>JAGFMF010011726.1:572396-799747 GCA_019455555.1 Galemys pyrenaicus
GGAGCAGCGGGCACAGCAGGAGAGGTCTGCTGCACCATGTGGGTCCCCCCCCCCCCCCCGGCCGGCAGCAGGGATCGAACTCGTGCCGCAGTGGCTGTGGTTTGCTTCATAGTGCGTTGCTTAACCCACTGCGCCACCAGAGAGGCCCTATTGTGACATATTTAAAATAAAAGTCTGTCCTCCCAGAAATGATATTATTCTTTGAAGTATATCTGTTAATTTCTGTTATGGTATTAATAGAATAGTATTAGTTTTATACCTAAGTTTCTATTTTAAGTAGAATGCTAATGCCTTTTTCTAATGCCTATTTTTCCAATTCGTTCTATCAAACCTATATATGAACAGCATTTTAAGAAAGCTTAAGAATTAAAAAAAAAATCTTTTTTCATTTAGTAATTACTTATATAAAATACTTATTCATGCATGTGTCTACTTAGCAACTCATTTTATTCTTTGAGCAAGATACTGTTTTCCATACTAAGAAAACAAAAATGTCCTCACAGACCTTACCCTGCGCAGAACAGAGGAGAGGAATACTCAAGTGAACAGTAATACAATGTGTTAAGTATTAGGATAGGCGACATGAGGGAGGACATTTTTTTGAGGGAGTAAGACTTGAGACTTGTTAAGTTACCACTCTGAGTTATCATGTCCTTTTTATACATTTTTTTTATCTACGGTCCTTTTTTTCTTCTCTCTCCTCTTTCTTCTAATATGGTATGTGATAAATATCTTATGAATTCCTGTGACTGGGTATCAGCCAACACTTAAAAAAAACCTCCACATAAATCATCAGATGATACCTTCTATATGTCAAGGTTCACTCTAGATATAAGTATTTATTATATATTTATTACTATGATACTTAAGCATTTTGACATGAATGCTATTTTATCATAATAAAAATATATCTATGACAAGACTAGGAAAGGGGAGGGCAAGCAGATGTCCTGTCTTGCTCTTATTAAAACAGGTAGATATTATGTCTTGACAGGCAAAGCATGAATATATTTATGCTCAAATGCTGAGTTGGAGGAAATGGAGAGCTTTCACTAGTTTTTGGAGGGGAATTTGATCCTTTGTTTAAGTAGTATCTATTGTCTTCTTTTTCTTTAAACAATTCTCTAACATAAATGTTACTCTCCACAAGCCCTTATGATTCATACTCATTCCTCATCCCTGATCATCCATCCACATCTACCCGGGGGACGATATTCTTTCATGCCTGTGGTCTCATACAAACATAGCAGGCATATGTGTGTGTGTTGTTTTTTTCCTTATAAAGAAAGTGGCCCTGAAGGTAGTTGTAAAATAGAACTATTTTGTGCACTATTGAGCAAAGTGTATATTTTTCCACAGTGAGTAATTTGAAAAACAGCAGTTCTATAGACATGTGTATTCCAAAATGTTTAAATTGTTTAAAGTCACAATTCATATTGTCAAACAACAGGTAAACATTTCATATTAATTTCATTTTAATTAAGGTAATCCTTCCCTTGTGGGAAGATTAAAATTTTAAGGATAATTACTTGAGAACCATGTACCAATTTTTGCTTTGTTTGCTGCAATTATTCTCATAGTTCTGTCTTTACCTCCTGTCTTTAATGCACTGTGTACATTCCCAGCACTTTATAGGTACCTTAGGGATAGGAGCATCTAAATAATATCAACTCTCTTTTATATTTAGGATTTATTATGAACTAGGATGCTGGGCTTGAGTTCCTATGTACGTTATCTTCTCAAACTTAGCAATTCACTTTTTTTCTGTCAAGAAAGTTGATTTTCAGGGGCTTTAAGTAAGTTGACTATAATGACAGGTTTAGCGGTTGAAATCTGAAATTTAGATAGAGGTTGGATTGTCTTTCCATAAACACTGACAGTTATGATTTCAGTGTTGGTTTTTATCACCTAGCAGGAAACAAGATTTTTCCTAAAAAATCTTATTAATTTTTGCTAAAGGTAGAAAACTTTGAAATAAATTTCAAAGACAAATCCCAAAGGAAGTCCATCTTATTTATTTAGTGATGTTTTGGACTTTGCCAGGATGAAGAAATCCTGCTTTCCAACTTTTCACACATTGTCCTCCATCCAGTTACTCACTGGGAAGTCATTTTACATGGACCTGATGATGAGACTGTTGATTATAAGACTTTCCAGTGGTGTAGTATGAATGCAGTACAGAGCCAGTCACAACCAGGCCACATGCCATTCTTTTCTACCATGTAACACTGTCATTTTTATTAAGATTGGGCAGACATCTTATCAGAAGAGTTCTGAGAAAGTCTAAAGCGGTAAGTCTACTGACTTCTTCAAGTTCAACTTAAATGCAAATATTGGCATCTCATGTATGGGTGGTTGGAAAATGCGTTGCTTTAAGTTTTGAGAAATGGATGAGTAGAAACTTGAACTGGGCTTTCATTTAGGAAAGTAGGCATTACTGTTGTCAAGTTTAATTTCTCTGTATCCATTTGACAGCTTGTTTCCATACAGAGTCTTTAATCACCAATTTAGGATTACATTTTGCCCATTAGATGGATAGTATATCCAAAAACTTAGCAAGCATTGACAGGCAGTCTCAATTTTATAACAGTAAAAAGCCCCCTCGATTATTTATCTATCTATGAAGGTTTATAAAAGAAACTCTAACTTTACCCTTAAATAGATGCTATTTCTCCATGATTAGCCCAATGTAAATAGATCTGTGTAGGTATGTAGTTGGCTTCATAAAAACCACTTACGCTACAAGACCAGTTTACATCATCACAGAGAATTTCATATAGAAGCATTTCACTATATAATTACAAGTTGATGGCTTATAATATACAGAAAATGATTGTTGCTTTATTATTAGATGTGATGAAATCCTGTGTTTGGAAAAGAAACTAAATGACCATTTCAGTGGATTAATGTGTAACATTCATGAATGTTCCCAGTGCTGATTTCATGACTTAAAGACCAAGGGAAGGACCTCCACCTTTCCTTTTCACTCTGCACTGTTCATCTAGTCAGAGACGCTTTTATTGTATGAGAAAAACAATAGTTAGACATGACTATGAGGTAAGAAAAGGGGGAAAGAAAAATATGTGGGGAATTAAACCATGTGAGTATTTTGACTGATGTTGATTCCAAGCAGTTCAAAGGGAGAGGAAAGCTAAATAATTTGGTTGTTTCCCAACCTTGACAAATAGTTTCATTTGACAGAATGAAATAATTAAGTCTTACTAAGGAATTTTTAATATAGCTAAGTGATTTGTGGACATGAAAACCACCAGTATGTAGCAGTCTCTTTGTTATGAGATTTTAGTTACTTGTAAGTTCTGATTTTAGGGATTTTATTTTCTTATACCTTTCTGCTTTTTCTCAAAATACTTGTGAAATCTGAGATATTATAGTGACCCAGAAATTTCATACAGTCTAGTGTCCCCATTCCTTTGGGTAGAAATACATCCAAGCTATGCTACAATATCCTAAATGTACCATTACTTCCTTACTATCAATTTCATTGTACCAAACTACAATAAAAACTCACTTGAAAAATAACTTCCTAATGTGCACTAATTGATAATGTTCCATAAATATTTATTCATAACCGTTATGTTACATGCTGGAAATGAAAAGAAAGAAGACATGTTTTTTCCTTTGAATGGTTCATGGATCTACAAACAGATCTTTCTGATCAAAGATGGTTCTAATAGTTCACATAATGCATCACTCATATAAATCACAGCCTCTGGAATGCTTGATAGTCCTTCCAAGAGATATGTCTGATGCCCTGCACAATCATTTATTACTTTTGCAGCTTTGGTCAAAGTGCTAAGTCTCTTTGCCCAGTAATTCTTTTCTCTACATTTGGAGGTTCATAGTGAGGTTTACACAAGAGGATTACTGAAAGTGTTTTGTAAACATGGCAGCACTAATAAAATCGAATACAGTATTTATATTCATTGTGGTACTAATAATTCTATTTTCTTTATTCTATTAATGAAAATGGTGGTTTGGAAGTGCTAGCATATTTCTGAGACATACATTTCCCACTTGTCTCACTATTGCACGAAGTTACTTTGTTGTAAACCAAACCACCAAATTTTGTTCCAACTTTCTTGCATCTTTTTATTTATTCATCATGAAGTAGACCTTATTTTCTCTTTGGAACAGTATTAGAGTAAGCTATTTAATTTTCATGTTGAGTTGTAATTTGCACAGCTTAAATTTTATTCCTTTTGCTTTACAGTTGAATAAGTTTTGACAATTCATGTGTCATGTAATTACCACAATTACGATATAGAAAAATTCCCTCAACTTACAAATTTCCCTTGTACTGGCTCCTTTGTAGTCCTTCCCTATCCCTACTTCCAGTCCCTGGCAAAGTTGTTGAATTGTTGACCATGTAAGGAATGTAAAGAAAATCACAAGTAGGAAGGATAATACATTTTAAGAGCATTCAGACATCAGCCCTATGATTTAAACAATAAAATGTTCAAACAAAAAGGACATAAGGGATTATTTTCAGAGGTCTCATGGACTGTTCCATTCCATTGAAATGCTGTCTTTAGTCTGCCTAATGTCCTTTTTTCAACAATGAATCTATAATTATTACAAAATAAAAATTTACATATACAAAATAAATGAAGACCCTTAATATGCTAATTAACAAGAAGGCCTGTTTGTGCTATGATGTGATAAGAGTGCAAGACATAACATATGTACTGTTCTTGTCAAAAAATATTTAACCTGCATTTAATGAGGAAAAACTCAGGCACACACTGAACATAAGATATTCCACAAGAACTGGCTTCAATTCTTTAAAAGATGTAATGCCATGAAAAACAATAACAAAGACATAGGAACTAACTTGATTAACAACCAGTTGGCATCAAGTTTCAGTTGGTCAGCCTAATGTTCGAAAAAGCATTTCAATTATTGGTCAGTCTTTAAAAATAGGAAGATTTCGAATACAAATCTGAATTTCTGTCATTATCTAAAAAGTTAAAATGTCTGAACACACTGAATCTAGGTCTGACAATTACTGTTGGGATCTACTCTTGATTATCTATTTTTTAAAATAGATAAAATTTTAAAAATAGATTAAAAAAAAAAAAAACAAAACAATGAGCACTGGGGCCTCCCTGGTGGCGCAGTGGGTTAAGCAACACACTATGAGGTAGACCACAGCCACTGCAGCACTAGCTCGATCCCTGCTGCCGGCCAAGTGGGAGACCCACATGGCATGGCAGACCTCTCCTGCCTCCCCTGCTGCTCCCCTCAGCAGTGTACTTCTGTTGATCTGCCTGTTCTCAGCTCCCCACTCTCTGTGGTGATTCCTCTCACCCCCACACACACACCCCTCTGGCCTGTACCCCAGTGCTTGTATGCATAAATAAAATAAATCATTAAAAAATAAATTAAAAAAAAAACAAACAATGAGCACTGTTCTTCAATTTACCAAAGGAAGGGAGTGACTGATGAGGAGAAAGGGAGATGTTTATAAATCAAAAGATTGATTTAAACCTTTGAGACTCAGTTCAAATCACCAAGGATTAGCAAAGATAATAATACCTTTTGTTTCTATGCCTTATATTCACTAACCTTAAGTAGCATGTAAGAAAACTTTGAAAGTATACTACCAACTGAAGATTAGAAAGGAGTTTATCAAAGAAAAATCCTACTATGTAATATAAAAGATAGAAAATTACACATTGCTATAGGAAAAGTAGCTTATTTAGGTTCCAGCTAAGAACATTCTTTAATATTTCTCATTATGTTCTCTTGCTGAGAGTTTTATATCCTGAAGGTCAAACTTCCTGTCTCCACTTTTGTCTACCTAAATCCAATCTTCTCTAGTTGCCAAAGTGATTATTTACAAATATAAATCAAATCACTTCAGAGCTTGCTTGCAACTCCCCAGTCGTTCCTTATTGTTTGTAGGATAAAATCCAAACATTTCCTATGGCCTATAGAGCTGTCATGATCTGGTCTTTCCCTCTCATGGACCTCAGCTCCTATTCCATTCCCTTACTTGATGAGCTCCAGCCACACTGGTCTCCTCTTCAGTCTGTGGGAATCTCATTCCATCTCTAGTTGTTCTAGTTTTGTATGGAATGTTCAACCCCCCCAGGTCTTCTCATGACTCAATCTTGGTGGAGTGCTCTTAGCTCAACCTCACCTCTTCGGGAACGGGGGGAGGTATTTCCTGACTGCCCAAACTAGAAACATTCCCTGTCACATCAAATTCCACTCTTCAATTGCTTATTTTCTGCTTCCCTCACTGAGAGGCTGGATCTTGCCTCACTAACCACTCTCTTTCAGCACTTAGCATATAGTAAATGCTCAATAAAAAAATTGACTAAATGAGAGTGGATTGATAATGTTCTTGAACTAGCTAACAGGGGGAGATATTCGGCCTCCTTACCAAAAGTAAGCACTTACTTTAAGCTATTGAAATATTAGGATGGGCTAAGAGCCAAAGGAAGACTATATATTAATTACAGGCATAGTTTTGGGAACTCATTTAGAGCTTTAAAGGTAAACACATTTTTATTAAGAATTCACTTGCTCCCTAGATTCATTTCATATCTCTTCACTATCGATAAGGAAGGATAATTTTCAGCTTAGGCTTTTACTTTTATGAATAATCAGTATTTAGACTTATGAAGTATCAGTATGTAGTAAATCTGTCTTTTTATTTAATTATGGTTCTTCTGGTTATTTCTTTAAATTGCACAGAAACTAAATGACATGGAGTATTTTGGCTTAAGAGAGAGTTCTTTTGTAAGTGGACCTCAACTTGAAAGCTCCTCCAGGCTTACCATGTCGTTTTATGAGAATAGTGGGTATATGCTTAATCTATTTGTGAATTGAGATGGAATTTGACCATTATTTTAAAATACAGTTTCCTTGGGAGCATAAAGGAACAAAAAATTATATCCAAAGGAAGAATTTTGCATTTATTTAAAGAAAAAATAAAAAAACTTGTGCTACTGCCTTCCCCTGAGTAAAATCTGTCTCGAATTCTGAGACAAAATAAGAAAGTGATGAGTTGGGTTGAAGGTCATTTTGCATAATTTAATAATCACATTCAAACATTTGTGCTTAATGATTTGTTGACAATTTCAGAAAATCAAATGTCTATCAAAAGCAGATTTACTCTTTTTATGCTCTGCTCTTAGTTGACATCCCATATCTGAATATATTTATGGGAACATTAGGGATTTCTGTGGGAAATACAAAAATATAGACTGGAAAGTTAGTTTATTCCAAAGTTCTTTACACTTATATTGACTTCTAGACATTTACTATACAATGTGACTTATGCAGAGATGAGTATAATGGGCTCATTTATAACGCTTAGCAGTATAACCTTTAAATATTATTTAAAGAATGTTTCATTATTAGTAGAATTTGTTATGATTAACATGGAATATAAAACTTTGACATTATGGATGTATTATAATTATGATCTTAGCAGGGACTGATCAGGATAGAAAGAATTTCATTTTATTACTTAAAGTGCTTGGAAATTTTCATAAATGACCATGCTAGCTGGTCAACAGAATATCTGGGGAGGGTGTTTAAGTTTGTTAACAAACACGGAATGGCAATCCATTGCCTGCAACATTCTTTGCGTTCAACACAGTTGCTGCACGGTAGCATGGAGAATACAGAGACGCCCTGACAGATGAGTGAGAGCATAGATTAAAGGGGAGGAATAGCCGCACAGTCATCATCTTCTTCATCTCAGCTGGGTGCCCCACCAAAGTAACTCACCTGGTGTCAGAGAATGACACACGGTGTGTTTTACAGATGGGGCCTCGGCCTAGATTCACACAGGCTTGCTCATTTATCTGTCACACAGATGTTTCGTCTTGTGTTCACTATCCAGCAAGGCATCAGTTTGACGTTGCTGGGGGATCACCTCCAGATGTTCAACCAAAGAGAGACTCTGCTACCCCACTGAGAGTAAGCAGACAGCTCCTCCCTGCATCTGGGGCCACTCGGCAACAGTACAAATTAGAAAAGGGTTAGTCCATACCATCTTTGTAATGGTCACATTTGTAGTTCAAAATACTGAGAACACAACATAATCTTAATACTGAATTTCCTAGTAAACAGTCAGAAACATTAAAAAAAAAAAGATACAAGTAACATCAAGTAACTTTTTTTAAAAAAATCTGATATAAGCCATTCTGGCAGGCAGGTTTTCTGTGACTTCTGATTGTAGTTGTTTTTCTTTTCTTTTCTTTTTTTGGCTGATGTTAATTGCTAATCTTTCCATCTGGCAAATTTGACTATTTAAACAAAAGCAGCTTTCATCAAATACCTAAAATAAAATAAGCATAGGTTCACTCCTCTCCTCTATGCATTTGTATTTTATAATGCCAGCTCCAGGAGATCCATCTTTCTCTTTTGTACTTTGTGAAGCTTCAAAAATAAACATTTTATTTCAGAGATGATGAAAAAGTGGTAGTTACTACCATGTAGACAGAGTGCTAAAGCTCTGCTAGTAAGTACTAAGTTTTAAATATAGACAAAGAAAAAAATGAGAAGAGAAGCAAGGTTAAATGTTAGATTTTTGACGTGTGCAGTTACCTATGTTCACTCAAAAGAGAAAAATCAGGGGATCAGTACATAAAAAGGGGCTAGGAATAAAGATTATTTTTGAGCTATTTCAAGTTCATACTATATTTATGAGCTATTCTAGTTCTAAGCAAAGATATTAAGTAAGCAACAAAATATGCAAGTTTGGAGATGCTGGAATTGTTTATATTAATTCAGTTGTCATCAGAATATAGCTGTTTCAGAAGAAAATGCAGAGTGGAAGACTGTACAAAGTTCCATAGTTCCTACTCTTCTTTTTTTTTTTGGAAATGACTCAGCTACTCTTGGGTATAAGAGACTTTCTTTATAAAAAAAAAAGGATTTTGAAGAATGTATTCAAAATTGTTCAACTCCAACATTTTATATTTATATGTTCTCCACTCATAAGTTACCTCTTTTGTATCAAGAAACATTTCTTTTACAAACCATTAAGGAATTCTGCTGTTGGAAGAACATTTTGCCATTTGGCCTTCTTGTCCAGGTATCAGAGCATTATTCAATCTGGCATCACACTCCATCGTGTTTCCTTTAGTTCATCAGAAGTATAGATGCAGCCAAAGGAACTGACTGGAACAAATGTCATTGTTTTGTATTGCACACTGAAATTGTTATACACGGTTTCACTTAGTATCTATGCCAGTGAGGTTGTAAATACTGACCAATTTTGATTCATGAACTAAAGGTTGTGATCTCTGAGTATTTCAGTGACCTCAAAAATACAGTAACAGGTCACATCTCTGAAAGTTTTGTAGTAAAATGTAAATATAATGTATTCTGTAAACATTCTACATTTTGTTAGTATTAGAGATTTTCTTTGACATACTTGCAAATTCTTTCCATTAAATTAACATAGTTTGTCTGGGTTTTGGCTGAATCAACACTAGTAATATTAATATTAATCTCTTACTTTCAAAGATGCTACTTTTATATTGTTTTCCTTGTTAAAGTGCTTTATCCCCAGTGACAACAATATCAAATTTAAGTTGCCACTGGATTTGGCATTTATGCATCACTATTGACTTTAACAAAAGAGATTTTTGGTCAAATAGTGTGGATGAAAGTCTAGTTGACATGGATTCTAGGGAGATGGAAAAAGAGAAATGAAGACAATGCAAGAAAAGAGTTTTCAAGAGAGGCTTTATTTACAATGAATATTTCTGAACGTGTGCAAATGAGAATTCTCCAGAGGGGGATGAGTGAGTGAATAATTGCAGGAGTGGATAAGATCCTGGATAAAAACAGAAAGGTTGATAAGAAAGGAGAGTGGATGTTTCTTTTATTGTACAAAAGGAAAGATGAATGGGACAATTTGGTAAATCTGATAGTATGTTGAGTTTCTGTTCTGATGCTTTTGCTTTCTCGATGAAATCAGAAGCAAAGGTATAAAAGGAATAAAGATAGGTGTGGATATTCAGAGTTAGAAGAGGAAGTAATTTGAAGCAGGAGTAAATTAACTGGTGAAATGTAATAGGATTTTCAGGGAATGCTGGGGGTCCATTTGAGGATTAGCATCATGAATCTGAAGATAAACATTCAGTATGATTGTAATTTATTTCCTAGCTTATTAAACTGCTTAGATATGGTAGCGATTTAATATTAACCATGGTCATAAGTTTTATTTGCCTAACAAAACCCATACTAAAAGGGACAGGTGGATTAAAGTGCTATAAAAAGGGCTGGAGAATGGAACCTAGATAGGCAAGAAGGAAAATGAGGGAAGATTGGGGAAAGTGATGGGCCATGAGAATGTGGTGGAGTCAGGCTTCACAGTTCAGAAATAACTGGGTTCAGAATATTCTGGGAATGAGCCAAAAAAAAAAAGAGGTGATGTTTCTATTTGAGATTTAGGAGATTGTACAGTTATTGATAAAGGTAAGTTCTAGGGTATAACCATAATACTGGGTATGACATAGAGAAAGAGGGTTAGGAGGTCAAGGTGCTGAGAAACCATGTTGGAACTGAGAACTGGAACTTGCAAGGAGAAGCAGCAAGAGAAGTCTTTTTACTTAGCAGGTGGTATTCGTAGCTTCCTCTTGGTTATTGAATGCTCCCTGTAGTGAAGCATCCAGAAGCTGGATAAGATGCAGACTCACTCCTCAGTAAGCAGGGACTTTTGATGTGGCATTTCCTGGACACTGGCCATATGCTCTCTGGCTGACCTTTCATGAATGGCCCTCAGTTCCTGTCCTATGGCCACACATCCCTTACATCCCTTGTAGTTTTGTTTTTGGTTTGTTGGTTTTTTTGTTTTTTTTTTTTTTCTCTTCTCCTCACAGAGTCCCTTATGAGCAGGATCTTTTGAACACTTCTCTGAGGTGTCTGCTTGACAAGTGTCCTTGCTTCCTCCAGCTCTGATGAGATATTCCCCAGAAACCTTTCCAGCTAAGCTTGGGTAGTGAGAGGGAGAGTTTCTACACCTCAACAAGCATCAGTTCAGAAGACACTCCCTCTAAGGAGCACTTGCAGCCTTCTTTACGTGACTAATAATCTTCTCAGATAAATCTCATCTTCCCACAATATCCTCTAACCTGCTCTTATAAATTGTCTGAGGTGATGATAGAGGTAAAGGTTACAGGACTGACTGATACTCACTCTAAAGAATGAGTGGATGCTTATCTGAAGAGAAGTGTCCTCTTCCCTGGTTTCCTAGTTGTCTAGGGTCTCTGTTTCATTGTTGATTGTTTTCTATGGTGCTACATGTTCTTTTACTAACAGTCAATTAAATGGGATCCTGCAAGTGGGTAGCTCAGGATTATATTGTGTCTTCTCCTGAATCTCAGTGTGTTGGAGGAATCATGTAATTAAGACTTGACAAGCTGATGAGGGTTCAGAGTTGGTACCCAAGTCCTCTAAATAGTTTCCTATAAAGTACTTTAAACATTTAAAGCATGATGAGATGAATGTTCTCCTTATGCCCAGAAATAATAGACTTATATTGTAGGTACAAAGGAAATTACTATTTAAGCTTACTTTTTTTCATTTTGATGCAAATTTTAATTTATATGTATCTTCTCAGTTTGATCACATCTGATTTGGGATTGTTGATGTTTAGGTCTGGTGTGTGATTTATTCTGACTTATACTGTATTTTTCTAGAATCTGATTGTGAACCCAAATACAATAGCTGTGACAGTCTTGCCAACATTTTGCAGCATTCTCTCACCTCCCCAACCCTTACCTGTGCTCAGTCTCTACTCCCTTGCCGGTTACTTAGCTGCAGTGGACTTCTTTTTCCAATTCCCATGCCATGCCTTTAGCCAAAATAGTCTCTACTCTTTCTCAGCCCTATGCTCATCTCCCCCAATCTAACTAACTTCTAGGGAGAAGTTTCAAAGTTGGACATCCTTAATCCACAATGTCTCAGATTTCTTAGTGAAGTCTCCTTTAACAATTCCCACTCCCAACCATTCTTGCATAAGCCCGTGCCAAGTAATATGTCTCCATATAAGACATGGAGACCCTGTCTTTCTGGACAGACTGGGGACATTTGGTGGGGAGGGGTGGGGGAGGGTTGAGGGAAGACGGGAGCATGAGGGACTGAGGTGATGGTGCACTGGTGAGATGGTGATGGGGAATACATGGGGATTACAATTGATGGCAAGTATATGTAAATTTTTAAAAAATTTATATTAAGAAAAAAAAGAAAACAGTTACCATTCTTGAAAATAACTTCAGTTTTCTTTATAATGCCTCTGACACACTAAACTACAAGCTCCATTAAGGTTATATAGTAGCTATTTCTCCATGCTTAGTATGCTGTCTTGAATATAGTTAGCACTCAGTAAAGAGTAAAGTATTGGTGAGCAAATGAATGAGAAGGTCCAATAATTCTACCTACAGTGAAATTAAAGGCCTTCATCAGTATGTGCTGCTGGGCCAGTGGAGGATGTACGAACTGGGGAAATAAGTCTATAAACCTAAAGAGGTTAAGACACTCTTTGAATACTTATCTACTACCTCTGAAGTATATGTTTAGTCTATGGTTAGGTGTGAGTGGGAGGCTAACTTAGTTCTACATGGAAAAATATGCACCCATGAGTTCAGCGGTGTGGGTTCAGCGGTTTGTTCACCGTGTGCTCTTCATTACAGTAATTGGCAGGTTGCTCACAGGTGCTGACTCAGCAGAAAATTGTAACCACTCTTCAAAATACAGTTTAAGATCTGCAAATGATCATTGCATAGGGTCATCGTCAGGTAAAGCAAAAGGCCTATATGAGAAGAAATGATCTTGAGAAATTTTCCTACTTACTGAGAGTCTTTATTCTACAGGATTTTGCACCTCAAAAGTTAGGTGTGGTGTCAGAGATCTTATTAAATCTGAGCAGTTAATTCATCCTTTTCTGAAGGAAGTTTAATTTACAAAGTACATAAAAGGTGAAAACATGATCAGATTAAAATGGTTTCTTACTTATTTTTCATTTGGATATGTTCTAAAACATTTTAGTATTGTCAGATTTTTTAAAAATGTATGCTTTTTAAACTTCAAGATTTCAAAATCAATATTTTTGTGTTTCCCATGAATATATCAGAAGGTGTTTTATCACTTTGAAATTTAGATAGGAAAATTGGAAAGATAAAAGGCTATTGACACTTGTTCTTCTATCTTAGATAATTGTGATATTTGTTGAAAATGAGATTGTGGGTGTTTTTTGTTATCTTTCCATTATTTCCATACTCTTCCTCTTTTGATAAAAGTATTTCCAGGTTTATTTGGATTAAACTGACTCAGTACAAGCTGTCTTTGTGGAAATTACATGGTTTCCATGGAAAAATTTTATGATTTATCTTTTTTCTGTTAGAAGACAGTTTATTAAGAGTAATTTATTGAAAAATAATGTGACGTCCTTCTTACCTATTACACCAGTACAAAATGGAAATGATGAGACTGCTAGATTAAAATTACAGAGGAAGGATGTTGCCTATGAATATTCTGAAATTGATGTTCAGTAACTAGAAATCAGTGTATTTTGCTGATTTGTCGCACCAAGCACTATTGAATTTTGAACCCCTGAAAACTCTCTTCTAGCTGCTTTCGAAATCTATTGAACAACTGAAGCAACCAGGCAGTCACCTGGAGGAAGCAGAGGAAGAGCTTCAGGGGGACCAGGCGATGCAGGAAGACAGAGCGCCCTCTAGTGGCAACAGCACTAGGAGCGACAGCAGTGCTTGTGTGGATGACACACTGGGACAAGTTGGGGCTGTGAAGGTCAAGGAAGAACCAGTGGACAGTGATGAAGATGCTCAGACCCAGGAAATGGAATCTGGGGAGCAGGCTGCTTTTATGCAACAGGTAATAGGCAAAGATTTAGCTCCAGGATTTGTAATTAAAGTCATCATCTGAATATTGCAGTTTGTGGTAAATGAATATTTTTTTCCTATCCATTTATAACTCTGAATGATTTGATTTTCGTGTTTAAGGATTCTAACGAATGCAGACATATCTATATAGGGATCTCTATATAAACTGAGTTCTATGTAGATATCAAGGTTTCACTGAAACGCCACTGGTAAGGAAATACCTGTTATACTAAAATTATCCTACATAAGTATCCAAGTAATTAGTAGGCTTTAAATTCATCCTGAAGCCTACCACACCAATTACTTCTAAGGAAAACGAACCCATCTTTGTTTTTAGTTTATCTGTTGAGATCAGCAACTGCTGGATATAATTTCCCAGTCTGATCAATGAAACATTCGATTAGTTTTGATTTTTTTGATATGTAGAATTCAGTTTTCACATTGTTGTACATAATGTATCATACTGCAGTCTTGAACACTGTTAAAGATAGTCTGCCCTTTCCTTCCTCTCTTTTTTTTAAATGAAATGTTCTGGTCACCCTGCCAATAGTCCTAGGTTATTGTATAGATTGCAGTTGAAAAATCTTAGGAATAGAGGTGGTTTTACATATATAGATGCAAATTACAGCACTATCTTAAATATTACATTATGTGTCACCTAGCACTGCTCATCTTACTTTTATCTTGTGTTATTTGATAAAATTGTTTATCAAACAAAGATCAAATGAAGCAGACGAAATGTTGGAAAAAATTAATGTGCAGCATTATGGTCCAATCAGATACTATATTGTATCTGTAGTTTTAGAAAATACAGTAACAGTATGACTATTATCTGATAAGAAGTTAAAATCACATTTAATAGGAGAAAGTGTATCATATTTTATAATCATTATCACTAGGATCTCCTAAGTATAACTGAAAAATGACACAGCATATACTGTACAACTTTGGCAAATAAAAATTAGAAAGGTTAAGCTTAACAAAAGATTCTACTTGTACATAACTGCACCTTCAGAAGGACTATGTCCTTTGATGCTATGAAATACAAACAACTTTGAAGGCAACAGAAGACTGTTTATTTAAGTCATTTCTTTGTCAGGTTCCTGCTGTTCTCCTACAGAAAAGTGATTCTATGAGGCTGAACAGGAAATGCCTTGTGGAAACAGGAAGTCCAAGTGATTCATGTACTGAGGAATGTAGGGAAAAAAACCCAGAGGATAGTGTTTTACTCTTTCTGTTTTTAAAGGGCACTCTATGAATTGATTTATTGTCTAAGAAAATAACACCACAAGTAGGGAAATTGTTAAGGAAGCTTTTCACTGAAACATTTCCTTCATACTCCCTTTTGATATGTTTACCTTGTTTTATAGGTTTACTTTTGTTAAGCTAGTTAAAGATTCATTGTATTAAGACCCCTTTAATATGGATAATCCAAATTGACCTAGAATCTTTGTGAGGTTTTTTCTATTAAAATATTTATATTTCTAAACCCAAGGTATTTTAAGGTGTAGTATCCTGTTTCAAAGGAGATATAGCAGTTTTGCCAAATGTAGACATTGTGTAACTGTATGTTATTGGCACGTGTTGTTTACATTTTGCTGTGACATTAAAAATATTTCTTAAAAAAGTTACTGCTAAAGATACATTATCCTTTTTTAAAAAGTCTCCATTTCAATTAAATTAACACAGCTAAAAGTTAGAAAGTTTAAAACTTTTCCATATAATGAAAGTCCTGATAATTTGACAAATAGCTATAATGACAACACTTCCTATTACTAACATAATTTGGTTAGTATATACTTTCAGACTAAAATGATTTTTGACAGTTGTTTTGCATAAAAAATATGGCATTCCTAAGATAAAATTGTATAATTTTTCCATCTCATAAATATTCATTTCTTCAAAGTCTTTTTTCAATCTCATAAAAAAGGGATAGTGCATCTTTTAAAATACATTTTATTTGGGGAGGAACATGTGGCTGAGCAGACTTTTGTATAATATTACTCAAAGATATGTAATCACAAACAAAAAAAACCTATTTTTTATAATGTCATTTGAGAGAGCTTCATCAGTACAGTTGGTGGACATTAATTGTTTGAATTTGATAGTCTTTGAATTAATCAAGAAACTACCTGGAACCAGTGAAAAGGAAAGCTGGACTTAAATAATATTAGAACTAATTAATAAAATGTCTCTTTTAAAATCTACTGTATTTATTATAATTTACACCCTTGAAGGTGATTTCTTGTTTTGTGTTGTAAATATATTGTTTGTATGTTTCCCTTCTTGCCTTCTGTTATAAGTCTCTTCCTTTCTCAAATAAAGTTTTTTTTAAAAGATCCCCTTTTCATACATTTGGCTTTGTGTAAACTTGATATATTTAATTGAATTCGAAACTCATACACTAGATCTGACATACCAAAATATATTACCATTCTTTGTTGAAAAAAGAAAATAAAGATATTTTGAACAGGTATTTCTAATACCATTAAAATAATAAATCTAACAATAATGATTTTAAACTATTTACCTCTAGCATCATCAAATATTAAACACATGTAAAAATTGTTGTGTTTTCATTATTCCAGTGTGACCTTTTGAAAGATAAGTTATCATCTTTGACTCAATTTGTAAATAAAAAATTTTACATAAATAGATATCAGTTCCTAACTTTTCAGTTTAAAAAGTTATTTATAAAATGGTTAACATAATCCCTCAAAATAACAAGCACTCAATAGATATTAAAATCAATAACTTTCCATGTATCATAATATGTCTTTTCCAGTGAAACTTTCACCTACAATATGAAGTGATAGTATATAAATTTAAAGAGAAATTAAATGACCTCCCCTAATATGAAAACAATTGTTATAATACTAGGATTATTAGGAATCTGATTTAGGGGGAAGGAAACTAGACTATACATATACCATGGACCATGATATACATTACACTTCTTCAGGTCAGTTGTTCAGCAGAATATATTATTCATAACATGTTAATATGTATTTGGTTCAATATTATAGATTAAAAGATTGTTTTATATTTTTGATTGTTTTAATCTAAACTTGACTAGTGTCATACCAGTTAAAGTTACTCTAAGCCATAACAATACTAAATCAGATTGTTAAGAATTCTGGGATTGTAATTATTGACTATTACAGAGTTATCACCTCCAAAATGCTATGATTTTCAAAATTTGGTCAGAATTTTGGAAATATCATTAATGCAAGCAATAGCTTCCTGAAAATTGCCTCTGAACTATTGTAAGATTAACTTGGTATTAAGGATGCTCAAAAAAGAGTTGGAGGAATCAGTAACATATATGCATACATATGTGTGTATGTCAGATATAAAGTATACTGATATCCAAAGTGATATAAAATGGCTATTTCACCATAAAGCATGAATGTCATATTAGAAACTTTTTCTTCAGAAAAACCACCTATCTCTTTGTCAGGGCTTGCAATAAATAGCCATTAGATTTCCTCTTCTGACAGTAAAAAGTTGTCTTCTCTTTGGCAAAGGCAATTGCTAAAATGGAGACTGCTAGTTTTCATATATCTGAGATATATTTATGTTGTTTCATATTTCTTTTTTTCTAAAGGATGTTGAAAAGGAATTCAGACATTAATAATCTAAACACTATATTGAAGCCTAGTACTAAACAGATAAATAGATGGGCACAGCATTTTTCTTTTAATTTGGCATTTGTGGTTATTTTTCAATAATGGAAGCATACAATTGTGGGTGAACAATGATAAATAATTTAGGTCTAGGGTTGTAACGGACTAAAGCCAGAGACAAGTAAATACAGAAGGACTTTGAAAAGCAAATTAAAATTCCCTTTTTTGTTGACCATTCTGCTATCCAGGCTTTAATGGAAAGTATAGGCGGTCAATCAAAGAACTCAGAAAATAAAAAAAGGTTTCTGGGAATGTGAGTTCAGAACTTACTTATTTACATTTTAAAAGGTTTCAGTTCTCATTGTATGATAATTTCTTTGAGGCTTGTAACCAGTAGACTTTAGATAATGCAACTTTTGGGGACCATCTTGATTTATAAAAGACTTTATAGCTGGTATTATTGTAAGCACTTAAATTTTGTGACCTAATTCTGTCTTCACAATGAGGTAGTTATTGTCACATAGTAGAAATAAGGGTAATGGTACACAGAAGTTAAATGAGGTCAAGGCTACCAATTAATGACAGTCTATCTCTAATTTGAAGAAGGACTCAAGCATTAGAGTCTGTTATCTTAGGCTTCACCATTCTGCTGTATTTGTGCAAAAATTCATTATTTTTTTACATGTCCAAAATTATTCGATCATTGGTCTTTATTTTGTTGCTTACTAGTTCTTAATGCTGCTTCTTTTTTTTTTCTTCCCAATGAATCATTTTAATGCCACAACCTTGATGTTTATGATATTTAATATAAAGAGAAGAAAACATTAAGTTTATTTTTCTTTTAAGAAATGTCTTTATTCTGGTGATCTTTAAGAACTAAATCAGAGTTACTTTTCTTCATTTATGTAAGTTTAAAATTCTAGGTAGGCCTACTTTGCACTTAAATTTTATGTTGACCTCTTTTACTTTTTAAGTGTAGGTACTGCAAAATTAAAAATGTTTGTGACTTGCATTTGTGACTCAGTGTTATGTTGATAGTTACAGTTCTATTGCACAGTGCTGCTTTAGGTCATGTTCCTCTAATTTTGTATTATGTTGATACATAGACCTTATTACTTCATTTTGGAAGTAGGTGGGCTATGAAATCAGTAAAATGAATATTTCTTGACACTATTTCTAATACTGTTACTTACTTCAAGGGAGGCATAATGTTAGAGTTAGATGAAATGTGCATCTTAATGGTTGTCGGGTTTAAGATTTCTTCTTAAATTCTAGCAAAATCCTAATAAATATTTGACTAATATCAGCCCTAAGGACAATGTATTTATTCTTCCACTCTCATCTCAAAGTTAGTAAATTCATTTTCTGGAAAATAAGCTGTTTTTCCATTTTCTTCCATTTCTGTTCCTGGAATCATTTAGATGCTGGGGATAGATATCATAAACTCATCTTTGATTATCTCATCTCCTTTATCTCGCTATAGGAAACTGGTACTCCTAGATCTGTTTCAAGTCATATCATTTCACTTTCTCATTGGCCCAGCTAGCCCTAGTCACTAATTTAATGAATTATTTCTTTAATCACTGCAGTGTTATTCAAATTCTTCCACATCAGTGGAATTTACATTAATTCAATTAATTTACTGTACCAATATATTTTCTACTCTGTATAGTAGAACCTACAATAATAATACTTTCCTAATTGTTTCATACACATGATATTAGGGAGTTTCAGTCCTCATAATTTCACCTGTATGATCTGACCAGACATTTATCCCTCCCTCTCTAACTTAATCACTTAGCATGAAAAGCACATTTCCAGTGGGGCTTCAGTCTCCACTAAATATTTTTCCCTCTATCTGGAATGCCTTTAACGTCCTTTTCCAAACCATATTCTACTTTCTTCTTTATGTCATCTCTGATTTTGCCAATCAGGCCAAACCTTTGAATCAATTTGGAATCAATTCTATACAATTTTTCATGTATGTCATTTTCTTTAATCATTACCTGTGTGTCATTATGTCTTTCTGCCTTTGAAGCCAGGGAAAAAATATTATTTGGTGTTCCCAACACTATACAAGGAACCTTTGAAGTACTGAATTAAACTTTATTTTGAGTACATTTTCTTTTATTTTCTCTTACTAAGATGTCTTAATGTCTAAAGAACATTTTATTCTATAATGCAATTAAAGGCTTGCTTTTGTTTTCTAAGTGAATATACAATCAGATTTTACTTAACAGACTACTTATGTTAAATGCACACTGTATCTTTTTTAATTTGCACTAGTAATAATAGATACTATTTAATTTTCATTTTCCAGGGATAAGTGGTGGCAGTGGACATTCTTTTCTTTTAAATGTATTTTGCTTGATACTGCTAAAACTGAATTGATACTATTTAAAATTTATGTCCTATATGAACTATTCTAATATTGGATACATTTTTAGATAAAAGTATAATATGTCAAATAATCTGCATGGTCTCTTATATTATTATTTTTCTACATGCATGCTTCCAAAATAATTATTAGATATAGGATAGGAGTAATTTATATTTAGGATACAATACATTTCTAGATAGCTAGTTAGCTATCTAGAGAGATCTTGATCTATCTCCCTATATTTCTACATTACAAATATTTTCATCTTATCTATAGTTTGTCTTTAGACTATAAAGTTTCAAATTTGATGTGTCTCATTCTATCAAATTTTTCTTCTGTGGGTGGTTTCTTTGTTTAGTTTATTATTAAATGAAATATTTAAACTATTTTTAAATTTTATTTTAGTTTATCTAAAGCAAAGAGTAATTTTTCAGTCCTATCATTTTGCATATAATATGAAGAAAGGATGAAATTCATTATTTTAGAAACATAAGCAAAATTTTCAACACTATTTTTGGAAAAGATTAAACTTCTTCCCTTGAATTATTCTATTACCTATGTTAGAAATCAATTGAATGTATTTGTATGAGCAGATTTATGAACTTTTTATTCCATTGATCTCTATGTCTAACTTTACACAAAAACCACAAAATATGGAATTACTGATTTCAAGTCATATCTCTTATAGAAACACTTAACATTGGGTAGTTTATGTATCTTTTCTTATTAAGATTTCTTGTTATGCTAATTTGATTATAATTTGACTTAATGGAGTTTTCTTTGTGCTTTGGCTCCCTGAGCTTTTTGTATCTGTGTGTTTGCACTTGTTAAAAATTTAGAATGTGTCTGCCATTACTTCTTGAAATATGATTTTCCTTTTCTTTGGCAACTCTAAAGGTAGGGTAGCCTGCTGGATATCATCTCACCAGTTTGTCTTTGTACATTTTTTTTTTAATTTCTTCCTCTGTATTTCAGTTTGTATAGTTTCTATGATTATGCTAACCTTTTCTTCTTAGTGGATAAACTTCTCTTAATAATATAAAATATTTAAGAGGTTCTGTTTTTCATATTAGAAGTTTCATATTAGACGTATATATTTTCTACTTAGCTCACAATTGTCACATTTTTCTTTAAATCCTTGAACATATTTATCGTATTTATTTTAGAGTCGTTTTCTGCTAGTTCTAATGTCTATGGTATTTCTGTTGTCTGCTACTACTTGCTTAGTTTTTCTCTTGAAGATCATTTTATTTTCCTGTTCCTTTTAATGTCTAGCGATTCAACTGTTTGAATCAGCAGTTTCTTTACAGACTGCTGATCACTTGAGCATTCAAGTGATAAAAGTTTAGTTGTTGGTGCAGATGTATAGCAGCCTTGACGCTCAACCTGGTTGCCCTCTTACTGATTTGGGAGCTCACTGTGACTCTACTGAAAATCTTGGATGTTTATAGGAATGGATGGCCCCAAGGAGTTATCACTCACTCTTCAGCACTCAGAGGCAGGCATGGAGATAGAGAAGGGAGGATGGGATTCAATAAAATGGGAGGAGATAAATACAGCTATTTGACTGGGGTGGAGAGAGGAGGAAGAGAGTTGCTTCACTCACTCTTAGTCCATGCTTACCTTAGAATTCACTTTATTTTTTTTAAGATTTATTTATGCATACAAGAACTGTCGTACAGGCCAGAGGTGAGAGGATTCATCAAAGAGAGAGAGGGGAGCAGACCAGGCAAATCTACTGAAATACACTGCTAAGGAGAGCAGCGAGGCAGGAGCGGTCTGCTGTGCCATGTGGCTCACCTCCCTGGCTGGGGATCGAACTTGTGCTGCAGTGGCTGCAGATGCTTCATAGTGGGGTGCTTAACCCCTTGCACCACCAGGGAGGCCCCTAGAATTCACTTTATTTTTAAAAAGATTTTTATTTTTTCATACAAGAGCTGGAGTACAGGCCGGAGGTGTGGGGGGTGAGAGGATTCACCAGAGACAGAGTAGGGAGCAGAACAGGCAGATGCACTGAAATACACTGCTGAGGGCAGCAGTGGGTGAGGCAGGAGAGGTCTGCTGCGCCGTTTGGGTCACCTCCCTGGTCAGGGATCGAACTGGCACTGCAGTGGCTGAGGAAACCCCACAGTGTGCTGCTGCTCAACCCCTTAGAATTCACTTTGTCAATGCACTGTGATCATTTTCTTCTAGGATTTGAATTTATTAGATTTTGGTTACCTTTATATTCTAATATTAATTTTTAAATCAGAAATGGAGAAACAAACATTAATAACTATCATTTTCTAACATATAAACACAGACTAAATGGGCATGGCTAATCTATGTGTAGTGGAGACCCTATGGCATCCTACAATTGACTGGCTTTCAAAAACATTTCAAATCCAATTTGAAAATCCAGAGATTCTTCTCCCTCTTTTTCTCCTTCTTCCCACATTTCTTTCTCTCCTTAGGAAATACTGGACCTTCTTGAATTGGATGTATTTTTGTAGTGAAAGATTATATTTTTATTACATCCTAGTTTATTAATCCGGTCAATTCCTTCATATAGTAAAGTCTAACAAAATTCAAGTATGAAAAGCATGAATAATGGAATATTTATAACATCTGAATACTGTCTACCATAAATGTAATTTTTATGAAAAAATATTGAGGACCATTTACATTTTGTATATTGCATTATATATTTGATGTTTCTGTTTAAGTAGGTAAGTCATGGTCTGAACGGAGGTTTTCATGTCTCTTAGTTAAAATTACCTTGCAGTCATCTAATTCAGTATCCTTGTGAAGTAGTTTCCTTGCCTTTATTTTTCCACCACAATGCTTCTTTATCTAAGATGATAATTACTATGCCATAGTTCCTGTTCTTTACATTAGAAATCAATGCTAATGAAAACCATGATTGATAAAAAATGTGTAGCATCTACCAACCCAGGGAAATTCCTTTAGAAATGTAAAAGTAGAGATGTGTTTAAAATGTCTTGAATAAAAGCCTGGAATCGAAATGGCAAACTTAGAGAAAATTATGCTATGGGTGAGAAATTATGGAGCAAAAGAAGAGTTTTCTCAAGAAATTCCAAATGTCTTATGCCATTTTTCAACTTATCTCTTAATCTTCAGTTGGTTAATAGGGAGAGAGGATATAAAAGTGGTGGAAAATGAGCAATAGATTTTATTTTAATTTCAATCCAGTATTGAGGTTTTGATTTAATTAGGTGTAGAAATATGTCCTTAAAGCAATCAGAATATTGGCTTAAGTTAAAGTGTTGGTAAAGCTTTTGGGGGTTTTCTTTTTCATCCTCTTTAATTACCATGGGCTTTTGGATGACTTCTAAAGTGAATTAGGAAGTTCTCAGACATGTGGCATTAAAGTCCATGCCCAGAGAGTTTATATGGATATGCAACTTCTGATTCTTGGATAGTGTTGGTACTGTATATTTTTTAATGGTTACATTTTGCCTTGACTAGTATAAAAGATTTACTGTTACAGTTTGTGTGTGGCCAGGCAATGGCATATGGAAAAGCTGTTTCCTGCTATTTAATTTAATTAGCCCAATCACGTGCCAGCCTTCGGGCATGTCACTCTGGACCTCTAAGGCTCTTTGTCTGTCAAAGCGATGGACAATATCTTGGCTTTGTTTGGTTGCTTGGCGTGCTGCAGATAAAACCACTGAAACTCTGACTGTTTGTTTAACCAAATCTTTACATTTTTGCCATTTGGCTTTGATTTTCTTTTACAAAAAAAGATGACATTTTGCCCTTGGGAAGGTGAAAAAGAAATATTAAGATTATGAAGAAGCGCTCCTGTTATTTGTGCTTTAAGATAAGACCCAATACATTATCATTTTCTAATCAGATTTTTAGTTTGTTACATTGTTAGTAGAAACTCAAGACAGTTATAATTGAATCATTATATATATTAAGTATATATCACTATATATAAAATATACTTAAAAGGTACATATATATACATATATATACACACACCTTAACTTAGCTGACAAACTCATTTTAATTCGAGCTTCCTTTTTTGGTTCATGCATATTTTTAAAGTAATTTTCTTCATCTTGCCAATCTCTAAATCTTCCAGTGAATTTATGATTGGAGAAGAAAATATTCATCTGATATTTTAGATGAGAATATTTACATAAAAATATTTACATAAAAGAAGTGATTAACACATTTAGTCATGTTAAAATCATTCCCGATATTTTAGTCTTTCTTGCATTGTCAGATATTTTTAAATAATCTTTTTATAATAGAGATGCATGCATTTTTAAAATCTTCTTTATCATGTTTAAGTTATTATTATGTTCCTAATATTATTATGTTCTTCAAGCTTTAAAATTAGTGAAGAATATTTGAAAAGAGACAAAAACTAAAAAACACATTCTGCATTTAGGAATCTGATTTGTCATGGGGACTTTTATCTTATTTAACAGCTGAATTAACAGCAACTTCCAATGGTCAAAGTGACTTGTCCAAGCTGATAAGCTTATTTGAAGATGCACATTTTAAAATTAGATGCCCCCGATTTCAGATTCTTAATTAGTCTTAGAAAAATTCACAGTTAAGTACTTCCAGAGTATTTGTATGTGGCCATATCTTGCACTAAGAGTTAAACTAAATCACACCCAGCATCTAATCAGTGTGTATAATTGTCCTATGCCAAGATACAGTCCTTACCCGGTACCAACATCTCTTGGCCTTATATTGAATAAATGCACTTTTACTGAATAAATGACAACTAGTCTCTTAGAAAATATCCTTATTCTTAAGCTAATATATCTATAACTTTTCAGCAGTCTAAGAATTTTCAAAAATAAGATTACAGATTTATTTTAATAGAATTTGCAAGGTCCTTTTCATAACTTTATTAAAAGCAAATGGCTAAAAAATTAAAACCTAAAACTATAAATCCTATTACCTGACATAATTTTTATACTGCTTACATTCAAAAATAGATATTATGATTTTATAATTAACATTGTTGTCACCACCCATGCAGTCTAGTCTTCTTAGGGACCTGTTAGTTTCATTGATACTTTATTTTCTTTTAAACACATGCAAGCATCAACTAGTTGTGCTTTTTATCTACTAGTGCTTTTTTTGTCATTGTTCTTCAGTATAAGTGTACTGAACTCTTCAATCATTGTATCTATTTTCGGTTTACTGCTATGTTTCAGTTTGTTTTTTTATATGTAGGATTAATGTTTCATTTTTAAATCTTTTAAAATGTATGTTTAGAGTGTGAATTTTTCTTTGCACCTCCATACCACCACCCCACATTAATTTTAGGGTAAAGTAGTATCCATCGAAGAAAATTCTTTTTGCTGATAACTTTTAAAATATGAATGTATTTAATTTTGAGAAACACCTATATTTCTTACAGGATATAAACTATGGAAGAGTTACAGTAATTTTTCATAAAGCCATTTTTCAGTTGACTTTTGAGAATGTTGTAAAGTATGACATGACTGAAGTTTGAGATGAAATCATAAATGAAGTGACAGTAAATTCTGAAATATAGCTTTGCCTAAGATTTGTAAAAGAAAGACTATTATTAACTTAGCAGAAGACTCTTAAGTACATTTATTGAAAGTGAACAATCTTCTTTCTTAGAAAATATAAACCATTTAAAATCTAATTTTTTAAATCAAAACACAATTAACCATGTTGAAGGTAGCTATGTAATTTCAAATAGCTATTCAAAAATAAGCTATATCTTAACCCTTTAATTAAATCTATGAGTTATAAACTCATATAAATAGATCATGCAGTATTTCTCTTATGTGAAAAGTTTATTTGACAGCATAATCTTATTTTTTAAAAAAAGATTTACTTATTTATGAATACAAGAACTGGGGTATAGACCAGAGGTGTGGGAGGTGAGAGGATTCACCAGAGACAGAGAGGGGAGCAGGACAGGCAGACCTACTGAAATACACTGTTGAGAGTAGCCACAGGGAAGACAGGAGAGGTCTGCTGCACTATGTAGATCATTTCCCTGGCTGGGAATCGAACTGGTGCCTCAGTGGCTGCAGATGCTTCATAGTGTGGTGCTTAACCCCTAGTGACACCAGAGAGGCCCAACAGCATAATATTCTTAAAGTTCATCATGTTGTAGCATCTCACAGGTTTCCCATCATTTTATGGTGGAGAAATGTTCCAGTTGTGTGTGTTTGTATGTGTGTGTGTGGTATGTGTGTATGTGTGGGTAGCGCATACACAGTATTTTCTTTATTGATGCACACATTGGTGCCCATGGAGGTTGCTTCCACCTCTTGGCAATTATACTGTTCTAATGAACCAAGGTTGTATAATTATCTCTTTGAGATTCTGTTTTCAACTATTTCCTTTAGATTTGGATATCTATCAGGAAGTAAGATTGCTGAATCATATAACCATTCTGTTTTGAATTTTTGAGGAATCCCCAAATTATTTTCCATAGGAGATGCATCATTTTACATTCTTAACAGCACACAAAGGTTCTAATTTCTCCGTATGGTGCCCACATTCATTACTTTTTGTTTTGACAGTGGTTCTTTTATCCAGTGTGATGATTATTTTCATTGGGTTTGGATTTGTGTTCTCTGATTATCATTCATGTTGAATATCTTTTGATAAGAACGTTGAGCATGTATATATCTTTTAGAGAAATGTCTCCAGAGTTGTTTGCCCAATTTTAAATTGATTACTTATATTTTTGTTGTTGAGTTGAGACAACTTTGTATGTTCTGGATAGTAATCTCTCATCACATAGTCTGTAAATATTTTCTCCCATTCCATATTTGAATGCATTCCTTCTATTATTTCCTTTGCTGCACAGGAATTTAAGATTTGATGTACTTCTATTTCACTACTTTTGTGGTTTTTTCCCTGTGATTATGGAACTTTTACTAATTTTCAAATTTTATTTATTCCAAAATACTTGAGTAGCAATAACTAACTCATGAAGGTCAAGAAAACAAATTTTTTCAATTTTATTGGCAAATGAAGACTTTTATCAAAATTATGATTCTGAAAAGGGCTTTGTTTCACAGTCACAAATATTTTTAGATGATTTGATATCATATTTTGATCCATGTGCTAATAATTGTACTTTAAATAAGGTATCTTATTTTTAAATTTGATGAATATATTAATTTTGTATCTTAATGGTATATCTCTTAATTTTTAATTTAAATTTTTGATTAAGATTCTATAGCTGAGATATGGATTAGATATCCTTCAATACCTTAGAAATCTTATTTTCTACCTCAAAGGACATTTGATACATACATATAAATATATATATAAATATAGATATGCACAAGTACATGTATATACAAATTATATAAATTAACATGTGTAAGCATGTGTCTCAATATATAATCATACAGGTATATACATATATGTACAAGTACATGTATACATACATATTATATAAATTAACATGTGTATACATGTGTCTAAATATATGTATATACGTATATAAATGCAGAAATACATGTATATATACAAATTATATACATTAACATGTGTATCCATATGTCTAAATATATGTATATATGTAACTCATCTTGACCTGTAAAGAGAGGTGTCTATATTTTAATTGATATTTACCAGCAGACAAACCAATGTTAAATGTCCATCTTATTTTTATATTTCTATTGTTTTTCTTTAATTTACATACAATTTCCTATAAACTTTGAACTAGTTAAAAACAAGGCTTTCTGAGTGTTAAAAAAAATCAAATGAATGCTGACATTATTTTTGAACCAAAATTGACATAGTACCTTCTAAGGAGGGGTAGAGGGGTACATTCTATTTTGACAGGGTTGTTGATATTCCTCTTGAGTGAAAATAACAAAACTAAATTACTTATAAAATATAAGCAAATAGTGGCAATATTTAATTTTACAGAAAGCAATATTAAAAATAGTAAAGAAGGACAACATTTTATTAATGGAAGGAACGTTCAATAACAACAAAAAGTAGTACACATTGGGACCTCCCTGGTGGCATAGGGAGCACTACCACCACTATGGCCTGAGTTTGATCCCCAGCCAGGGAACGGACCCACATTATGGTGCAGCAGACCTCTCAAGTCTCGCCTGCTGCTCCCCTTGGCAGTATAGTTCAGTAGAGCTGCCTGTTCTGTTTTGCACTCTGTCTCAGGTTAATGCTCTAACCACCCCACTTCATCCCACACCTACACCTCTCTCCTACATCTGGTTGTTGTATACATAAAAAATAATCTTTTTTAAAAAGTAGTACATAATTAGAAACAATATCAACTATACTGAGTGATTTATATATATTTCATCATTTAATCACCATCTCTTATTTACAGATGAGGAAATGGAGGTTTCCAAGTGAATAGTTGCCTAGGGTAATACAGCTAGAAAATGTTGGTGCTTGGAATACAACCCCAGTCCTAATACAGAAAGGCTGAGAGACTGGATTGTAGTTTCCCAGCCATTTTATGATAATGTAACAGAGACTGAAATCTACTTACACGCCACTGAAAAAACTCAAAATATGTTTCCTCATCTTCAAATCTGAAAAGCCATTTATTACTATGTTCATCTTCCAACGAAGTCTTTTTGACTCCGCCTAATTATTTTGACAAGAAATTATCAGCACTTGCAGAGAGAAACGTCCAAAGTGAAAAATGAAAATAAGGAGGGACTCATTGTATGAATGGCATTTTTTCTTCATAGAAAATGCACTCCTTACTACCCTTCAATTCTTTTATTCAGCTCTATTCAAACTTGCATTTTCTGGTCATGGCTTATAAGACTGAAAAATATCGTTCATGGAATCCCTAATTTCAATGCTTATTTTTCATACCTGATATGAAATTTACCTTACTTGTTAACTTTAATTTTATTGACTTTACATTTGCCTTTTATAAAATATATACAAAAGTATTTTAAATACATAACTTGGGGCAACTTTGTTGTAGCTGCTGAGTGGTAGCATTTGACTTTCTTTATCAGTGTAAATATAAAAAATCATGTCCTTTCTCCTGTTCATCATAATAGTAAAATACAAGGGTAATTTTTTAAAGGTTTATTTATTTATGCATACAAGAGCTGGGGTACAGGCCAGAGTCACAGGAGGTGAGAGGATTCAACAGACAATGGGGAGCAGAACAGGCAGACTGAACCACACTGCCAAGGGCAGCAGCGGGGAGACAGGAGAGGTCTACTGTGCCATGTGAGTCCCCTCCCTGGCCAGCAGCAGGGATCGAACTCATGCTGCAGTGTGCGGTTTGCTCCACAGTGCATTGCTTAACCCACTGTGCCACCAGGGAGGCCCAAAATACAAGGTTTTTAAGAAAGATATGACTTCTCTCACACTGTATATGTAAAATGCTAATAAAATGTTAACTAAGCTAGTTTAAATCTTCATTTCTTTGTTAGTTGCTTATCTCATTCATAAAGTTCAGGGCATTGCTTAAAAGGTTGAGCACAGTATTGCCTGCCTCCAATTTATAATCACATTAAGAGGAAGAAAAAACAATTAGACCAATAATTATTAGGTAAAGATATTAGGTGCTACATAATAGATACAGTCAAGTAGTAGTTTGGACATTCACATGTTTATAACTGTTAAAGATTGCATTTTTCAAGTGCCTGTGATTTAATACAAATAATGAACTTTTATGCTTTCAATTCTATCAAAATTCTTAATTTAGCTTTTTAATGTTATTTCTATGTATGCATTTCCTAGAGCAGTACATTTTCCAAAATAAACAATCAGCAGTTCAATATATGAGCTGGTGAGTAATCTAAATAAACCTTCCACTCAACTCACTGCTCACACTGACTTCCTCATGGGTATTTGCATGCAAAGCCATAAACCGTTTAAGAACAACAGATATTCAAAAGTATAAGCCTTAATTTAGTATAATGTTTTTAAGTTAGAATAGATGCATTCATAGATTCCTAATGGTGTAAAAGAAATTTCTGTACTGAGGTAAACAGCACCTGTGCTATTCAAAATTACTTAGTGGATGTTGTAGCCTTTCATTTTTACAACTAGATTTTAACATTTATGATACATTAACATTTGGCAAATATTTAATATTCATTCAGGTATTTTTAACACTACTGAAATATGCAACTTTTTTTTTAGAAAGGGCATTTCCAAAGAGGTGACCTCAGAAGCCTGAAGGTTAATTAATGGCCTAAGATAGCCTGACTCAAAATGAATGGGAATTCAGAAAGGAAGAAAGGCATAAGCTATGTATTTCTTCAGGGTTTCACAGCTAGTTAGATGGAGTTATTTTATTACTTTTTCTCACAAGGGAGTCATTCTCCTCCATTGTATGTTGAGGTGTTGTCTCTTGTAATAAAGATCATTTTAGTCTTTACCCAATAAATTTCCCCCATTATCTGCTACAACATCTGGTTAGATACTCTTTTTACTTTATGGAGTTTTTCTATAATGTAATGTGTGAAGGAGTGAGGTGGCTATCATATTTCCCTTTGTAAGCTAAATAAAAGTATGGAAACCTCATAAACATCCTACATAACTTGAAAACTGAATAAAAATGAAAATATATATGAACTTATCTATATATACATTCTGACACATGTATATGCACTTAGAATAATTCTATTTTTCTCATCATTTTGATATTACTCTATTATTAATTCTCTTTGACTATAGAATAGAATTTGAAAGGCAATATCAAAAGCATCATATGCTCAGAGATCCAAAAAAGGTAGAAAGAAAATACTTTTGTATAAACTACCAGTGACAAGAGAAATGCTTTACTGTGTGGTTCTAAATAATCAATGCCCTATTTCCAGTATATTTTATATATAGAATGCATTTACATTTAATGGGTAGTTTCAAATAATCAATGCCCTATTTATAGTGCATTTTATGAACAATAAATAAATGTACAAAAGATGACTAAGTCCAATTCCAGTCAAATATTTTTAAAATGTTTTTGAAATATTATCATACATGTTCACATATATTGATGATAAAAGCTATATCATGAAAAATTTCACGTTTATTATCTCATATAATTTTCTTATTTTGACACTGAATTCTGGACTCACCTCTTAGAGTTGGAATCATTTTTTCCCTGTTTATGCCTTTCTAAACTTCCTTATTCCAATACCAATTACATACCCCAAAAGTACTTTCAAATAGGAGGGAAATGGTTAGACAACTACATCCTACTGTTTCTACTGCAAAACTAGAAGCAGCACACGTCCAGGGGAAATGACTTTCAGTTTATCTTTAAATTGCAGCAGGGCAAAGGTCACTAGCTGAGAGGAAGTCAAAATGACAAGACAAGTAAATATCTTTCCATGAGACATTTGGATTGTTGTTAACTACCCAGCACCAACCATTTTCCACTGAGCTAAAAACATCACTAACTTAGTAAATACAGAAAGGCAGTCTATTAGAGGTCTTAATAATAGTGTCCTTTAAAGGTGGCTTCACTTTATCGCTTTTAAGCCTGCATTCTCTCACATAAAGTAAGACTAACAGGCAGGAGCAGCTAAATTAAAACTTGAGTTCACAAAAGATAGATGAAAAATAATTTACCATAATCATAAGCACCATTAATACATAAAAATTTGTTGCCAGAGCTTACTGTAACTTTAGGAAAGAAATCCTCAATTTTATTTGAGGGGATTGTCTTTAGTAAACATTGTAAAAAGTTCCCAGTGAAATATTTTCCTTGTTCATCATGAAATAAAAAATGAGTTTAAGACATAGAAAGCAGCAGAGATTTCAGATAGCATGACCTCACTACAATTTTTGTATCTAGACATTTTGAGTTTTTCTAGTAGGTTTCTTGTTGGATAACTCTGAGAAGGGATGTCATAAGTTTGATGGCAATTGCTGCAGAATTTCTGAATGGTCAGAGTGGAATGATTAAAATTCAGAGGAAGAAAAATAATTATAAAACAGAAATGCCACAGAAGTGTTTTAGAAATGTATGGAAAGTGCCCTAACCAAAGAACGGTGTCTGATATTCTTGGAGAGATTTTCACATCAAGGGTAAAGCTTATTCTGTCAGCTTCTGGTTTTGCAGAAATGTTGGTTCAAACCAATTTTATGCAACCATGGGAGCACTAAGGAGGAGTGCTTAGCATGGCAGATTTATGGGTCATGTTTTGCTTAGAGCCCTTAGGATCGCGAGTAGCCTAGTTTCCTATGATTTAAACAGGATATTGTTGGTTTAGTTGGTGGCATATTTTTCTGTGACTATGGCTGACTTAAAATAAGCATTTTTAATTTGCTTGCCAGTTATACTGGGAGGGGGTGAGGAAATAATTCAAATTGCCCAAATTTTATTAAGAAATCTCATTCTTGCATATATCATTTAAGGGGGAATGCAAATTTAATCATAAGATACTAAAAGGCATTTTTCCCTGGGTAATTGTATCACCTTCTATCAAGATTTACTGCTGTCACACATGGCATTTCAACACCTGGTGTAAGGGTCCACAGGCAGTGACCAGCATGAGGTACCATGCTCATAAACAGCCATGCCAGCTCATTTCTAGCCCGCACGATAGTTCCGGTTCCTTTCTGCAAGAAAGCCTCCTTTTCTGATGCTGTCTGAGGAGCTTCTAATCCATACTTCATATTCAAGAAGGCTAGGTATGAAATGAAGTGCATTTTAGCTTTGTGTATACAATATATAGCAAGGAGATAGATGTTGCTTCACAATCACATGCCAAGATACAGGAACCACAGTTTTTGTTTGTGAAACTCAAATGTAGATTGTATGATAGAAATACTGGAACATTTTATTAGTGTTTTCACCAGAAAACAGTATCTTTAAACTTTGACTTTCCTTTGCAGAGTGTGGCTGAAATATGGCAGAGAACGTAACTTCTTAGCTGATCTGTCTCTTGTTTCCTTCAGGGATTTCTTTAATGTTGGAAGTTCATGTCTGTGTTCTATTTCTCACTGAGAGCTCTTTCTGTGCTTTTGCTGCTATTCTGAAAGTGAGAAGGAGCCCTTTTTTATCCCCAATGCCAAATTGCTAAATTAGCATTTATGTAAAAATATTGCTATAATATATATTGTGCATTATTTTCTTTCTAGAGAAGAGAGACAGTGCAATTATTTAGGGAGAAGTGGCTCTACAAAGTTCTAAACAATAAGGCAATATAAATATTGTTGCAAAGAAGGCAATGTTTGTAACTAGTATTATGGTATTGTCTCTTTTTTTCTATTGAAAATATAAGGTTTGATAATAGAATTCTTCATGTTCTCTAGGGAAATCTTCCTTTCTCTCTCATGCTGAAAGTCTGTATTTCCATGTGCTCATACATATAAAATTTGATTATCACTTTCAGCCAAGGAATGATAAGAAAAAGTACTGATGTTATCAGTACTTCTTTAATATGTAGTTATTTCTGAATGATTCTTGGAATACTCCTATAAAAGAGAATTCTCAAAAACATTAATTTTACTTGGTTTGTAACATTTATGCATGCCATGAGAAGGTCTTTCCTTTTCTGTGAATGGTGAAGAACAAATGTCTGAGACAGAATTTTCAGTAAATTGGGAAATGGCAAATAATTCACATCAACTAGTGGACTCAACTTATTTACTGTGTGTGTGCGGGGTGGGGTGGGTGGTTATCTTTTGTTTCCTGGTAGGAAAAAAAAAATCTCTACAATATAAGAATTTAATTTTTTTCCCGATGATTTATTTATTTATGCATGTAAGAACTGGGGTACAGGACAGAGGTGAGGGAGGTAAAAGGATTCACCAGAGACAGTGGGTTGCAGAACAGGCAGATGGACTGAAATACACTGCTGAGGGGAGGAATGGGCAAGACACGAGAGGTCTGGTGCACCATGTGTGTCACCTACCTGGCCAGCGAGCGAACTCGTACTGCAGTGTCTGTGGATAGCTTCCTAGTGCTGCAACTTCACCCCTTGCGCCACCAGGGAGGCCCTATATATGAGTTTAATAGATTCTAACTCATGTTAGCAGGAGCTGATTCAAAGTTTGAATATGTTTTTCTAAAAGTTCTGATGGGTTTACTGTCATTTTGTTGCTCTTTCTGATCTTATATTCATTTTAATATCAAAGAGTAGAGGGACTACAGTGAACAGAAACTAAATGGCAGCTTGGTTTCTTCAAGGACTTGTTCCAGTGGGATGGAATGAGCTCTGTGATAGTTCCTGGCTTGGTGGTATTTGGCTTATGGGTAAATGCGAGGATAACACAGACCATCTCTATTATGAGTGGATGCTGATCTTAGCTGCTCTCCTGTGGTATTTCCAGATTTAGTTTTTATTAGTATTTTAATATTTATGCATTCTCCATCCTACTATGTGGTCAATAGTGTTCCTTTCGAGTAGTAATGTTCTAAATAAAATTGGCATCAAAGTGCTCATTTTCCGTGCTAGATAGAATTCAAGTTCATGTAGTCTGAAGTGATAAAAGATGAAACAATCAGGATTGTCAATGAGGTTGCGCCCATTGAGGTCACATGACCTAGACATAGCAGAGAAACCACTGGACTTCACCAAAAGAGAACAGTCTATGCAACACAGTATAACAAAAGAGGGAGCACTTTGCAGTAAACATACCTTGTGTTTGATTCTTCACCCTGCCACTCACTCCTCCTGAGATCTCTTAAGCTCTCTCTGAATCTCAGATTTCTCATGTATGAAATGGAGTTGTTTGCTTCTATTTCTCTCTCTGTGGTGATCATTAAAAGAGAAACATCCCCAGGTTGTTTAGGGAACTAGTGCTCAATGTAGCAACTGAAGAGGGGAAAGGAACCAAGTATCACTTTCCTTTAGAGTACAAGAATTAGAAAGGCTAGATGAATTCAGGGAAATTTCCCAAACTGTGTTTTTGAAACAGCAGTCAAGAGAGATATTCTCTTATATAAACTTAGATATTATTAAACTCTAGAGCCCATAGGAAATGATAAACTGTAATAAAGTCATATCTAATACTTATTTGTTAAAAAGGAGAGAATGAAATCAAACAAACATGCCTTTATTTGTATTGCTCTCTTTAGTCTATTACTCATTTTCTTAATAGTTACTAGAATCCTGGCCTCCATTAATTAATTCTAAATATATTCATTGATTAGTATATATGGAAAACATACTTTAAAAAGAATAGTTTAAGATTTTGATTTATTCAGTAAACATGCTATTTGCATCTTTAAAAGGTCGGTATGTCTTTGTAGGAATATGAGGTGTTTTTGTTTCAGGTAAATATTTAATACTAGAAAACAGAGTGACATAATTTATTTTTAAAGAGAAAAAAAAAATTCCACCACTCTGCCTCCCCTCCCCCATAAGGAGGAAGAGGAGGAGAAAGAACAGATGCTTTTAATTTAGCACCAACAGCACAATCTGATCAGTTAGTTGTCCAGTAGGGGCTGCTCACAGAGAAGAAAGGCTGAGTCTTCTAGCTGTGTATTCAGGACTTCAGGGAGAGTGGGATTTCAAAGCTACTCAAATGCAGTTGAAATAACCTCCTTGTGTACTCCTAAAGTGACCTAGCCTTTGAAATTTCCTCTAATAAAATAGTATGTATAAAATTAAGGAATCACTAAATAAGTCATTTACATCTTTTCATCTACCTTAAAATGACATTTTACAAACCACATTTAAAATGTTTCTGTGCATATAGTGAGGGTTCCTCATAACTGCATTTCCAAACAGAATCAAAGTGTTGTTAAATTGTTTGTAAACACAGATTTAGAGAACGAAATTGAGGGTAGTAAACTGGTAGCCAACTAAAGCAAAACAGGCTTGAATATTGGTAACGAATGTGTATATAGGATCCAAGCAAACTATCTTGAATTGCAAGTACCATAATAAGTTAGAGTTTTCACTTTTGTATTTTGCAAGTAAAAACTGCACTATGTCAAATGTGCTAATTAAAGACCGATCACTGACATTCTTAATTCAACCATACCTACAATGACTGGGCAGGCCTGCTGCATCATGCAATAAATTGGATAACTGAGCTGAGTAAAGAAAAAGCCACAGTCTCCGGGCAAAGTGCGATTGTAGATGGGAGAAAATGGCGGTAATAGTCAAAGGGATAGTCATCACATAGGGTGTAACCAATGTGGTCATGTCTCCTTTCATTGCCCCTCTCTCCACAGGAAAAGACCCAAAGCACATTCACCCAACATCCAATAGGCAACAGGCTGTTATCTCACTTCAGAGTTAATTTTCTTTCTTAACATAATGAGATAAAAGGCTGAATGAGTTTAGTGATCTGGGAGTGTTCAGGGGGCAAGAAGTGGTCAAGAACTGTTTTATCTCCAAACTTCACTAACCTATGAGATAACTGATTCAGGGGACACCAATGATTGTAAAGAATGAGCGACTTCTAAGGGATGAGAGTTAGTCCTCTCAATAACGGAACTGGGTTTCCTGCTTTAGAAAGGAGATTCACAAATCCCCTTCTTGGAGCAGCGCTCTCGGTGGAGAGGATGGGCTGATTTATTTCTCTGTAGTGTCCTGGACTGTATCTGCCCTGAGTGACCCCCTTGATCTTGACATCAGTCACTTTGGAGTCAAGATAATGAAAACTACATTAAAGGGGCCCCCCCAGTTTATGCAAATGAAACTTTATCTTCAAAGAGGCCATATTCTTGGGAAGGTTTCTTGGCTACTTGAAAGTATTAATAAAACAAAATGTGTTCAATATTCTCCTCCTTGTACTCCTTATTTTCTCTAATTTACATAAGCATGGGGTGACATATTGTTTTTATTTTATAATAACCCTAAGCTTTCTTGATGCTTTATCTAAGGAAGTCAAATTCTATTTAGTTTGAACATTGTTGCATAGTTAGTAAGGATATAAATGAAGCATATGCATTATTCTAAACAAATGAAGTCACACGATTTATTGCATCTTGGAACAGGATCTCTTAAACCAAGATGACTGTAGCAAACTCAGTCTTGCAACTGAACACATGTTCCTTAGGGTGATAAGAGCAGAAATGATGGCACCTATAACATTGCATTTGTAGAGGTACCTAGAGCTGCCACTCAACTTAGAATAAATTATCTAAGCTGGACATGGACTCTTTGAAGAAGGGAATAAAAGATGGCGCACATGGAGGGACTATTGAAATCATGGGGGAACTTTTTCTTCTTATCTTTTCTGCCATGATATTTACCAAACAATAGCAACAAGACCATGTTGACTATAGATAAGGACTTGATTTACATGACACAGTCCATATTTACTGGACATTTTGATAGACTGATTTTGGAAAGAGGCTGATATATAGTTTTATGACACTTTCAATGACCAGGATGGGATTCAAGAGTGATAGTGAGAGAATGAAGAGAGTGTTTGCTCAATAATCTCTCTGGTACTTTCAAAATGTTGCCAGCATTAGAGAGGCAGGTCAGGTTTGTGTTCTTTTATATTCTGAATTTAGAGTAAATGGGTGGTTTAAATCTGTCCAACAGGATCTTATCCTCACCTGAACTTTCTTTAAAAACAACAGCACAGACAGTAATTCTTTTTTTGAGAAAAATCAAAGAATGATGCTTCAATTTTTTCTAATAATTTTATTTACTTTCTTGATCATATTTTGCACTTACTGTACCAAATGGTAAACTATTTCTGTGATTATTTTATAGGAAAGTATTTTTCTGAATGCACTCCAACCTACTTTACTTTTAAAGATTAGACTCTGTAATATGTTTTGCCATAACACTAGACTGCTTTGTGAAACATAGATTTAAAAATGTGATGGGATAATTTGCTTCCAATATCATGTTTGTCTTTAGTATTTTAAATGATGTAGTAAAAAAAAAAACTGAATAACTTTACACAGTATTCAAAATGAAATTTTAAAGCAAACAGACTTTTATTTAAAATTAATCATTACATTAGATTGGAAATAAGATTTACTTAAACTTTCTACAAAATATAAACCTATATTATATTTGAATAATTATAGTGATATGTCATAATTATTAGATGGCATCATAGAACATACTGTTACACAGTTATAGTATAGTTATATAACCACTACACTGTTTAACCTGTTATTTTAATTGTTAACTGAAAAATGGCATTGTATATTTGTAGAATTATGGGTGATAATCACAATATTAAAAAAATATATATTTGTTGGAGGCAGTCATCAAATTGAATGTGTAGTTGCAATAACAATCATCACAAGCACATTGACCATCATCAGCCTTGGGCAAGATTTATGATTACAAATAATTTGCTGTAGCTGTCCCTCTTCCCACGAACAAACAAGCAAATACAACTGTTTGAGGAGAAATAAAAGAAACCAGAGAGTTCCTGTGTTGGTAAAGATGTAGAAGTAAGCAAGTTCTTAAAGTTCAGCTAAGAGTAAAAACTGCCTGAAGAATGCAGGCAAAATCCCAAATCTGAACTTGGAAGTTGGAAGGCTTTCCTTCTAAAACTGGTCTAGCAGTTTCCCTTCCGCAGCCAGTGCATCCAGGAGCAGTGTTCCTGAGATTATGTCCAGGCAGATAGATGCTCATCACAGGGAGGCCTCACCTGTGGAAGCGGGATGACAGGCATGTCTTGTACACTGAGAAGGCCTGTGCTTTCCTAATCATTTTTGTTATTTTTCTCCTCTTCTATTTTTTCAACCAGGAGAAGGAAAGGTGACAAAAACAGACAAGTATAAAAAATAGGTTAAAGAAATCACCCACATTATCCACCCAAAAGCAAACACTGTTAACATTTTTGCATCTCTCTCTCTCTCTCTCTCTCTCTCTCTCTCTCTCTCATTACTTTGCTGTTTTGAAAAAATGAAAATATTTCTTCCTTTAGGTAACTTCTAAAGTTTTAAGTAAAAATATTGTCCCCTCCAACATCTTTTAACTTTAATATCACCTAATTAGATATTGTTTGAGGTAAACATTACAGACTAGTATTCCTAATGTGTTCAGAATGCTATTATCTGTCCTCAAGTCACCAAGTTTTGCACAGTCTTCTTAGAACCTGTGAGGAAATTCCTTTCAGGGATCTTGGCAAGAGCCAAAAGTTCAGAGTTCAAGCATTCCTTTCTCTGGTTCAAAATGGAAGTATAAAGAATTTTTGGTATGTTCATCACTGCCAGCATTTTCATTTTAGGATTGGATATCACATGGTGAGCGTGGTCAGTGTTGAGTGTTGTCTTAAAAAAGGGATTTTGATGGTAGTGTGTGGTGACCCCTTAAGATCTCATGAGCCAATGATATCACAAATAACACTAAAGTTAAGACACACCAAGGGAAGGTACAAAAGCAAAAATTATTTGATTATTAAGTCGTGGGAACAAGAGAGAAGCTTGTCTGTCATCATAAATAGCACCAAGAATATTTCACTAAATACACGGAAAATATTTTTTTTGACCAGAAGTTAATAAACGCTCAATGAGTTGATAATAAAAGCCCTGTGCACCTTCTCTCCCCTCTCTCTTGCAGATGCTTAAATAAACTTTATTTTTCAAGTTGAAAGGACCTTTCTAAAATTCCTCATTCTTAATGCTCTAAAACGCCCGGGTTCAGAAAATTAAATTACGCCATTTTTATCTGTTAGAGATCAGCTCTGTTTCCTCCTTTGCTTTGTGTTTACTTTCCTGCAGTAGCTGACATCAAAATGTTTTCTGGAATGCTGGGACTAAATAAGTTATGCTTAACTCAATATCTAATACAAATAGCCCTGGGGAGCTTCAGCGACACAATCATAAAAGCTATAGTTTCTTTTAATAGCTTGCCACACTTTGCTGATATAGTATTTCTCTAATCACCAATCTTTACGTGCCTTCCTGACCTTGGAGCTCTCAGCCCAAATGGCTCTGTGGTATCAAAGGCCTATGTCATTGGAAGAGTGAATGGCTTTCATTTTTCCCCTTGAAACTTCCGGTTCCTGGCATCTGCAAAGAATTACTCCGAGTGGCGTTTTGCTGCCTTGCGGCCACTGCCCTGTCCAATGGAAGTGACTTTTCCCAGAAAGGTCACAGTGGCCAGTAATAGGTGGATATTGCATTCAAGGAGGAGGCAACTTTGATTTCTCTATTTTTTTCCTCAATATTTGTATACTGCATATTAATTAAAAATCCAAGTTGTATTTTGTTTGCAAAATATTTCCAAAAGAAGGGATCTTATTCTGTAGTGTAGAAAGGCTGAAAGGTTTGCAACAATTTTCATAAAGTCAAAACTCTGTTAGGGGGTGCACATGAATTCATCTTCAGAATCTATTATTCGATGGGATCAGATCATAGAACAAATTTGTGGCATTATAGTGCTTCAGGAGTCTCAGAAGTGCAGGTTCTCTCTGATAACTATGTTAGTTAGCTAGGCAAATGTTGAAATACTGGACTTTGGATTATGTTAATGTTAATGTTAAAATGCATTTTTCAGCACCATTATGTTTCCAGTGTTCTGCATTATGAATGATGGGCTACTACATGGGTGTATTTCTAGAACACTGGTTTAGAGCAGAAATCTCAGTATGTGTAATATTTCCAAACTTTCAAATGGTTCAGTGTGTTACCTTAAGTAATTTTGTGTCTTCTCAGTAAGAGAAAAGGGAGAGATGGATCAAGAGAGAAAAAATAATGTGGAGAACTAGTGAGAGCTATGAGGTGATTTGATTTGTTTCTAATGGTGAGTTCTTAATAGAAATAAGAAATTTGTTTAAAAAATCCTTCAGTTCAGAATAACATGATCACAAAATTTAGAAGTACTTGCATCACATGCAATTTCATGTATCAATTTATTTATACAAAAAATACAAGGCTTTTACTACTATAATGAAAACATGCTCATATGTAGGAATGTCTCCTTCCATAATTTGATCTAAATTTCTTATTTTGATGGCTCATAGAATTTTATTTTATGTATTGAAATATCCCTCTATTGGCTTCCAGTTTACACTAATGTATTACATATTTTTTATATATTTGAATGCTACTAGGACTGAAAAAAAATACCACCAAATTCCAAAAGATATTGGGTATTTACTTTAGAGTCTTTATTTTCACTTATTTTATATGTGAGACATACAGAATTCCTACACATTTAAGTTTATATTCAATGTATAATCTTATAAATTGCTTTCTTTCTATTTACTTTTAGCACTGTTTTAGGTTATTGAATAATATCCTATGTGTATATATATATATATTTTGACTGTATAGTAGCCAGTATACCTTAAAAGGAAATTCAAGAAAATAAGTCTTGTAGATATGGTGATTAGAAGGCAAGCTTGTTCTAGAAGTGTATGAGAGAGAGAGAGAATTTTTGAGGTCTTTGTATCTTCGTGGAACATACAGGAGTCTTATGAATGAGCTGCCTTATCTTTATTGTCTTAAATTAACACCCCTTGAAACCCTTTACTCTTCCCTGAAATCTTTCATGTAAAGATTGATGACAATGGGATTTTTTTTCCCTCTAGAATTTAGGTCTTGAAAGTAACTGAGATAGTCAATCTGTTCATCAAGATAGGATCAAGCATGAGGCTGTCTTTTAGTTCTCGATGTTAGTACAGTTTTCAAAAGCTTTAACCTCAGTTGGATTTGTATTTTCATTTTAGAAGAACATTATTTAGTTGACTGCATTTTGTTCTGTAGCAAATCAGCTTAAAACACAATGGCTTAAAAAGCAAATATGTATCATTTCCTCAGAATCTGCTAATCAGCTGGTGGTTTTACTGTTCTTAGCCAGCCCTGCTAGGTCTTCATGGTTTAGGATAAACCTCAGCACATGTCTGAGAATATTGGGATGGCTGGAAATGCTGAGCCCGCTCTCTACATGGTCTTGCATCCCTAGGGAGTTATAATGCAATGTAGCACCAGGGTCCCATAATCAGAAGGGGCGTGCCCCAGAGGACAAGCACCTTCCAAGTGTCTGCTCCTGTCACACTTGCTGTTTGTTATTTCATTGGCCCAAGTGCATCACATGGCCAAGCTCAAGCTCACCATGGAAGGAAAAGCTTGAGGAAGTATATACAGGAAGAAATAATTTCATGGGACCCTTACTACTACATTCTGTCACCATGATTCCCCTCACTTCTGAAATTTATTTCAGTAAGAGAAATAAAGTATCTGATTTTAAAAATTCATAACTGTTACATTTATGTTTCTGCAAAATTCATATTAGTATCAATAGACCTTAATGAACAAGAGTTTGGTTTTGAGGAATCATGACATGTTTTCTTTTTTTTTTCCTCTTTAAGCAAGAACAAAACAAAGTAAAAATGAAACAATCCTGTAAGATAATTAGATTTTCTCCCATATCACTCTAATCATTCGATATATTTATGTGACTAATGAATGGATGTATTTTAACACAACCAAGATTAGACCTGTCAAAACACATTTTAAAATTATTTTATTCATGACAGAAATTTGTCCTGTTTTACCATCTGTTTTTTAAAAAATAATTTAGTGTATATTAGTGCCATGAAACTCAACTGATTAATATTTAAAAGTAGTTTTAGAGGAAGACAGTTTCTTAAGGATAAGTGACTTAATTAGGAGCTCTTAATTATATAATATTTATACATATATTACACATTTTGCTTAATAGAAAATACAATGCTATTTAAAAATTGCATTTTTAAGTCAATATCAATTGCGCATAGTTTTTCATTTTAGGATGACAAAACCCTGAGCAATTTGTGACTAAAAGTGTCTCCAAACAACGAATTTAGTTCATATGTGAAACAGACAGCAAATATCCATTAGATATCCAAATATATTCCAGATTTCTCTGGACCCAAGATAAACTCAAATATGATTTCCCCCCAATCTATCCAGAGAAAGTATAGAGGAAGAAGCATGAGAACTGGAGACAGTGTTGGCTTGAAAATCTGGCTCTTAATTACTGTGTAACTTTGAGCAAAATCCTCTAATTTTCTGTGTTTCTATAGTGATGACATGGAATTAAATAAGGCAGAAACTCAAAGGGTACAGAAAAAGTCTCGCTATGAACTGCTTTTCTTTCTCCCATTTCACTCATTTTCTTAGGACTTAGTTACTTCAACTACTAAAAACAGTTAAAAACGTACACATAAGCTGATGTCAGGCCCATATGGGGAACAAGAAAGGAGACTGACTCGCGATTCTGAGTTGGTCTGAATGTTGCTGGCCCATTTAAATGGGCAGGCTGTTGGTACCGGTGCCAGACCCATCTTTGAATGGTTGTTTCCTCCTCTCTCCAATCTTCCCATGTCTGCTTTTTCAGAGACCTGCTAAATTCCCTTGCATGCTGACAACAGGATTGCTCTGCCTGCCCCTGATGCTATTATTACTTCAAGAAAAAGGTGCTCAGGGCCATATGAGAACTTAAAACTAAAACCACAACCCTCAGTGAGATTTTGGACACACTGTGCTTGCAGCATCTTCAGAAAATGAAGGGGGTGAGCAAGATGAAAGTTGGTGACTATCGAGTTCGGCATAACTCTGGGATGCTGCCTGTTAGGTTTTACCATTTCTGTGACTTAAATTTGTGTTTTCACTAAACATTAGATAGCTTAATTTGTCAGTGGGTTGGAATCAAAAACACTTTAGGACAACCATAATGCTACCCTGAGAGAATCCAGGGACAAGCTAATTAGGAATAAAGAGGTGAGATGGAGAAGAGGGTGTATCTGGGTAACTTCACAGGGTGAAATCCCTGCATGGGCGGTGGCAGCCCGGAAATCTGCATAGTAACAAACCTGTCACAAATCAAGGACAACTGGATGGAACAATTAGAATTAACATTACACTCTGACATTTATCAAAAATCTCTGCCCGCATTTCATTCTTTGCAACAAAATGGTGGTTTTTGTCTTTTAATGTTTCATAAGCTGCTGCCTAACTTTAAACATAATTTCCTAAGGTATGTACTTCCTGGTGTAGCAGTAAGGAAAAGTTACGCCTTTTGAAATGCTCACATCCCATATCAATTTTCAAATCTGCCATTTGTATTAAGATAATTACATATTTTTAAATCCATACAAATTATATGACTCCTATACTTTCATTTGAATAACAAATACTATAAGAAGTTAAGAAAGTATTAAATATTTTATGGTAGACAATATGTTTCAATGACCTCTTCTTCAAAACGTGTTTCATTTTATTCTTTCCTAAAACTGTAAATTAAATCAAAGAAAATCAGATACTCTGAATAGAGACAAATATATTTTTTCCTCAATAAAGGAAACACAATTCTGATTTTCTCATATTCATTCAAGATAAAACAATACTTTAAATATGTAATCTGAACAGAAGCTCAGGGAAACCCCCAAATTTAAAAGTATTATGGTATTTTGTAAACTATAATATAATTATATCCCTGACTTTCTATTTCCATCATATTGATATGGATATTCATATATCAGAAGCACAGTCTCCTAATAGTTAGTTTTTGAAATAAAATAAAATACATCAAAAGTTGAAATAAAGTTAAAAGTCCATTGTAAGATGTCCAGTAATAGATGAGCTTTAAGAAGACAAAGATATGTTAAAGCAAATCTATGCTTGCATCTCTGTGTGAATCTCTTGCCTGCTATTTTGTATAAAGCCACACATCTGATATCTTTCTAATACCATTTTTTTAATATTATCCAGGCTCTTTAGACATAGTGAGCTAGCTAATGCATGAAATATTACAGCATACTTTCAAAGGGTTTCATATTGGAAGAGTTGGAGAGAAAACAGCGGAATGAGATGAGCAGACGGGCCTGAAAACAAAAAGGGAAAAAAACTGAGGTTTAAAACTCCTCCCCCATCCTCCCTCCCAGCCCCCGGGGCACTGTTACATTCCTGCTTCCCCCTCCACACAGAACAGTACTTGTAAGATCTAAAGTTGCCCTCTATTGTCTGCCCTTTCTCCCTAGCACTGGCACACATTCAGTCCATTACTAATTTTAGCCACTTCCTTTTGTGTATTCCCACAACCAGATCCCAGTCTAAGACCTGACCTCCTGGAGCCTTGACTAATTTGGCATCTCTGCCACTGTTGGGCAGGGAGGAGGATAGCTGGGAGAAAAGCTATCAACACCTCCCTATCACCTTTCAAAACAAGAATTATACCTGCTACCATGCCAGTGTATCCATTAGATCCCCTTGGGAATCCCGCAGTGTCCTTGCTGTAGAAAAGGGCCAATGTCTCCTGCATATTCTGCATGGCCTGCAGGCACAAAGTTTAGCAAGGCTAAACTTGCCAGGTGTGGAAACGGAGTCTTAGATTCACGAGATATGGCTCATATGCTGCCCTTACTTCTGTCCACCCTCTTTTTCCTTGACCTGTAGACTTTGGCAAGTTTGGACTTCCCTTGTTTAGAAATACCAGAAGTATTTTGGTTCCTCCTTACCTTTTCTGACTTCGAGATTGAATATGTATGTACTGTATAAAACCCTTATTTCAATTCATTTTCTGCCAAATACTTTAAGTGATTTTAACTACTAAACTGAATTTGTAGGTCTAGATTCTCCGGGAATGGCTAATACATTCTCATTGATAGTCACATCCTTGGGTGATAACTGGACATTCTCAAATGAAGTTTTCATCTGCTTTGACCTTGATATAGAGAGTCAAGTTCTTTTGTTTATTTCAAAAGTAGGATTTAGAATAAGGGCAAATCAAGAATTGGCTCAGTCTGAATAGAGCAGTAAGTTCAATGCCTGAGGAAACACTCTAAATCTGACTTTATACATCTGAGCAGATAGAAAGGTATTCTCTTGCATATACACTGATTGGAAAATGATTTTTTAGAACTTATAAATAGTTAAATATTTTTAGAACTTATAAATAGTGTAATAATTGAAAATAATCAGAGGGAAGGAGTTACATATTAACTGTCATTGATTGAGATGATTTTAACAGTTTACAGAAAGTGGAATAATTGTTTTATTAAGATGAAGATATATTAGAGATCAGTACTCTCCACTTAAAATATGTAAGACATTTATGTGATTTTATATTTTCTAATAGATACATTAAAATTTTTAAAAGTAAAATTATTTTCCATAATATACCTTAATTTTACTCAATATGTTTTATACAACATATCTGATTTATTATCAGGATTCTTAGTAAAATAATCTGGGGAGATCTTGTGTATAAAACATCCATCAATCCATCCATCCTTCCATCCATCCACTTGCAGGAGTAGGATTCTTTAACATGCTAGTTGGTGTTGCAGTCATAAACGTGATAAAAGAAGGTATCCCAACATTCTGTTGACATTCCAAAACCTCAGCATTTTTTTTTGTTGTGGCAGATTCTCTCGGGCATTTCGATGTTTTAGCAACATCTCTCGTTTCTACTTTCTAGATGCCAATAGCACTCCTTTCCACACCCCTCACCATTTAGTACAACCAAAAATTTCTCCAATCTTCTTTGGGGACACCCCCATTGAGTATAACTGGGACAGCATATCTAAATAACTCTGCATCTTTTATTCCACTTATTAATCGAACAATATATCCATGATTATTAATCTAAAACATTTTAGACCTCTAGATATTATAGTGCATTTCATTGGAGCAAAACATGAATCTCTATTCATTAGCTAATTGAATCTTGCTCCTGAAATGAATAATCTCACTGACATCTGGGCAGACTTGTATCCTTGAAGACTTAGATCATGATCCATCTGTTTGAAACCACTAGCCAGTCTTTCCCATAGGATTGGAAAATGCCCTATCTTTTCTGTTCGTGCTTATTGAGTAAAACGTTTAGCTCATTTGAAAGTTTTTCTTTTTTGTGTTTCTCCCTGAGCAGTAATAAATTTTCTAAATTGCCACGGCAGAACTAAACACTTCATTTGTGTAAATTTGTGTACACACACTGATTACATGTCTGACTCATTTCTATCCTTCACATTTGAGACTACTTCAACTCAAGGACTTTGAGCATTTTAATACCTATCATGGAACAAGGAAACTTGTTAGTATATAATATTTGCTTGATGATTGGCTATATAAAGTGTATGTTTTCATGAAAACAATAACCTTTTGTGGTTTATTTTTATTTTCTCAGTTTTACCTTGCATTTTTGACACACTTCTTTATTTGGCATCATTTATATACCAGACACTGGCTGGGCAATAGGCTAAAAGTAATAACACACATGTCCTACTCTCAAAAAGCTCAGTTTTCCAAAGTGATTCTCAACCAAGGGGAATTATGCCCCTGGGGAATTTGGCAACATCTTCAGACATTTTTGATGATCACAACTGTGGTAGATTGCTACTGACATCTAGTTGGCAGAAGTGAAAGATGCTGCAAAACCTCCTACAATATGTAGGACAGAAACCTACAACACATTATCTGGCCCTAAACCATCAATAGTACTGAGGCTGAGAAAGCCTGGAAAGACAATAGCAAGGCATGTCAACCAACACTTTAAATTGAAAGTGAGGTATGAAACAATGAAGTTAGGTATAGGAGGCCCTAAAAATTTAGTATAGGAAAATTAATTCAGAATACAAAACTGACAGGTAGAAAATGCCTGTGCCTGAGTGGATAACTGACTGTGTGCAGCCTGGAAACCAACAGCCTATACATGAGGGCTGAGGCATTGGTTACCCAAGAAAGAAATGTGAACATGGAGCCATGAGCCAGGGACAGAGCTCCTGGGAAACCAACATTCAAAGGCAAGGTCAGAGAGAAGAACAAATACAAAGGGGATGAGAGTGAAGAAACCAGAGGGTGGAAAACAGGGAGACAGTTTTTTGGTTTGTTTTTTTCCTCCAAGGGAAATGGGTGCCAGAGCAGAAGGCTGTTATTTCAAAGAATCACTAATAATGCGAAGAACCTCAGAGAAGCTAAGTGAGATAAACCAGGAAAATCTCTTTAACTTGGTAAAGATGTCAGTGGTAACTTAATGAGAGGAATCTCAGGTGAAGGAGGTAGAAGATCGTCTTAGGAAGAAAAGTGAATGGGAGTACAGAAAAGGCTGGATTTGTTTTCAGGAAGCATGTTTGCTTATAAAGAAGAAAAATTGAAAGATGCCTAGCATTCTAAGAAAGCAGGTATTTAAGTTTTTCAAATATAACACAGTAATATAAAACTACTAACAAGTCTTTGAGGAGTATTTAAGACTGTGGAAAATGGCACAGTAAGTAAAGAAAAAAAAAACAAACAAAACAACAACAATAAGATGCCAACCTTTATGCAGTATGATTCTCAATCTTTTTAAAACTGAAGTAAGAAAGCAAAATAAAAATATTAACAGTTGTAATCCCTGAGTGATGAGTATTATGGGCAATTATTATTTTCTTCTTTGAAAATCTTTATCAGCAAGTGTTTTGAAATGAGCATGTATTACTTTAAAAATCAGAAAAAACTATATTTTTAAAAGAATCTTGGCTGAAAAAGAAAAGTGAAAGTTTTGGCAGTAACTGGGAGAAAATACAAGGATGGGAAAGGCCTGTGTGTGTGTGTGTGTGTGTGTGTGTCTGTATTTGGGTTGGAAGCGATGAGAGCATTCTTGCATGTTGAGGGGAGAGAGCCAGTACTCTGTGAGAAGCTGAAGATACAGGAGCATGGATGATTGATGGAGTACATCCCTGAGGGAGCGGGAGGGGATGGAATCCAGATCACAGGTGGTGGGATTAGCCTTGGCTAAGAGGAAAGACATCACTTCAACTGAAAAATGAGGAAAAGAGGTAAGGATGGATGTGGGTGCTGATAAGAATGTAGAGGAGGGGCCAGGAAGTTAAGGGAGTTGCTGTCTGTTGGCCTCTATTTCCTTTGTGAAGTAGAAGGTGAGGTCATTTGCTGAGTGGGGTCAAGGGTTTACAGAGAATGATGGGGATTTGGAAGGGTTGCTCAGGGAGGAAGGAGACCTGGGACACATAGACAGATTGTCCAGCTGCCTGGAGAGGCCAGCTGAGGCTGAAGATTGAATTTTTAATGATGGGCACCTAATTTTGTATTTGTATGCCTTTCTCCAGCAGAACTGTACAACTTTCATTTTCAAATAGTGAGGAAGCAGATAGGAGACTTATCAGAAGTTTAAAAATTTGGGAAGAGGCCCTGTGGAAATACCATTATTTTGAGTGTTTAAAATAATGGGGTTTATTATGCTGGCAAGGGTCAGAAATAAAACCAGAAGTAGGCTGAAAGGAATAGAAGTTATAAAGAGGTCAACAAGTTGAAATAATGGGAAAGAGAAAGAATTAACTTGAATGGTGAGAAATTTAGGCTAAACCTGGGGTATTGGGAAGTGAGATTCTAGGGCTGTTAAGAGTGCTGGGTAGAGGTGAAGGGTGTGTCTCAACCAGAAAGTCAATTGAGTTTAAGTCACAGTTCTTCAAAGGAAAAAGCCCATATATCATATTTAACTGTTCTACTATTCAGTTGTAAGGACTAGCCAATTGTACATATGTATGTATGCAAGTGTATTGCACATATAAGTATTTATACTAAAGATCACAAATGATGTCTATATCAAATGATGTCTATATCAAATAAGACTTTAAAAGTTAATAATTTGTATTAATAAACAGAATTAGAAATGAAAGAGGAGAAATTACCATGAATGAAAATGAAATGCAAAGGATCATAAGAAATTGTTATGAATTTCTTTTTTTTAAATTTATTTCTTAATGCATACAAGAACTGGGTTCTGAGGGTGAGAGAGCGCACCACAGACAGAGTGGGGAACAGAACAGGCAGAATGAAGGAAATATACTGCTGAGGGGAGCAGCAGGCAAGGCAGGAGAGGTCTGTTGTGCCACATAGGTTCCCTCCCTGGCCAGGGATCAAACTCATGCTGCAGTGGCTGTGGATGCTTCATAGTGCAGTGCCTAACCACTTGTGCCACTAGGGAGGCCCTATTATGAATTTCTATGCCAAAAATTCAATGCCTTGAAGGATGGGGCAAATTTCTAGAACAATGTAGTTTACTGAGACTAAACCAGGAAGAAACAGAAGAGTTGAATAAGCCAATCATAAACATAACAATTTAAAGAGCTATAAAATACCTCTACAAAAACAAGTCTAAGGCTAGATTATTTTACAAGCGAACTTTATCAAACATTTAAAGAAGAATTTACTCCCGATTTGCTCAAATTACTTCTAACAATCCAAGAAGATGGATTGTTCCCTACTACATTTTAAAATACCAGCATTACCCTAATACTGAAACAAGATAAAAACAGCACAAGAATACACAACTGCTGACCAATATCCCTGGTGAATACTTCCAACAAAATACAAGCAAAGTGGATTCCACAATAAATTACAAGAATTATACATCATGATCAAGTGGGATTTATTCCATGGAAGCAAGGATGATTTAATATATGTAAATCAATCGATACAATGCATTATATCAACAAAAGTAAGATAAAAATGTTATGCTAAAATTGATAGATGCAACGAAATCATTTGATAAGACTCAACACCCATATGAGAAAAATAACCTCTAAATAAGATGGGAATAGAATGAATCTCAACAATGACTAAGTAGAGCAAAGTGGTAGTTTACAAAATCAAAATCAAAATATAAAACTCTTTGCATTTTTATATATAAACAATAAATAAAAGGAAAAAGAAATTAAGAAAATCATTCACAATGGCTTAAACAAATCAAAATCTTGGAATTAGCCATGGAGTTGAAGGACCTATACAATGAAAATGACAAGATTATGTCAAAGGATTTATTTATTTATGCATATAAGAACTGGGGTACAGGCCAGAAATGTGGGGGTGAGAGGATCTACCAGAGACAGACTGGGGAACAGGACAGGCAGATCGACTGAAATACACTGCTGAGGGGAGCTGTGGGTGAGGCAGGAGAGGTTCACCACACCATGAGGGTCACCTCCTTGGCCAGAGACAGGGATCGAACTCGTGCTTTAGTGGCTATGGTTTGCTTCACAGTGCATTGCTTAAGCCACTGTGCCACCAGGGATGTCCTGTCAAAGGATTTAGATCATGACATAAGGAGATACTTGTTCATGCTCATGAAAGGGGAGAATCAACATAGTCAAAAATGAAGTATCTCACCAAAAATGATAAATAAATTTAACATGATAACCATAAAACAGCAACGAAACTGAACAAAAATATGCTAAAATTTATCTGTAACCATATAAGGCTTTGAATAGCAAAAATAACAATGAGATAAAAGGAGAGCACTCGAGGCATCATATCTCCTGACTTTATACTATAAAATAACAGATCTTACAACAATATGGTACTGACATATAAATAGACACATCGGTCAGTGGAACAAAATTAATAGCTTATAATATATATCAAGGACCTCCCTGGTAGCGCAGTGGGTTAAGCAATGCACTATGAAGCAAACAGCCACTGCAGCACGAGTCTGATCCCTGATGCCGGCCAGGGAGGTGACCCACATGGCGTAGCAGACCCTTCTGCCTCGCCCACTGCTCCCCTCAGCAGTGTGTTTCTGTCAGTCTGTCTGTTCTGCTCCCCACTCTGTCTCTGGTGAGTCCTCTCACCTCGCTGGACTCTGGCCTGTGCCCTAGCTCTTGTATGCATAAATAAATAAATCTTTAAAAAAAAGAAAATATATCAATACTCAATTCATGATAAAGGAGACTTAAACAAAAGGGAAAGAACAATCTTCTTTAACAATGGTGCTGATGAAAATCGGTGACCACAAGTAGAGGAATGAAATGGGACCACTTTATAAATCCATACACAAAAATTAATCTTAAATGGGTTAAAGTTATAAAACCTGCAACAATAAAATATATAGAAGGAACGTGGCGATAAGTTTTAAATTTCATGACATCAATGATAAAGCTGTTTTTGGTGACTTGGCCCCTATGGCAAAATATAAAAGCAAAACTAAATAGTTGTGATTACATCAAATTTAAAAGTTTTACAAAGCAAAAGAAAATGTAAGGACACAGACAAAAGACATCCCACTGAGTGGGACAAAATATTACACATACAATGGATAAGGGGTTACTATCCAAGATAATTTAAAAATCTATGCAATTTAAAATTAAAAAAAAATGACCAATTAGTAAATGGGGAGCAATTCTGAATAGACAATTCACCAAAGATGATATTCAGCAGGCCAACAGATACATGGGAAAATGTTCATCCTCACTTTTAATAAAGGAGATGCAGGTTAAATCCACAACAAGACATCATCTTACATCTATGAGAATAGTATTATCTTAAAAAGACCCCAAGAAGTGCTGGAGAGGATGCAGAGACAGAGCAACCTATTACACCATGGGTGGGACTGTAACTGCTACAAATTTTTGGATCTAGATTTACCTTTAAAATTTAAAATGGAAATAAAATACTCTATGGACCAGCAATCCCATTCTTCAGCATCTATACAAAGAACATAAAGCAATCAAATCCAAAAATAATGTGTGCAGCACTATTTCCAATAGCCAGCATATGGAAGCAAATTAAATGCTCACTGATAGAGGACTGGATAAAAGGGATGTGGTATATCCACACAATAGAATATGATTGAGCTATAAGGGAAGATGAAATGTTGCCATTTACAGCAAACGGAAAGAGTCCAAGAGAATTATATGTGACAGTAGTAAAAATTACAAAGAATATATTGGACAGTTACAGAGTGGACATTTGACAAAGCAAGATATTTATAAAAGCTAGTGAATATTAAAAAATGAAGTGAGATTTCTGAAGATAAGAGGGAGTGAGGATGGAGAAAGGGTCAGAGGGTGTAAGTGTTGGTGGTGGGAAATATTGTGCAATTAAAGCTTAAAGATTTTTATTGTATGAAATGAAAAAAATAGCAATTTGATCTACTCACAATTTGAATACTCTCTACTGCAATGTTACTATGTTAGTATGCTCTGTGTGCCTAGCCTATGATAAATATTTTAAATAGATAATCACATTTGATATTGACAAAAATCTCTATGCAACATATACTATTATTAATTAAAATTTATAAATAAAAAAAAATAGGACGGAGGCCTCCTTGATGGCACAAGGGCTTAAGCACTGGGTTATGAAGCATCCGCAGATACTGCAGCATGAGTTCAATCCCTGGTCTGAGAGGGGACCCACATGGCGCAGCAGACCCCTCCTGCCTTGCCAGCTGCTTCCTTCAGCAGTGTACTTCAGTCAAACTGCCTGTTCTGTTCCCCACTCTGCCTCTGGTGAGTCCTCTCATCACCATACCCCTGGCCTGTACCACAGTTCTTGTATGCATAAATAAATAAAATTTAAAAAAATAGGACAACTGAAATTTCAAGAAGTTAAGCAACTTGTTTATTGTCGAACAACTGGTAAGTAATAAACCCAAGAAGTCTGATTTCAGAGTTAAATCTCTACATCATTGCAACCAATTGCTCTCAAGTAGAGAACATGTTCACAATTATGTTGATTCTCACTTCTAAATCTCTTTTGGGCCCCCTGAGATAATTCTGACCTCTGGGGTCCATAGATTATCCTGCCTGTTTCTGGTAGTCTGACCACTTCTAACACATATGAGTGTGCCAGTAATTGCAAGTTAGCTCATATTAGCATAGGTTACCCACTCTGTACTGCATGTAGTCCCTGACTCTGGAACAAGGGCCTTTTCAGTGCCTCTCACATAATTCTGGGTATTCCTGAGGGAGTCTCACGTGTTCAGGAATCTGTGCTCATTCGAGAACCAGCAACAGCTGCCATGATCTTCCTTGAGCACCCCACTACCCACTCTTTGGTTGATGCCTTCCAGACTCTCAAATCTTTTCACCCACCAGCATGGCACAAATCTCTTCATTTCCCTTTGTATTTGATAGATATCTCCTGCCAGAAATGAGAAGAATGCTCCCCTTCAAAACGTATGACCCATTTTGCCACAGGAGAATCGAAGGAACTGTACTTGTGCCCAAAACAAAATGTTCACCTTTTACCTGAATGCCTGGACTCTTAGAGCTCAAATAGACATTCTGTGGGGCCAAGCAAGGGGCAAACTTATTTATTCTCTCCCTTCCTTATCTATCCCCAACACTTCTCATTTCTCGTCAGACTCTTCCTATTCCCTTCACCAAACACAAAGCAAATTCATACAAACGACCAACAAATATAAAGAATAAGTGGGCAGGATGCCCACTGGTCAGGGCTCAGCTGCTCTGCCGAGAACAGCGTGAATCCCCACTTCACTAAACTGAAAATATGACTATAATCATGCTCTTGCACACCTTAAAACATGTAAAGTAATTCTCATTGTTTTCAAAATGAAGTTAAAACTCCTAAAAGTGGTGAATAAGGTCTTCGACCAGATACTTTCAATTTTCTTCTCTTCCCTCATCTGTTGAAAACTCTTCTATCAACTGTACTTCAAACTCCCTATTCAAGAGGGCTGGGCAATGGAGTGTGGCAGTATTGTAGAACAGGATAATGGCAGCCCACAGAGTTATTGTAAAATGCTGTATGTAGATATTCTGCTAGTTTACAATATGTTTCTTCCTTTATTGATTTAAAAATTATTACTGTTGGACTCCCAGGTGGTGCATGGGGCTGAGCGTGTGCACTGTGGAGCTTCCTCAGCCACTGCAGTGTGAGTTTGATCCCTGGCCAGGGAGGGGACCCACATAGGCCTCTCCTGTCTCACCTGCTGCTCCCCTCAGCAGTGTATTTCAGTCAATTTGCCTGTTCTGCTCTCCATTCTGTCTTTGGTGAATCTTCTCATCCCCCCTCCCCCCAAAACACACCTCTGGTCTGTATCCCAGCTCTTGTACACGTAAATGAATAAAATCTTAAAAAAAAAATTATTACTATTTATTAAAAGCATGATTTAAAATTCCCAGGGTAACCTAATAATAAATTCAACCACCAAGAATGAGAAGTGTTTTAGCCTTTACTAAAGTTGTGGAAAAAATAACATTATTTGTTATTAATATTAATTTTTTTGTTCAAGACCAAGCAGATGAAAATCACTAGTAAATACCAGTTCTGACAGGTTCATTAACATGTTATAAATCAACTATGATGTAAGTTTGGTGATAATTGAATATAATCACTTTAGCATCTTTTTTATGTATTCATGTTTTCAGTTTATAATATAAGCATAATTTTCTTTTTATTACATTTGTCTTGAACTTTTTTCAATTTTATTGTGTATAATTTTACATCATTATTCATTTTTTGCATCGTGCTTGATTTCTCCTCTCTCAGATGTTGTCCCCATGAAATTACCACCTCCAAGACCCCCATGAAGTGTGACCATATACTCTTATTGTCTTCGCTCCTGTTTTGATCACTGTTCTTCTCCTCCTCTGCTGAATGTGTACAATTTATAGTTTTCCTGATAGTTTTTTTTCTGATCCCTTGTATGGTTCCTTCTATACGTGAAACCTACGTTCCTTCTATAAGTGAAACCATCCCAAATCTTTTTTCCTTCCAACTTTTTATAATTATAATTTTTGATATTAATTTTTATATTCTATGAATATTCACATAATTATGCAAGATAATACTATTAATGTATATTTCTATGAGATAAAATAACTTTTAAACTGAAAAGTATTCACATAAAGCAGGGATTTTTGTGTGTGATTTATTTTCTCTGCTTATTTATTTAGAATTGAATTTACTATTCCAAAATGAAATAATACAAGACAAAATTTTAAACTAAAATGTTCAGCATTTTTTTAATAATATTTTATTATCCATTTGATCTTTGAGAATATTTCAGGTTATTTTGTTAAAACTGAATTATAGTTGTTTCCTCTTTTCAATTTTCAGAAGAAATCTGTGGGTCTGTTCATGGAGTTAGGAATGAGTAAATGCAGATCAATAAAGATTTTAAGTGGAGTAAAATATAACAAACAGGAAAATCTCAGGAAAGACAGGTTTACGGAAGGTCAGCTATAATGAGAAAACTGGGGAAACTGGAATCGAGAAACATTTTCAATTGGCTTTTATAATATATATGTATAAATGATAAACACTGACAATTTCTGACCCCAGGTGATAAGATAATCATATCCATTTAAGTACTAGTTAATAAAATACTATATTGAGTAAATATTTTTAAAATTAACAATTGTCAACAAAAGTACAATTTACATTGCCTTGCTTATATTAATTTTCCCTAACAAGGTTATATTATTCCAAACGGTGTGTTATTTTATTGATTTTCTCTGATGATGTATAGCTAACATTTATATAATGTTCAATATATGCCAGATACCTTTATAAAATCGTATGTTTATGTAGTAACTCAAAACTCATTACAAATCTTATGACTGAGGTATTATCATCTCGCTTGTAGAGATGTGGAAGCTGAATTAATTAACTCCTCCAAAATCACATAACTAACAAGTAACATAGCTAGACTTCAAATTCAAACAATTTGGCTTTAGATTCCATACTCCTAGCCACGATGCTATTTCAGAAATTATAATATAATTTGGTGAAAAATCCAAGACCAAAAGGATATTACATTGTAGTAAGAAACATGTTTTCCACTTGATGAACATTGTTAAAATCACAAAGCTGATATTAAGCTGAATGCTAAAACAAAGCAAATATTATGGCAGGACTGAAAAGTTTGATATGCTAGTAAGTGGGCTACGGTTACTAGCAATAATTATGGGAATTGAGCATAATAAAAAATTTTGGTTATTGATAGATGCAAACAATTCACGGTAAATGAGACCACCTAGCAGAATCAGCACACCTTTGGCTGCTGTGGGCCAACCTGTTACTTAAAACGGTGCTGGAAGGTTAACAGTTTACTGATAAACATTATAAGTGCTCTGATTAAAGTTATTGACCCATGAGAGCAAATAATAGGGATATTCCAGAAACCAAGAGCTAAAAGATAAATGAGAAGATATATATCACAATAGACTTGTAAACCTTTGACTCTTCATCCTGACAGCTATGCAGGTAGCTAATACAGAAGCATTGTTAATTAAAAATATTAAAATAAAAAAGACAATAGGGCATCGTAAGAAAAAAAAAGTGAGCATAATTCTGACAAAGGAGCTACACAAATAGGGAATCTGGGAAGCATCAAATTTGATGCAGAAGGAGGCAAACACTGCTGAACAATCTTTAGATTGAAACACCAGTACTGGAGACCAGATATAAGGCAGAAGGTGGCCTGACAGCAGCCTGTTATAGTGTATCTTCTTAATAGAGAGAGCAGATTTGAGGTTTAAAGAACCGATTATTAATAATAATGGCATGTTACAAATGACTTATCCTACACACATATTAATCAGATTTAAATAATACTATTAATTTGATTAGTCCTCTTGCAGATAAACCAATTATTTTTCATGAAAAATACCTGCTAGAAGCACATTATTACTTCTCCCTTTTATAAAGATGCTTTGAGAGCTTGAGTCAGTTTCCCCTCACACATTTGTGAAATAGTAAGACCGTGCTTTATTTATTTATATATTTTCTTTAAGGTTTCGATCCAAACATATTTTTTCCTGGTAAATACTTTGTTTTATATTTTTTTAATTGCGGCGACATTTACTTACATTATTGCTGCTATTTTGGAAGGATCCTCTTGCCCCTTTGGTCCCCATCATGGTATATCCACCACCAAATCACCTACAGCCTATCACCACAGGATTATGAATGCAGAAATCCTTGCTCTGGATCCAGGCTTTTTAAAAAGATTTATTTAGTTTGCTTAGAAAGGTACAAGAAATACAATTGTTATTTTTCTGACATAATCATTTCAAAACACATCTCTTATTTTCATCCCCACTATATTTCCAATCCCCAGGTCTAAACTCTTGGGAGCTTAAAACTATTTCTTGATTTACCTTTACTTTTAGGAATATGATTCAGCTTCTAATAGGATGCAAATTCCACTGTCTCATTCTACCTACTTTCAGTCTCACCATGAACTAGCATCCTCTTGTAAACAGCATTGCTTCTTCCTGCAGTGCTTACTAGTTACCCAACCACCAGAATCTCTCTGAACACACTGTTCCTGCCACACAGAACATTCTTCTCACACTTTGTTAACTTAAATCCTTCTCACCCTGCATCTTTGGCTCAAACATCCCTTCCTTGGAGAAATTTTTCTTAATACTCTTAAGACACTCTACTGCTCCTTTATAGTCCTGGCCTCAGTTGCTCTTTTACATTTATTTGTGCAGAATTTTGATGAATATGTGTCCCCCTCATTAGACTGTAAAGTCCACATGGGAGTGACTGTATCTATTTCACTGGCAACTGTATCTTCTGGTTTCTAATATAGTGCCCAACATCTAGAAGACTCTAAATATGTGAATGAATGAACATATTAAAACAATGATTAAACATTCCCAGAGTCAAGAGGTAATTATAGAATGCTTTGTAAATTACAATGCCTTTTTAAACATTTAATTTTGGTTTGAGGAAATATTTACAAATGCATTCCTCCCCCAATTTAAAAAAGAATAAAGTATTTTGAAGTAGGTTACATGAATCTTAGCAAGTACACACTACAATCATTATTAAAGGTTTCATGGAGGAAAAAGAAATTTTCAAATGCAGTGGTTATTCTAGTATATTTTCTTACATGCTATGAGGTGAACTGTTTCTTTTTTGTGACCCAAACATTTTAGCTGGGAGCTATCAGAAATTGATTTTTAATTCAGTGACTAAAGATAAAACTTAATACTTGCTTTTACAACAGTTCAGATCCTACTCAGTTGGCACAAGTTGTGATATGTTTGAATTTATGGATTTCAAAAAAACCTCTTCATGACATACTGCCATTTTATTATGGCTATTTGCTGTGTTTTTTTTTCCCCTTTTCTTTTCTTACAGCTTTGATTCATACCTTTTTTTTAAAAAAAAAATTAGGCCTTCTTTGATGAAAACTATGGAACATGTCTAGAAAATTCACATAATGTATATATATTAATACACCTTTGCACACAGTTTTAGGGGTTTCATATACAGTAGAGTTCTTCCGGAGATCCTCAGCTGAGAATACCTATTCAAGATCCATGTGTCTTAAATAGCAATGATTTATATGGCTTGTCATCTCTCTCATTATGATTTGTTTTATATCTGGACTCTAATTATCAAAAGGGAGGAATAAAGGAAATGCTCAAGAGATTCATCATAGTCAAATGAAATCTCTTTTCTCCCTTTATCTTCGGGCTATTATTTCTAGACCAGAGCTCTATTGTTCACGCTGTACTGTTCACTGGCTACCAACCAGACAGAGGATGCTAGTGTACTTCATTGCACAATTCCATCTTCCTCTGGGCTGTTATATAATTAAACTTGCTCTCTTGAACTTTTTTTCCACAATTGTAAAAATGTAGAAGCTGAAAAGCAAATAAAGGAACGAAAATATAACTTGTTTTCTTTTTATTGTGAAAGAAATTACTCATTGTGCACTAGTTACTTATTTAATTTCAAAATTTGAAATGTGGTTTCTTTTGTATTCCAGAGTCAAGTAAAAACCCTGTTAGTTTAAAATGGTCATTTTCCAAGAGCACTCCAATGTGGCTGTTTCTTAAACATTTCAAAAGCAACCACCCTTTCACAGATATAAATTCACAGTGCCACCAAATTAGTAATTTATTTCCCCCCTGGACCTCTTATAACTGAGGATCTTTATAAATGCATTGGGAACTATTTATACCTTCTGTATGTAGGTAGTAACTTTCACCAATATTCTATCCAATTGTTAAGTAGGTTCAGTTTTCCAGTATTAAACCTAAAGCCCCAATCCAGAATCGCAGATTAACAACACACCACACACACTCCCACTGTGCACACATATAAATGCTGGTTATGCTTGTAACCAATTCCCTCTGATACAGTTGGTGATGATTTAGCTGAAAGTGTTGTGGTGTTCAGCTACCTACAATCCTGTTTTGTGAGTCCTATTGTTTACAGATTGCTCATGATATGAAAATAGGATGACATTTGCTATACAAAAGTTTATCCTTATATTGTGCTTTTTTGTATAATGTTTGCTGGCATGAAACATATAGTAGACAAAGACTCTTGTTTGGAGTGTGAAAAATCTGCAAGGAAGGGAGTGGACTGAACTGACCTCACTAGACTCTTATGCATTGGTCTACATTCTTGCTCTTTTTTTAGCACAGGCAGTAAAGCTATTTTAGCTTGTACTTATATATGTAATCATTTTATAGATATATAAACATATAAAAGTATATATTTACAAATTATATAAGTGTACCACTACACTGGTGTATTATATTTTATAAAACATGCATACAAATCAAAATTAAGAAATAGAGAATGAATTAAATATTTGTTAAAAAAAACCTTTTAATGGATCTTTTAATAGTTAATAGTTTAACTATTTCCAGAATAATTAAACTCATGGTGACAGAAAAAGGGCTAGTGGTTACCTACAATTGAGGTGGGAACACTGGATAATTGTTGTTCATGGGCAGAGGTTCTTGGGGGGAGGGTGGGTGTGATGAAAATGTTCTAAAATGGACTGTATTGATGGTTGCAGAACTGTGAATATACCAACAACCATTGAATTGTACACTGAAATGAGTCTACCATACAATATATAAATATAGCAAAAGGTTAACACTTTTCATCACAGCACAAAAATGTATTTTATTTTTTCCTTTCAAACCCGTAACACCAAATTATTAACTATAACCAGTTCATGCCATACCCAGTTACTTCAAAATTGAGGTTTCTACCTTTTTACCCCCTTCCGGTATTCCCCACCCCCTGCTCCTGCTCCCTCAACCACCCCCCGGGCCTCCATAGCACTCAGCAGAGCATGCTGGGATCTTTGCGGATTGTGGCTGCCAGCAGCAGCTTAGTCCCTCACTGGACGCATGGGGAAGAGGTTTCAGGCCTGTTTCAGTTCAGTTGGGGGCAGCCAGTGAATGGCTGCAGCATAATACCCCAGTTGGGCGCCCCAGGCAGTATCAGTACATCACACCCCACCTCCCTCCGCACTCCAAACTCTGGGGAACCTACTTCCTCTACACGTGGCTGACGTCATTGCCGAGCCGGAAGAACTGCCTCAAGCCTTTGTGCCTGGCCGGACTCCACTACTGGACACTGACAAGGATGAGACAGGTTTCTGTAATTGGCATAGACCCCACTCTTCGCGTTTTGGGTCCATCCAGCGGGGCAAACCCCGCAGAGGAGAGCGTGTCAGAGGAAGAGAAATTTTACATCTTCCCATCAAAACGACTTGTAAAACACACAGTGAGAACTCGAGGCTGCGGAGGGATGTCAGAGGTGCTGAGAAGCCCTTCCTACAACTAGACCTGAGCCCTGAGGGCGTCCTTTGCGTGGCCTTGGGGCTGCCCCACTCCAGGTCCTGCATGACCACGAGCCAGGCGAGAGCACCAAGAGTTTGCGACAGAGGGTTTCAAGTTTGGGAGGAACTCAGCGTTGAGAGCTGGAGAGACATTTTATCTTTCCCAGAATGCAGCAGAATCACCACGTAATGGAAGCTTAGCCCGGAGAAGAAAACGGCTTTTGACAATTTGTCTAGAGTTCGGGGTATGAACTTTCCCTCCTTCCAAGGTGGGCAGTGAATGCAGGACATGCCGTGGAAGGCCCGGTCGCCCAGAGCCAACCACGTGGGTATCCCTTTGGGGCGGCTGCAAGTTTTTTCCCAAGTGCGCTCAAGGGTCAGAGGCAGGACCCTCTCCATCTGTGCCTTCAAAAACCTGAACCTTTAAAGGAAAGCATTCTCAGTGCTACAGAAACAAGTCTGTAAGGAAAGCTGGTGTTACTGGTTGAAAGTGGCCACAGTCCTGTCGCGATGTCCCAGCACCTTCTGCTCCCTCCCCCTACGCACCAGGGAGTCAGTTCTGCTCTGATTTTGCTGGAACCAGCAGTCCAGGCCTGAACCGGGTCTGGAGCAGTGGAGACTTCTCAATTTGTACTTTACAGGTGAGGGAACTTTGTATGTCATTTTTCCCCAGTGTGGATAGACCACCCAGTGATCTTACTTTGGGCATTTAGAAATGCCTAAAAGTGTTCTTGCATCTCAGATAAATCTGTTCAGTGATTTAAAGGGAGGCAGCAGCTCCTGACTGTCTCACCGTGGGCTTGTGCCCAGCAGTGCCTTTGTCCCTCGCCTGGGAGGGAAGTCCAGTTAGCAGGCCTGTCCTGGTTTCTGGTGCTAAAATTCCAGGTCATGCTGAAAACTGGATGATTACAGCATATCACAAATGTCTTTTTTCTTTGGGCATCTGTTTTCTTGAAGCAGTTCGCTTCTCTCTAATGTGACTGGGGTGTTTGAGATTTCACACGCATCCAGCAATGGGCTCGGCCCGCCTGCCAGGACATTGGAACTCCTCGGATGCCTTTAAAACTACTCTGCTTGCTTTGAAAACAGACCTTTCTCAGCTGGCCGTGGGGACTGTCAGAGTCTGGGGAACCTCGCTCAGATGAGGGACTGATTGCTTCCTGACCTCAGGCTTCCCAGGGGAGCTGTACATGCTGACTCCCTACCCTCTCTACCCCCACTCGAGCCCCCAAGCCAGGGGGCCGGAGTCTTACATCAGAAGCTCCTACACTTTCAGTTTCAAATGTTTCTGGAGACTTCTCCCGTGTGCCCTTTTCCCTTTGTCAGTAAAATGATGAACCACATTCTCCAGCATCTAGAACTTGACAGTGTATTTTTTGCGAGGTATATTATTTGTTGTTTAATGTTTGGATTCAACAATTTATAGTTTATATAGGGCGCATATGTCACTGGTTCACAGGTTCCTCCAATGGAGGACTGTTTATGGGCTGGGATATGCCCTCTGCGGAGCTGCTAGCAGTTTAGTGTTGATTAATGACCTTGACATAATTGATAGGCTTTGGTTTTTTAATTTAAATATATTAAGAGAATTCACTGAAGTTTATGGGAATATTTGTATTTTTATACTTTTTAGCTACCTTTATTTTTCCCAACTTACAGTTAAATGCCAATGTTTTCCCCTAAAAATAGCAAGATTGTGTACTTACGAAAAAGCAAGAAAAATTCATTTTTTTAATGACTGGAAAATACTCCATTGTATAGCCATACCATATTTTATGTATCCATTCATTCACTCATCATGCATTGTTTCTATTTTGGGCTACTTTGGACAGTGCTGTTATGAATAAATTTTTGTAGGACAAATATTTTAATTTCTTTTAGGTATACACATATTATTAAAATTGGTGGGTCAAATGGTAGCTCTAAATTTAACTCTTTCAAAGCCAAACTGTTTTCCAAATGATGCATCATTTTACCTTTTCAACAACAGTGTAGGAAAGTTCTAGTTTTTTCAAATCTTTGGCAACACTTCCTACCACCTATATTTTTGGTTATAAACCTTTCTAGTTGCTGTGAAGTTGTATCTCCTATGGTTTTGGTTTGTAAATCCCTGATGGCTAATGGTATTAAGCATCTTTTTTTATGTGCTTATTGGCTATATTTTCATTGGTTCATGGTTATCTTTACTTACTTGATGGTATCCTTTGAAACACAAAAGTTTTTAACCTTGATTCTATCTAATTTATTTTTGTGGTCACTGTTTCTTTTGATCATCTAAGAAGATTTTCTTTTTATTTCCTCTAGGAGTTTTATAGTTTTGGCTCTTATATTTAGCTCTGTGATTTATTCATAGCTATTTTTTGTGTGTGTGGTGTGAGGAAGGAATTCAGTTTCATTCATTGGCATGTAAACATAGAGTTACCAGCTCTGTTTTTTTGAAAGACTATTCTTCCCTAATTCAGTTGTCCTGGCACCCTTGGTGAAAATATATTAACCGTAAGGGTAAGGAGTTTATTTCTGGCTTCTCATTTCAATTCCATTGATCTATATATCCATCCTTATCCCAAGACCATGCTGTTTTGATTATGGATAGCTGTATATTAAGGTTTGTAATTGGAACCCCCCTACATACCTTTAGATATCTCACAGTTTGTCCCATGTGATCCTCGATGTAAGGACCAGTTATAAAGTACAGAGTCTATCGATACATCAAATTTTAGTATAGTTTTTTTTTTAATCTTGAATGTTTATTATAAATTAAACATGAGTAGAAGCTGTGCTCTTTTCTTTTGTGCCTCACCAGCTTGCCATGTGGTCTTCACTTTGGAGACCACTGTTCTCAAATACTATACTTGGGCTTTATTCTGTACTACATCAGTCTTTATCCAAAGGTTATCATTCAGTAGTTCACCTCTATATCAGACCCCAAGGAAATATTGAATCATGTGTATACCCTAATAACATCTCCAGAATAAACTTTTTCTGAAATTCCATTTTAGTGACCCAGTTTTAACTATTACTCTCATAGGATAGGTCATTCCAAACACTAGTGAATGGAAAACAAAATACTAGAGATTATTTTATTTATCAAAGGATTTATTGACAAAATGTGGATAATAAAAACAAAAAAATAGATTACATAGATCATTCAACTCAGTCAAATAAATTAGGTTTTCCCCTTGCTAATCCTAACTAGAAGCATTTATATTTTTGTGCTATAATATACACATTCTTGAGACTCATGGCCTGATGAGTTACTGTTGGTATCCAGACTCTAGGTTTGGTTCTGTGTATGTATTGAAAACGATGTAGTTGGGGTTTCTGTTCAGAGATAATTTGGATCTGGTAGTCTCTCTTTGACTAAGGCTGAATTTGATAGCCAAGCTTATTTTTTATAAATACACATACACACCACTGAAACATTGTTATTAAAATAAACTAGAGAATTTCAAAATAATTTTCAGATAAAATTTGCATACGTGTTTATCAAACACTTTGGAAAATACACATAGCCAACATAAGAAAATAACAATCATATTATCAATATATAAAAACTATTGCATTAAGTGTCTTTTTGTTTCTACAGATATTTTCTTAAAATTTGCATATTCATATTTGTTTTTCTTCCATTTCAAATCCTTTTAAAGTTCCCAGTTTATATCCTTCTGCACTAATTTCTTAGTCCTTTCAGTATCAGTTTTCTCACTGAAATGAATTTCATGATAAATGTTGATATTCTAAAGAGGAAATAACACAAGTGCATGTAATTGTATTCATTTTCTATCAGTGAAAGTTGGTTCAGATTAATGGATAACTTATGAATATATGAACTAAAGGTAAATTAGCATACTTAAATTTAGCTTAAAATATTTTTCATGCTTATTTTGCTGTTTTCTTTTTTCACTTTTTCTTCATTTCTTTGTTTTCTCTCATACTATTTTGTTGTGTTTTTAATGAATCTTTGTTTCCTCTCTAGAAAAAAGTAATCTTTTTAATAAAGCCATTTTATTTGTATGTTAACAATATCTATTTTTTTTAAAGATTTATTTTTATGCATACAAGAATTGGGGCATAGGCTAGAGGTGCAGGGAGGGTGAGAGGATTTAGCAGAGACAGAGTGGGGAGCAGAACAGTCATATCCACCAAAATACACAGCTGAAGAAAGCAGCTGGCAAGACAGGAGAAGTCTGTTGTACCACATGGGTCAGCACCCTGTCCAGGGATTGAACTCATGCTGCCGTGGCTGGTGATAGTTTCATAGTGCTGAGACTTAACCCCTGTGCCATAGATAGATAGGGAGACCTTGTCTATCTTTTGTATGTGCCATTTTTTAAAAATTATTTATGCAGGGCCTCCCTGGTGGCACAGTGGGTTAAGCAATGCACTATGAAGCAAACCACAGCCACTGCAGCACAAGTTCGATCCCTGCTGCCGGCCAGGGAGGGGACCCACATGGCGCGGCAGACCTCTCCTGCTGTGCCCACTGCTCCTCTCAGCAGTGTACTTCTGTTGATCTGCCTGTTCTGCTCCCCGCTCTCTGTGGTGAATCCTCTCACCCACTGCACCTCTGGCCTGTACCCCAGTGCTTGTATGCATAAATAAATATATCTTTAAAAAAATTATTTATGCATACAAGCACTGGGGTACAGGCCAGAGGTGTGGAGAGTGAGAGAATTCACCAGAGATAGAGTGGGGAACAGAACAGGCAGATTGACTGAAGTACACTGCTGAGGGGAGCAGTGGGTGAGGCAGGAGAGGTCTGCTGCGCCATGTGGGTTACCTCTCTGGCTGGGGATCAGACTCATGTCTTAGTGGCTACAGATGTGTCATAGTGCTGTGCTTAACCCCTTTGCCCCAGGGAGGGCCCTGTATGTGCCATTTATTAGACATTCAAAATTGGTTTGAACTTACTTATATACAGAGAATATAATAAAGATTATAAAAATGAAGATCCATAACATCAACTAAGAAATAAAACATGATTCACAATTGAAATTCATTTTTCTCCTATTTTGTACCTCTCCCATTCCTTCTCTTCTGAATTTACTTGTTATTTTCCTATCCATGTCTTTATATTTTTATTACATTTATAAGTACACTTAAAATATATGATATTCATTTGCATATTTTAAACTTAAGTAATTTCCTTCATATTCATTCTTGTCTTGCTTTTTTTCACTCATCTTTTTTGTGGAAGGTTTATTTTCTGTTTTCACTCTTACTAAATGTTAGTGAATTATTCTTTAAAGTGGTTATAACAGTTTATTTCCCTACAATTAGTCCAAGAGTTTTTCTTGCTTTTTTCATTAATGCTTGCTTTCATCACTTTCAAATTTTTGTTAAACCTGATGAATATAAACTATGTTGAATTTAATCTGCATTTTCTTGATTACTAATGAGATTGTTTCTATTCATGTATTTGTTATTGAAATATTTTATTATTTCCTGTTCATAGTTTTTGTCCATTTTTCTATATTTGTTTACTTTCAGTAGTTATGTATATATTGTACCTATTAAACATTGCTTATGTTATATTTTGAAAATACTTATCTCCAAGTTCTGTCTTTCATTTTTCTGGCTTATGATAAATAGAAGCATTTGAATTCTTTTCTTACCCCATGTAGAATGAGAGTGTTCATATTTTTTCCCTAAAATTAAAAAACTCCACACTTACCTCTTACTTTTTAATAACTTTTAATTATTTTTTGTCTGTAATCTGGGTGACTGTCATAACCATTAGTCCTTTATTGATTTATTGACCATTCCTTATTTCACTGCTAACCTGTATGTCATCTTTGTTGTATATTGAGTGACCATATACTCATTGGTCTGCTTCCCAACCTTTCTGGTCTATTCTATTAATCTGTACTATACTAATACTCTATGTCTTAAATAATTTAGTGTTTAGTATGTATAGCTATCTTGTTGGGAATAACTCCCCAACTTATATACTTTCAGAATTGTCTGGCTATTTTTTGCATTCCTTCTCCTATGCAAAATTTAGAATGAGCTGAAACATTCCAAAATTATAGATTCATTTGGGAAAATTTCTTATCTTTATAATTATTGTTTCTTCCTAGCCCAGAATATAGTGTATTTTTTCATCTTCTTACTTTCCATCTCTGACTATAGTATGACCAGCATACATGATAACATGATAAACATGGTATCCTTTTTTTAGTTAAATATATATACACACATACACACACACACACACACACACCTTACCATTTTAACCATGCAGTTCAATGACTTTAATTAAATTAGCATTGTCATACACTATTAACATCACCTACTTTCACTACTTTTTCACCATCCCAAAATGAAAGTCTATACCCATTGAACAATACTCCATTTCTCCCTTTTCCTAGACTTAGGCAACCACCTCCCTATTTTCTGTCTCTATGAATTTACCGATGTGACTTTATCATACAAGTGGAATCATAAAGTATTCATCCTATGTAAATGGCTCATTTTACTTGGCATAATGTCTTTGAAGTTCATCTTGTTTTATAGCTTTTATAGCACATTTCAGAATTTCCTTCCTTTATAAAACTGAATGGCATTCCTTTGTCTATATTAATTTTTTAAAGTTAGTTGACACTTGCTTTATTGTATTGGCCAACTTTGTAGGCGTTTTTTATATTTTATTTTTTATTAAACATTTTTGTTTTTCACAATATATGGTTTCTCCCTTCAGGTGCAGTCATCATAGTTTACCCACCACCAAAGTGTCCACAGTCCTTCACCACACTGCACCATAGTCTCCTCCCCCCACCCTACATTCTCTACCCTCTAGTTCTTTCTCCTCAACCCTCTTGATGTCTCAAATCAGTGGTCTGCTTTCAAGATCTACTATCTGCTTTTAAGAGTTGGTCTTAACAGTTTGATCCTCTGTTTGGTTTCTCTAGTAGGCACATAAATGAAACCATCTAGTATTTCTCTTTCTCCTTCTGGTTCACTTAATTTAGGGTGATCCCTTGCAGTTCCATCCATTGCTGTAAATGGCATGAGTTTATCCTTTTGATTGCTATATAGTATTCCATTCTCTGTGTGTGTGATTTCAGCAAGAACAAAACAGACACACACACATATATACATATGTATGTATACACACACACATATATCCCACATCTTCTTGATCTGCTCATCTGTTCTGGTACATTTTGGGATATTTCCTTATCTTAGCTACTGTAAGGAGTGCAGCTATAAACATAGGGGTGCAGATTTCCTTTCAAATTAGTGTTTTTGTATTCCTTGCATAGGTGACTAGGAGTGGAATTGCTGGGTCATATGATAGATTCATTTTTTAAAATTGTTTTTTATAGACAAAACAGTTACCTATTGGTCAGGTTTGTAACTGTTACATGTGTGTGCTTGAAAGAATAGATGTTTGTTGACTGCAAAATTCAGTGTATCTCCAACCTAGTGAATTTCGTTATTTAAACCTATAACTTCAATTGTTTTTTTCATAAATTTATTATAACTTCCTTTCATGATATTGGTTTAGTATAGATACTTCAGAGTTTTTTTTAAAGGTCAGTTTATGCTTTTTATATTTTGAGTCCATTTTATTAAACGTAGGCATTTATGTCATTGTCATTAATTGAACTTTTGTCTAATAGGTACCCATATATGGCCTCTAATATTATTTCCCTAAAGTCTAATTTTTCTGTTTCTAATATCACGGTAAAAGGCTTTTGCTTCTCTTTTGTTATTGCTGTATTTTCCTTATATGTCTTGATAGAAACTTTTAATTTATTCTGCCAAAGAATATAGCTTTACTACTTTTTAAAATTCAATTTTATGGTCTCCATATTTTAGCTAGGAAATTGAGCACATTCACAACAACTGCATTTAGTGATATATGGGGATTTGTTTCTAGCATGTTATTTTGTAAATTGTTTGACTTCTTCAGTTTTTTATTTTTTTCTTCATTTATTTTTAGATTGACTGCTTCTTGGTTTTGCTTCTTTTTCAAAATTTGTTGTCTGCTTTAAAGTTATACATATTATTTCTATTTATTTAATAGCTACTTTTAAATTATTAACATATTGTTTAGCTTTAAAAGTCTAAAATTATCCAATATTTCTTCATCCATCCTGAATAATACAAAGACATTAGAACGTGTCAATTCTCAATAGCCCCTGGCATCTTACAAGATAACCTCTAGGGATATTTACGATTCTAATTTTCTGTAAAAGCAAGACTTCTGAAATTCAATGCATTGTCAACCAAAAAGAAAATTTAATTTGCTCATAAGACCAAACAAGGAGAAAACTTATTCTTTAAAGAGATGGCTTTAGAAATAGATTTTAAATGGAAACCTATTTATTTTCCTAATTTCTTTCCCATGATCATTTTTTAAAAAATAAGGTTATATATTTCATTAAACTAGTTTCAATAATTCTGATTACTTCAAAGATTAAACACTAATTTATGATTTCTGTATTTGTTCTTGCTGAAATTGCATCATCATATTGATTATTGCTCACACTGAGTATTTACCCTCATGTCTGTAAGCAAATGTACTATTCAGAACAAAGTAAACCCCAGAAGCCATAAAATAGACTTTTGGGGAGATACATTAATCCAATGTTTTCTTGGGGTTTGTGTTTATTACTTACTGGACATAACACATTTTCAGTGGTTCTCAGTAGATGAAACAGTCATCTAATTTTTAATAATAGTGAGTTCTGAATTGTTTGACATTTAGATTTTCTGACAGTGTAGAAGAAAATGCACTTTCTCACATAAAAGTGTGAAAAAGACCATGGACAAAAGTGTTTCTCATTAAAATTACTAATGTAAGAGGACAAAGATTTAGTGAAACACCTTGGTCAGTTTCTACTATTGCAGAAAAACATTATCTCACTTTTCAGTCTCAAGAAGGATCTGTTTTAATGTTAAGAACTAATCTCTCTGAAATATAGTGGCCTGCCTTTTTGTCATACTTTGGTGACTGTTATGCACTGTGATAAGTGTGCCTTACTAATCAAAATTTGCTTTTTATACTAAAAAACATACTTTATTAGGAAAAATGCTTAATTTTAGTCAACTCTAATGAAAGTGAGTTAACTTATTTTCTTCAATAGTCCTGTTTTGGCAGAAAGTTTGAGAATATTTGACCTATGTCTACTCTTAGATCAATGGATTAGTCTATCCTGATGAAGTGTTTGAAAGATTCAACTGGTTATTTTAAATAACATTTACCATTTTTCTTAATGTTCAAGTATATATTACATTGCAGAAAATATGAAAGCTACATAAAGGTGCAAAAATATAATTCTGAAATTATTAATTTCTCCCATTATATCTTGGCTCTGATAGTAAATAATTTCAGAGTACTGACCCTTGATAATTGTTTTATCTGGTGTCTATATATCCTAATAGATATTTTTGTTCTTATTTACTTACTGTGTGTGAAACGGTGCACTGGAATATATAAACCAGTAGACAAACTAATGTAACTTACTTATTAAGGATAAAGTGCTTGAATTTTGGGTGTCAATCCACATTATCAGGAGCTGTGCTAAACTCACTTTCTTGTATTAGGGGTATATAGCTTATTCAGGGTTCTGTATACACAATAGATATTTAACGAGCCTTCTTTTGATGAATGACTAACATCTACTAAAGTAGTTATGTGTCTTACTTATATTTTCGTATCCTAAGAGCAGGGAATGATAGGATGTTGCTTGCTTAGTTGTGAAGTTCCGTATTAGCAAGTTTTTTATGTTTTCAAGTTGACAGGCTTATATTCCATTATCTCACAGGGTTGTTATGAAGTCCAAATGAAGCAATATAAAGGAAAAAGGAAGTTGGTGCTTTTCACATGGAGCTCTTACAGTATTGAACTAGTCATTAAGAGAAAAAAAATTCAGGCATCCTAAACATGGATATGTTTTTGCAAAAAAAATAGTCGCCATTGAATCCAAATATTTGTTCATATTTTTAATGTGTAAACAATTATTCAACTCCAAGGAAACATGACAAACAGATTAGATGCAGCAGGAAATAAGCTCACAGATGAATTAGATCCAGTCCCTGGTTAAAACAGCTTTCAATATTATGCAATGAAAAATAATCTCTCTCTCTCTCTCTCTCTCACACTCTCACTCTCTCTCACACACACACACAAATGTGTGCACACATGCACAAAATATATCTAGAGTATCCCCCCTCTTTTAACTTGGCTAATTCCAATTTATTATTCACAAATCCAGTTAAACATCACTTTCTTAGATGAAATTTCCCTTGACTGAAACATCAGATTATTCTTTATAGTTTGTCATAACACCCTGCATTTTCCCTATACAGCACTTATATTTTTAACTACATAATATGAAGAAATATTTCATATTTGTCTCCTCACTCATCAATAAGCATTGAAAAGATAACACATACCAGCAAAGTACCTGGCAGAGAGTATGAACTCAGTAAGTAGTTATTGTAGACAATAAATTTAATATATGAAAAATAAGGGCAGAATAAGTGTAAGAAAATTTAATTGGGAGGAAAAGCATATTTAAAGTATCAGCTAAAAAAACAGCCCTACATAATATTTGAAAGCTTCACAGGATGTGTAGTAGTGCTGAGGGTGAAGCTTCATAGGCACCCCAAGGGACACAGGAAAGATAGATCAGTGGAATTTTGATTTATCTACAGAGACATTTTGTGTCAACTTTTTGTTTGCAGTAGGACTTTAGGTAGAGAATTCTTGCAGGAAGGAAGAGGACAGGTTGGTATTAGGAGTAGGGTGATCATCAAAGCCTTTTGTTTTAATAGAGAGAATTAAAGAGATTATAATAGGAAGAGACAGAAATAATGGATATTAATTTTTTTCAGGTACATATGTACTCATGTATTTTAGGTCATACACCAACACATGTTTTTTCCTAATAGAAAACTGGCAAAGTCATAGTTGTATGCTGGTATTCCCTTTGATTATGAGATCCTGAAACTATAATGGTTTACTGCTGTATTCTCAGAGCAGTAAATAGAAATGGAAATAAGAAAACAGGATAGTTGGACTTATAAAAATGTAAGAACTATTATAACTAGAAGTAGATCCTTTCTAAGTCATTGTTATCCTCAAAGCAATAACCCAAAGTCTGAGTAAATGACAAATACCTTCCAATTTATTGATGGTTTGATTATTCTGCAGAACAAAATAGAAGTAATGACATATACACATATATAACTATAACCTAACTTAAAGTTAATTTGAGATGATTCTTAATTTTGTTTCTAAATTGGGAAATGTGTGTGTATAAGCTTTAACTATTCACAGCCATAACTCACATGTTTATATGCAACATTTACTAATATACAGAAAAAGTTATAATGACATGAAGCCACAAAACATGTATTGAGTATACTGTGTTGTATGCCAGTTTGTTAGCATTCTCACTAAGTGATTTGTTTGCTTATGATATACCAAGCCTTGAGTTAGAAATATGAGTATGGCATATGCTATATGTTGGGTCCTAAGGGAACATCTATTCTTACAAAGAGGTAAAGTCAAAGTTTCACCAAAAAAAAGGTGATATTTGCATCAAGTCATTAAAAAGTAAATGGCAGTCAAATAGTTAAAAGCAGAAGGATATGAACATTTTTCAATATACAGGAATTTTCAAATTGTTGGAATTATGTTTAAAATATTTTGTTAACATTTTAGAGTATGGCTTCCTTATCCATGGTCTTTGATAGTCATATTTTGTTTCACTGTTCAGCTATTTTCCATGTTCATTGAGTACACAGAACAGGAAACATGCATAAAAAACAGTACAAAGGTGGGGCCTCCCTTGGTGGCGCAGTGGGTTGAGCGCCACACTGTGAAGTATCCGCCACACAGCCACACAGCAGCACGGGTTCCATCGCCAGGACCCACATGGCACAGCGGACCTCTCCTGCCTCGCCCGCTTCTCCCCTCAGCAGTGTACTTCAGTTGCTCTGCCTATTCTGCTCCCCACTCTGTCTCTGGTGAATCCTCTTATCTCCCACGACTCTGGCCTGTACCCCAGCTCTTGTATGTATAAATAAATAAATCTTTAAAAAAACACAATACAAAGGTTATGAATCCCCTATGATAAAGAGAAGAAATATTCAGTTTGTAATATTGTTAGTTAAATTAAGAGTCTGTCTTTGTTTTGGAGGTTGTCCTTTTTTGGATTTAAAGGAATAAACTAAGTGAATCTTCTAGAAGCTTCTAAACTCAGGTTCTTTTATTCAGTAACTTGAGAATATAAAGAATGATAATGTTGCTAAATCATTGATAATATCTTTAATACACTATAAAAGAAACTAATGTTTATAGTGTTAAGACTATTATATAACTCACAAAAATTCATTGTTCATATGAAGACGAAAGATAGCACAGTCATTTAATTGGTAATTTTTAGAAACTCCCATAAATTTCATTAATAATAATAGTGAAAGAAGTGTGACAGAATTTTCAGAATCAAGCCCTACTGGTAGTTCGAAAGCAGTTGAATTCTTCTCGCTCTTCATGTTAGAACAATTCTGGAGTTGTATTAAAAATGTTGGTATCAAGATAGGAAATGAGTCTTAAGTCTATGTTCCTCTTGAGGTTAAAGGTCTGTTTCTTTCAATCAGTTCAAACTGACAGACCTCCTGCCATCACCTCCTCCTTAGCCATGCAGACAGACCCTGGCCGTCAGTGTGAAAACATCTGTTGAATGGATTTATTGACTAGCTCTTGTTTTTTCTCTCCCTTTCTCTATTATTTTTTTCTTTTTCCTTCACACCGTTTATTATGTCTCTGACCTGATGAACTTAATTTGTTGACATGTCACTCTCAGTGTCTCCCTCAATGCTTGTCTCATGTTTCTTTCTACTGTGCTCTTTTCTTGGCAACAGCCCTTCCTGGAGCCCCAGGACACACGTGTGCTCTCAGTGCACCAAACTCAGCTGGCTGCAGTTGGCATGGATGGATTAGAGAAACATCATCTCCTCTCCAGAACTCATTCCTCCCCTGCTGCCTCCATTTTACCTCACCCAGCAATGGACCGCCCCTTCCAGCCTGGCTCTGCAACTGGTAGGAGTCCCTGAAGACTCTCCCTAATAGGCAGGCTAAATGCACCGTTCTTGTAATTCTTGTAGGATTAACCGATTTAAATGCTCTGAATAACTCCAATAGCAGAACGCTCCATTTTAATTCAGTACAACCCAAATTTTATGAGGTTATATTGGCCACAAGACAAATAGCACATCTGATAAATCTTGGGCTTAGTATTAATAGCCTCATAAATTGTTATCATTCATGGGCCTGGAAAATACATCAACAGGTGCATTGGTCCCCTCTGGAAACAAAAATCCCTACAACATTCTTTAGCAGTGTTCCTCAATCTCTTACCTTCTTATTGTCCTCACCACTAGGAAATTTATGCTCGTCAGCTTCACTTGACTCTAAAGAGTGCCCTTCTATTTGTTCTCTTGTTGTTTTTTGCTTGTTTCGCTGTGTTCTTCTAACTTCCCAAACAAACGACTCATGGGAGACAATGGTGCCAAGGCAAACGGTACTTAATTGTACATATATTAGTTCCATTTCCATTTATTATGGCACCTCTGGGTGGGATATTTGCCAGTCTTCCTTTCGTACAGCTGTGTTTGGTCTTTTAGAACCTGGCTACAGAAGAAAACAAACCAGATAATTCCAAGGTCAGAGGAAGGTCAAGTCTGGAACATACATAAAAATTGGGTGCTATTCCCTTTATGAAGGAACTATATTATAAAATATATGTGTGGATCAATATTCCCTTTTGTCTGCTGTACTCTTCTTGTTCATGCTTCAAACTGCCTGATCAAATGAAAGTTATTGTAGCCATACGGGACTCATAACTTGGATGTGGCAAGGAGAAAATTCCTGTTACCTTCCCCCAAAGACTCTCACAGGTTATCTGATTTATTTTTTAATCAATTTTAATTTTCAGAATTTGGCTGCATGGATTCTGCGACCTCATGCAACCCTTTGTGCTTAGAAAAGTAAAAAATACTTTTCTGAAATCACATTCCCAAGCATTGATATCACTTTTTATTTTAAAATCAATGAATGAAATGACCAAGTATTTAACTTTGGCAGATATCTTTAATAAGTATACATAGAAACTACTTTTTATAATGTGTTGTACCACAAGTCAAAATTCCATATGAGGAGCTACAGGCTGGCTGTATTTCTTTTATATATTTTTATTAGCCATTGCCTCTGATTTCTAAGACTAGCAGATTTGCCTCTGTATCCCAGACCGCCAGAATTGCAGACCTGTGCCATCAGAAGCCATTTGGGTCAGTTATGCCTAGTCCTTCCATGGTGTTTAGAAAGTTTTTGCTCAAATCCATATATATACTGCAGAAGAATACTTTTTGTAGGGCAGCAGAGAAGTTATCTTAAAAATGTAAGTCTTTTTCCCGAAAGTGTCTTTTATTCAACTGTAAGCTATCAGAGAACACAAAATAACAACCATCCTATCATAAAATCAATTCCTTTTACTCAAAATCATTTCCTTAGTTAAAAATGAGCTTAATTATAACATTTTATGTTGTGTTGTGTGCTGCTTAAGGTCTACTAATGTAATTCCACTTATAAGTTTCTTTTTTTGGCAGAGGGCTGAGGTCCTTCCTAACATGCTTTGATTTCCTCTACTTAATTTCTTATAATTTCAATGTCATAGTATTTATCAGAATTTATATAGAAATAGAGAAGTGAACTTGAAATTCTTTCCATATTTAATTAACTTGATTGGCACATTTATTGCCCAAATAAGAGATTATATAAATTTATATTTTGAAAACACAAGATTTTGTACTTCAGCATTCAACACATTTTAGCTGAATTGACAAATATTAATTTAGTAACTTGTATAATATATGCACATATACTAGTAAATGTGTATTATTTTTAATAATAAATTTGAAAACACTGAAAGAGAAAATTGCTTTATTATTTTTCTAGTTAAAGAATGACTAAGTGGTTCATGGTTACATACTTAAAAACTGCTTCTTATTTCATTTGACTTTAAAAATGTTGCATCCTAACACTTAAATTCTTAAAAAGACTCTATAACATTTTTAATGATGCAAAGTATATTAGTTACATATTCCTAGTAGTACTCCACTGACATTGAGATTAAAACTGTATTTTTGTTTCTTGGCTTTCACTTAGTACTTTTCCAAATCATGGAAATGAAATGAACCATCCTCACTCTGCTCCTCCATATATTGTTCTGACTTTAATCCAAACTCCAAATTTCCTCCGTAACCAGCATACTTTTATAATGTGCCTGGTCTCAAAATTTATTCTGTTTGTAATGATTTTTATGCAGAAGGTGCATGCTTAAAAAGCTTTCAGACCTAGTATTTTTGAAAATAATTATTTTATAACCATAAACTCTTTGCTTTTGACTTGTTAATATCTATTTGTTGTAGGTTACATTAAAAAATTAAAGTGGCATTCAAGTTTGTTCTTTGAGAATATTTTTTTTTTCAAAAGAAAGTCACATAATCTCACACATTCAGCAGTTGTTCCACTATAAATTAAGAATGACACTATGTTATAAAGGTAGGTGATTTGCTTAAACCCACTCTATAAAAACTACACTTTTTGCAACAAATACAGGGTTACTAAATACTAAAGTCACGTAATTCTCAAGGCACACCTCAAATCTTCATCTTCCATATGCATTCTCATCAACCAACTGGAATACCTTCTTTGTGTAAAGAATATTCTAAATGTGGACTGTCAGTTCAGACAATTGTTCAAAGATGAATCCTCTAGATTATTTCCCATGAGATATTGAATGAACCAAGAAACAGAAACTAAGGTGCAGTCACTATGTAATAGCCCTAGACAGAGCCCATGGTGCCTTTTTGCACAGAAAAAAATATGTCATGACTTTTCCAACAGAACAATATTTTCAAGGATGGACTAGAAATGTGTAAGATAGTGCAGCTGTTGTAGTGAGAATAGGGCTATGGATTGTAGAGCCAAGTTGTCATTGTCAAGTGGATTTAATGTGTTATTGGGAATATCAGTAATAATATTCAATATTAGAAATGCTTCTTGGATTCTATTTAAAGCCAAGGCAAGGTTTCTACATGAGTTTTGATAACTAAAAGTAGTGTGTTGTCTCTGCCATGTTTTGCCCAGTTATTACTGACAGATATAAAACTTGGCCATGGTTCGTAATAAACATTGATAATACATGATAAGTTTGATTATACCAAATGAAATTCATTGACATAAGAATTTAATGGTAATAGGAATTCAATGGCAATAAATTTCGTTGCCTTTATTTTATCTGTTACCTGGTACAACTTAAGATCTTTTTCACTTTTTAAATAATCTAACAGAAAATTTTTACTTTATAACATTTTATCTCTTAATCAGAGTCTAACGTAAAATAGGATCACATACTCAAACTAAACCAGTACTTGAGAATATTATTACAAATAATTTACTTATAAGATTTTTAAAATTTTTTTAATGGTTAGTATATCATACATATGAAAGAAAACGAAATATATTTGAATATTTCAGGGTGAGAATAGCAACACTATTGTGTGTGTTTGTTTTAGTGAGATGCTTTTCCATGAATTTTTAGTTTACATGTTTCCTTTTGGAAACCTTGCTTATTCAGCTTAATACAAGTTAAGTCTATTATGATCTTTAATAATAAATTAGGTAGTTCTTCAAAAATTGCAATTATTTACTTATTTCAAGAATTGTATTCCTATGAACTTTCCATGAAGAGATATACTTTTCAGTTCTTTCTAATTCTAGCATTTGGGTATATGGCTCATACATGTATAGTCATATACATATTATACATAGTAAGCAAATGAATGAAAGAAAAACACATGAACAACTGAATAAAAGTAGATAAGAATTACATAACATTTGATAATAGGTCTGTGTCCCCATAGATCCTATACTTTTAATACACAAACAACCATGTAAACCAGTGTTCCTAATAATAATGAAAAAAAAAAAGATACAATTATTGAAGGCAATTTGTAAAATCTAGAAAACTGTAATGGAGAATTGTCTGTTATTCTGTCATCCAGCCATAACCATATTTAAAATATGGATACATTGACTTTCAGTATTTTTTTCTTCTTATGATTCTCTCTTTAGGAAAGAAGGGCATAAAGTGTGTAGAAAAGTTATATGTTTGCTTGTGTGTCTGTGTGTATTTGTAAGTATTTAAGTGTATGTATATACATGCATGTGTGTGTTTTAAGGTCTCCATAGTCACATCTGGTACTACCTATATCAAACAGGACAGGTTAATTTTCTTTGAGTTGGTAATTTTGAAATTACTAACCTTAAATATATGTGCTTAAGATTTCTCCTGAATGGCTCTCAAAATTTGTTCATGACTTTTTTGTTGAAGGTGACAAAAATAGACATTTATGGACATTAGGTCAACTTGATCATAATGTATCCTATATCATAATAATATTATTTATGCATATAAATATATATTATTTTATTTTGTTTACTTTTTGCTTTTTCATGTATGGGAATCTCATTATTACCTTTAGCACATTTGAGCACACATTTTTTTTTTCTGAAAATTTTGGAAATGTGGTCAAATGCTTAAACATTTAGCAATGAAGTCTAGGCTACCATGATTTGTGTTCCTTTTGGGGTAACCATCCTCATTCTTTTCTGGAGCCTCTCAGTATTTTTTATTTATCTATATCCTATACATTTTAAAACACAATTCACCTTTATGAGCATTTTTAGTTATTCATGAACATCTCTCTTCTACTTTTGGACAAATTCTTCAATTATACATATTATTCATTGAGTCTGAATTCCACCTCAAGAATAATCATGACTTTTGTTTCAATTTATCTATTCTTTTACCTTCTTATTTCCCCTCTCATTGTGTATATCCTCTTAGTTTTTATTCAGTAACACTTGTCTCATTTTCTGAAATGTAAATTGATTTTGCTGCCTCCAATATAGATATAAATTTTGCAAGTACTTAGTTTCCTTCCAAACCTTATTTATTTTATTCATCTTACTTTTTACTGATTAATTCATTTCATTCATTATTTGTCTTTTCCTTTTAGCTTTTGCTTCTTATTTTATATGACCAATGTCACTTGACTATGTCAACATATTTTCTAAAATTGTATTTGGTTACTAGCATAAATCCTGTTCACTAAGTTAAATTGTAAGAATGGTATCTCTTATACAATTTCTGTGGCATATTCTCATGTGCTTCAGTTTTTGTTTTTGTTTTCTTCTTGCTTATTCATTCTTGAATTATAGAGAACTCTTTCCAGAAATTTTGCCAACAAATGTGAGTGAGTTGTATTTGATTTGACTTTTTGCCAACTTACCTACTGAATCTCCTCCCTGAATATATAATTGAGTGACACTACATCCAATTCTTATTCTTTCTACCCACTTACTGTTTAATTGTTACTAATTTGATAAGATCATTTATATTAGTAAAAACTATAAATCTCAGAAAATACTTTTTTTTCTATTCAGAGGCAAGTTTAAACTATCTTTTATAGATATTACCTATTTACTTGCTGAAAAAAAAATCAAGTTTCATCTATAGTTAAAAACTGTATTTACCTGATATTTTGATTTAAATATTACCATTAGAAGATAGCATACTCAACCATTCATGCAGTGAATAAATTGTTACTCACATCAGTTCCCACCATTTTTTAAAAATCACCTTCTTTGTTGGTGGGAAAATAAAGATAGTATACTAAATATTATATATATTGTAATGTAAATAGTATGGTAGAAATAGAAAAAATAAGTCACAATAAATGTTATAGATAGATTAAAATTATGGATAGAAAATGTAACAATACCTGCTGTAGGTATGATTTGAAGGTTATTACAGGTGATTCTTGTTTAATATATAGCCCCTTCTATTCATTTTAGTGATTTTTTTTCATTGCAGGCCATTCTTTCAAATATTTTTTAATGTTTAAGAGATTATCCCTGACCACATAGCTTCATCATTTTCCCTGTCCTTACCAGAGTTTTTCTTCAATGTGTCATAAAATTATTTTTGTATGTGTCTAAATAATAAGTTAAACATAATAAAATGAAGCTGCTGGTCTCTGGAACATAGTGAGCTTGTACTCACTATCTGATGAACTTTCACAAATGATGTCAAGGTCTATATGTGTTTGTATGTATGTATATTTGTATTGTTATAATACATTGGTTCAGTCCCAGAAAGTCTTGAAAAAATATCTTGAGAAGGTATAAAACTTTGTACATTCAACAGAAAAACAATGTGAAGGTCAATGCTGGGAACAAGGAATCAGGACTAGTAGTTTTAGACCTACAGATTCTAGACACAACTTCCCTTTTAGACCCACATAGGTATAATCTGACATAGCTTATGAAACTGGTGTTAGAGCTGATTGTATAAATGGGCTTATGATTAGATATCAACACCTAAATATAATGATTAAGGAAGGAGAAAAACAACACAATGGTTGGTTTCAAGTACATTATGTCATTTAATAAAACTGGAAGTCAGAAAAGCACAAAGTCCAACGTTATGTAAAAAAAGTATCAACAATTTTAAGGTTTTCTTTTTTTTTAATAGAAAACAAACTATTAGGTCTTTAAATCCAGGTAAAGATATTATATTAAGAATCTTATTTTGTGTATTTACCCAAATCCTAATTCTAACTTTCATCTTGTTAGCCTCAGGAGAGATTGCTCCATTGACTTACGTTGCAAGTGAGGCAGAGAAGGGTCAAAGAAAAGTAGATTTCCTTATGAAACTCATGGAAAAAAATCACCTTACTTCTTTCCCTGTAAGGTTGCATTTGAAAACAAAACCAAAAATAAAACAAACTAAATCCGAATGGAGAGAAAAGGAGTGGAGCTGAAGGATAAGTTTAAAATCTTGACTTGTAGTCTACTTGTTAATGCCTCATTGCTACATCATTAGGGGAGTAAGGGGAGGTTTGGCATTCCTGTCTTTATTTCTCTTAAATTTAATGCCTTTCCAAGAGCTCCTGGACACTGTATCGCAATTTCCAGATACTTGGCAATAACTTCCAGGTACCATATAACCTGTTTCATAAGCTTTCCCATACCACTGGCTTGTGGGAAAAATGTTAAGAAGGAATAATTACACTGGAAGTGAACTTAGTATATCAACAAATGAAAGTGATTAAAATCTCTACTCTTTTAGAATACATTTTCAAAATCAGACAGATATATATTTTGCTTCTGTATTATCACAAATGTATCTTTTATGCGATGTGAAACTGTGATAGAAAATATGTTTAACAGTTTCTATTATGTAATAGCAATTCATAAATTCTTTTTAAAATTTTTTAAAGATTTATTTATGCATATAAGACTTGGGGTATAAGTCAGAGGCCTGGTGTGGGGTGGGTGAGAGGATTTACTAGAGACAGAGTGGGGAACAGAACAGGCAGACCAACTGAAATACACTGCTGAAGGAAACAGTGGGTGAGACAGTAGAGATCTGCTACACCATGTGGGTCACCTCCCTGTCTGGGGATCAAACTCACCTGCAGTGGCTGCAGATGCTTCATAGTATGGTGCTTAACCCCTTGTGATCTAGGGAGGCCTTCATAAATTCTTTATAGAACTAAATTGTGAAGACATGTCTGATATATCTCTATAATTTTGAATGTTAATTTTTTGACTGATTTCTTATCTGCCTTCGTATCTTCTTTTGATTTTATTTAAAATATGTCTTCTTTTTAAGAAAAATATAAACATGCATAGCTAAAAATAATATATTCCTGTATAAGAGGCACTTGCCAGTGGAAGTTAAGGCACATAAAATAAAAGATAGAATACTAAAGAAGTAAGGCTAGAAAAACTTTAGGTGTCCAAGTAGATTTACCTATTATGTTAATCAAGGAAGGCTTTATAATGTAAATATCTCACCTAGTTCTTGTATCTGTTAATTTATATTTTTATTAATTTATTATAAATACTTCTGAGAATGTACTATATTCTAAGCAGATTTGCAGATATTTTGTTTAAATATTTGCTAAAATGTATTATAACAAATTGTATAGGTATTTTAATATAAATAGTATTGTAGAAATCGAAAAAAATTACACAATGAGTCCTTTGAGTAGATTAGAATTTTGTTACACCTTCCATTGTAACAAAATGTGATTTGGAGTTTATTAAAAATGATCCTTGCTGAGGGACATTGGGTTTGTTTTTGTGGTTTTTTTTCTTGGAAATTAAAGAAAAGTTTATTTCAGAAAAAAGAGATAAAGAGTAAAGACTCCCAGGGGCCTTCCCTGATGGCGCAGTAGGTTAAGCAATGCACTATGAAGCAAACCGCGGCCACTGCAACACGAGTTCGATCCCTGCCGCCGGCCAGGGAGGTGACCCACATGGCACAGGCAGACCTATCCTGCCTGGCCCGCTGCTCCTCTCAGCAGTGTGTTTGGTCCATCTGCCTGTTCTGAACCCTGCTCTGTCTGGTGGATTCTCTCACCTCCCCACACCTCTGGCCTGTACCCCAGTGCTTGTATGCATAAATAAATAAATCTTAAAAAAAAATAAAAGAGTAAAGACTCCCAGGTATATGGTACATGGGAAGGGCAAAGAGACGACTTTGGAATTTTAAAGGTAAACTATACAATTCTAGTCTGTGCTCTCGAATTTTATCATATGGGGAAGAAAAAAATCTAATAAAATGATACAATTATGAAACTGTAGTAAATGCTTTGAAGAAAATTTGAAGAATCTATAGAAGCATATAGTAAAAGACCTAAACTATAACTCTCAGGAATTTTTTTGTGTAAGTGACATGGAAATGAGCCTTGAAGAATGAATGGGAATTAGCTAAATAAGAGCTTGAGGGGGGTCAGGAAGAAAGAATTTTTTTGCATATATGGAACATTATGAATAAAGATTCCAAGGCTGGTATGATTTTGAACCATTTGAAGGATGGAAGGCAGGCCTTTATGGAGAAAGAAGGTTCGAGGGAAGGAGTGGAAAAGTGGGGAAAGGCCTATCTGTACTACCCTAGGGAAATTTTAATCTCATCAGTGAAAACACCAAAGAGTATGGGCAAAACTGGGTACTCTTGTGTTGCAAATGGAATAGAGAGGAAGTTAGTTCTGAAAGCTATTTCAGAACTCCAGATTAGAGAATGCTTTAGAATGTGTATGATTTTGTCTTTGGGGATAAGAAATACATGATCCAGAATGTATATTGGAGGTACAAAAGACACTATTTGTTCTATTGGGAGGGAGTGTCAGGAGAACATTAAGGTTTTTTTCTTGAGCCAATGATAGATCATGATACCCTGTCCAGAAATGAGGAATACCATGTGCAGTTTAACATCTTGAACTAAAATCTTAGATGTTCTCACTTTATGAAAATCATGAAACATACAAATAGAGGTTTTGAATGAGCAGTTGAATAAACTGTGCAAGTTTGCTACCCAGGAGAAAAATTAGCACTGAGGATGGATATTATTTGGACCAGCAAATATTTTCTCTTAGGCATAATTTTTACCACATTTTTGCAGTGTATATATATCATTCTTCTGTATGATTTTAGTCCATTCAGAAAAACTATTTTTCCTTTTCTCATATTCAAAGGGTGAGTAAATGCATCTAATTAAACTCAACACAAATTGCTGATATTTATCTGTCTTGAATAGATACTTATTTTTGCTCTTTAATTTATTTTCATGAATTCTGTTGCCCTCACTGCACAGTTCCAGAAAATGTATTCTTATGATTGTTCATTGGAAGATACTAGGTTGTTTAAATAATTTTTTTTATGTCAGGCAATTTTGTAAGTAATATGACCACCCTTAGGAAATAGATTAAAGGTGGGAGTCTTTTCAAAATTAACAAATGCAATTGTCATTTAATTTTTTTTATTTAAAAAAACAATTTATGTATCCCTACTTCATAAAACTTTCATAAAATCTTTTCAGTCATGAAGTCTAAATGAAACATGAAAATTGTTAACTCATGATAATTTAAAAACATTTTTTTAGAAAATCTGCTAGCTAAAAAAAGGGGGGCAAATAAATAGAACAAGAAATGAAAGAGATGAGATTACAACTGGCATCTCAGAAATTCAGAGAATCATTAAGAGATTACTATGAACATTTGCATGCTAGAAATCTGAATAATGTAGAAGAGATGGACAAATTCTTAGGAGTGTAGAACCCCCAGGGGATAAATAAGGAAGAAATAGAAAACCTGAACAGGCCAATTGCAAGCAAGGAAATTGAAACAGAAATCAAAAGTCTTCCAAAAAACAAAAGTCCAGGACAAGATAATATCACCAGTGAGTCTACTAAACCATCAAAGATAGGCTAATAACCAACCACCCTTCTCAAATGCTTCCAAAAAATTGAGAAAAAAGTAATTCCAAATATATTCAGTGAGGCCAACATTACTGTGATACAAAATAAAGACAAACACACAACAACAAAAAACAAGTACAGAACCTTTATCCTGGTGACCAAAGATGTAAAAGTCCTTAACAAAATTTTAGCAAATCAAATTCAACAATTCATTAACAGTTTCATACACCATGACCAACTGAGATTTATTCTGGGGCCATAAAAGAGCAATTAGGCAATAAAGATACAAAAAGAATTCAGATTAGGAAAGAAGAAGTAAAACTCTCAAAATTTGCAAATGACATGGTAGTACACATAGAATATCCTGAAGACATCACTAAAAATCTAACTGAAACAAATAAAGTCAGCAAAATAGCAGGTTATAAAATCAGTACACAAAAATCAGTTGTCTTCCTGTAGGCAAACAGTGAACTAGAAAAAGTGAAGTAAACAAATCCATTTATAATTGCATTAAGAAAATTAAATACTTAAAAATAAACTTCATAAAGAAGGTGAAGGGACTATACAATGAAAATTATAAAACATTTTTAAAAGGTCTAGAAAAAAATAAAAAGAAATGGAAAGATATTCCTTTTTCATGGATTAGAAAAACAAAATGTCCATCTTAGCCAAACAGATTCAATGCAATCCCTATCAAAATTTTGAGAACATTGTTCAAATATGTGACAAACATTACTGCAATTCATAGGGAACCAAATAAGACACTGAAGTGACAAGTCAGTCCTAGCAAAAGAGAAGCAGGATAATAATACCACACTTCAGTCTTTATACTACAATGCTATAATAATCCAAGCAGCATGGTACTAGAACAAAACTAAACACAGAAAAATAGAATAAAATTGAGACCCAGAAATAAACTCACACTTGTATAGACAGAGGAAGCCCTCTTTAGTAATGGTGATGGTAACTGGATAACCACATGCAAAAGAATGAAACTAGACCACTATAGCATATGATACACAAAAATTAATTCAGAATGGATAAGAGTCATATATAAGATCACGAAATAGAAGAAAACATAAGCAAAACATTGGGTTCCTTTCCAATATCAAGGAAAACAAAAGAGAATACGAACAAATGGGACTAATTATATCAAACTAAAAAGCTTCATCTCAGCAAGAAACAAACAACAAACTATCAGTAAAACAAAATGACACCCTACTAAGTGGGATAAAATATTCATACACCATACACCCAAATAGTGGTTGATGTGCACAATCTACAAAGAATTCATATAACTCACAAAAAGAAGACAAATAACCAAATCAAAATATGAACAGAAGTGTTAAATAAAGTGTTCTCTAAAGAAGACACAAATAGACAACAGGAGCATGAACAATGCAAGCATCACTTATAGTCAGGGAAATGGAAATCACGTTGAGATGCAGCCATATTAGTGTCTGAGATGACTGAGAATGGATCATATCAAAAAGACCAGAAAGAACAAGTATTAGTGAGGATGTGGAGAAAAGGGAATCTTCATATACTTTTAATGGGAATGTAGACTGGTCCAGCCTGTATGTAAAATGACATAGAACTTTCTCAAAATACTAAAAATGGTTCTACCTTAAAACCCACCAATTCCATTCCTAATTACCCAGAGAACATAAAAACACCAATTTGGGGCCTCCCTGGTGGCGCATCCAGGCTGAGTGGCCTCACTGTGAAGCATCCATGGCATGGCAGCGCGAGTTCGATCCCTGGTCCCAGCCTGGGCGGGGACATACATGGTGCAGCAGACCTCTCCTGCCTGCCTGCTGCTTCCCTCAGCAGTGTGTTTTGCTATGTTCTGATGAATCCTCTCACCTCCGGTGACTCTGGCCTGTACCCCATCTCTTGTATGCATAAATAACTAAATCTTTAAAAAAAAACACACACTAATTTGAAAGGTTACATATACGCCTTTGTTCATTGTAGCACTATTTACAATATCCAAATTATGGAATAACCTAAGTGCCTCAAAACAAATGAGTGTAGTAGAGAGATGTGGTATATATACACATCGGGATATTACTCACTTCTAAAAAGAGATACTCTTACAATTTTTAACAGCACAGTAGGAACAGAAGAGGATGATGCTAAGTGATATAAGTCAGAAGGAGAAAGACTATTGCCAGTCTCAATTTTATGCGGAATATAGAGAAACAAAACAAAAAGTGTTGGATAAAACCAGACCAATACTAGAAATCTAATTGTGGAACTGAGGCTATCAGATAGGGAGAGAACAAAGATGTAAGGGCATGCAATGGATTGTGGGTGTTTTAATGGTGTGTTAGATGTACTAACAGGTAAAGGCGGTGATCCTATAATTCTAAATCATAAACAATGTTATGAACCAGTGTTGTCTCAAAAAAAATAAGTAAAAGCAGACCTTTAAAAAGTTTACATGCTCTCTATCAAAGCTGTTACAACTGACTTTTTTTTCAAAAGAAATACTTCAAATGTTCATAATATTCTAAGTTTTACAATATTCAATAATGCTTACATAATGGTGTAAATTATAAGGAAAAAACCAATTATTCACAGTTTTGAAGCAGTGGCTAAGTTGAATAGACAAGCAGTTAGAAAATCTTCTAGATTATTAAAACTATGTTACTTTAATGTAGAGTGAAGTTAGAATTACTGACGAAGTAAATTCATAATTTAAAGTGTCAGCTTGTTTTGCGATTTCACTGTTAAAACTTAAACCTCTATTGAGCTGAATTATCTAAAAATACTTCCTAATGTTTTCAGATACTGGTAAAATTACAGCATTTTTCAAAATCTGAAGTTTTGTGAAATGTCATCATCTTTAACACCTTGCCGACTTGTTAGGGTCTGAGCACTGATTAATCCAAGGATTGACTTTTTTTTTGCATGTATATTCAGGTGCACAGGACTAAATAACTCTAATGTGCTCCAGGGAATTTGTGATAAATATTATTTCCCTATGTGTAAATTAAAAAAATAATAATAATGACTTTTTGGAGTAATCAATTATCTTCAAACTTGTATTACTACCTTGTAGATTGTTCAGTTTGTGCTATGTTTTCTTTGTCCTAAAGGAATTGCCTATGACCCTCTGATGCTGAAACACCAGTGCATTTGTGGCAATTCCACCACCCACCCTGAGCATGCTGGGCGAATACAGAGCATCTGGTCACGGCTGCAAGAAACTGGGCTGCTAAATAAATGTGAGGTAATCCTTGAATTGGCCACACTCTTTTACTTTCTTAAATAAATCATGTAAAGAGGCCAGTATTCATTTGGGTAGTTGTAGAAAAATGTTAACACAGTAGTGCAAATACCATGATTGATGAACCATCATAGACACTAGTAGCTTGGGACTTCTGATCTGACTCTGGAATGGCACACAGTAGGTACTCAGTCATTTTTGATCGACTGAGCAGCTGCCTGAAATGTGTATGCTGTTCTTGCAGCATATTTTTTGTAGACATGGTAACAAGACTAATCTTGTTTCCAAATAGGTATCATTTATTGGGTTAATTTCTGTGCTACTCTTGCAAACTGGTAAGTGCTTAAGTAGCTGTTATTTCTTGGTATAAGCTGTACTTTGGCCTCAGATATATATCAGTTTTAACTAAATAGTTTTAAAAGATTAATTTTCCTCTTACCAAGAAAAAAATCGAAGTGGCAGATGTTTTTATATTTTTTCTCATAAAAATTTAAATATTTTGTCATTATTTCTTTGAGCTAATTTTTATAGATTCCTGATGTCTTATTTTTCATTGAGAAATATCTGTTTCTTTGGACTTACAAAGATTAAAAGCAAATGTAATATCAATTGAAAATGCTCCCATTATCAAATTTGCAAAGTATCTCAAAACCAGCAGCTTTTTATTTAACTACTGTAATGTCCACTGTGGCTTAAGAGCCAGCAATAGTCTACATTTGACTCTAAAGCATATTTAAAAGAAAAATATCCTCCATATATTTTCTCTCATTAGTTTATCATTTATTGATCAATTTGTCATTCGCTCATTCAGTGTGTTTATTTTTCAAGATAAATTATTATCTTTATTGTATTTTCCTTTGGAAGATGAATAATTTATCTCACCATACAGTAGAACTAAGTATTTTTTTCTTAATAACAAAATATAGACAATGAGTGTCATTCAGTTTTTGAAATTAGGAATGAATACACCAGAACAGTGTTTACAGATTTAGTTTCACAAATTTTATTATATGTTTATAATAGAGTTAGAATCATCAAATACTTCCTGTGTTTAAAGTTCTACTTTTGACTTAAGTATACTTTACTTAGAAACCCCAAGGTGAAGGAATTTGAACTAGATTAATTTCTTTGGTTCTTTCCTAAGTGAAAATCCATTATTTTTAAAAAATGATTTATTTATTTATGAATACAAGAACTGGGGTAGAGGCCAGAGGTGTGGGGAGTGAGAGGATTCACCAGAGACAGAGTGGGGAATAGAACAGGCAGATGACTGAAATACACTGCTGAGGGGAGCAGTGGACAAGGCAGGAGAGGTCTGCTGCGCCATGTGGGTCACCGCCCTGACTGGGTATAGAACTGGTGCTGCAGTAGCTGTGGATGCTTCATAGTGCAATGCTTAACCCCTTGCACCACCAATGAGGCTCAACATCAACAACAGCAACAAAACCATAATTAAACAAAACAAAAATAAAAGGACAACTACAAATCAGAGACATGGAGGGAAGAGTTACAGGTTGGGCAGGGACAGGAGGAGCACAAGAGCCAGTGGTGACGGTGCACGATGGTGTTCGAAATTCTAAGGAGACTACACCAAGAAAAGAAAGCAAAGATTTTAAGAAAAAAACAAAAAAGAAGAAAATGAAATGTACCCCTTAGGAAAAAAAAAAGGAAAAAAAGTCCATTATTCATTTTTTGCCAGTAGCATCTTTACACCATATTATATAGCAGAATAATTTCATATTCTTTTATAAATTTTAGAATTATCTTTGAGGTTTTCATGTTTCTGATAATACAATTTGGAGGCCAAATTCTTCTTGCATATGTAATCCCATGTAGAGTTCATAAGATAGATCAGTAAGGAGACTTGTTTGTCCCAGTAAACCAATTAGACTGAACTTCATGGACATTTATTCATGTGAATGTTCCTGTATCACTTCTGCATATATACTGTAGAAATGTTCCTTCTTGGCAGTCTACCTGGATGCTTTTTCCAGTTGAGGCATTGCTCTTTATGGTTTTCCACTTTCAGATCTGCTGTATGCTAGAGCATTTGACCATACCCCAGCCATTCCAAATTAGCAGTTACTGATCACACCCATTGTTAGATTGTCATATTCCTAAAATCTATTACCTGAAGAAACACTATTCATGAAAGGAGCAAGGTGCAGGAATAAGTGAAAATATGTTTCATCTAGTCTTGAAATTTTGTTATCATTTTCTGGTCAGTTTCCTTTTTTCTTCCTTATCACATTATTTTAGTCCTCTATTATTTGAAGCCATAAAAGTCCATATATACAACAACACTGATTGATGTAATATCAGATCAATGGTGAAATGTCAGAAATACTATGGGACTGATGAGAATGACTGAGGATAGCCCCAAAACAGACAGCTAAATAAAAGTCTCCATGGCAGACTATCACAATCAGCAAATAATGCCCTCAAAAACCCACATCAGCAGATTTTCTTTTATGGAAGCTCAAGCACAAATATGAACCAAAACACTCTTTTTTCTAACATAGTTTGAGGGCAAGTTCACCAGGTGTTTATTTTCTTAGGTAATGAAATTGTTGTCCATATTTATTTATTTACTCCTACACATCAAATTTACATATGAATTTATGAATCTTACATATGAATTTATGTAGATAAATTTGCAAATCTTAAATATAAATTTATGAAGTGCTGAACTAATCTGAAGCATGAAGTGAAATTTCTAAAGCCATAGAAAAAATAAACTTTGAAACACCGAGGAATTGAATGTCAATTTGTGTATGAAAGATTTTTAGGAATATTCAAAGTGGAATTTTAAAAATTAACTAAACAAATCAAACTAAACTAAGTGATTCTTTTCTAGAGACTACAATTCTATATAAGATAAATATAATTCCAAAAGGGATAAAACAGAACCAAAATAAACATGACTTATTTTCTCTTTCTAATTGTTTCTACCAGAACAGTAAAGAAAGAAGAATAAAGGCCACATATAGAGATTACTCCAAACCAGACAAGAAATAGTAGATTCTATTCCCTTAGCCAATATTCTCTCCAATAAATTCAATTCAGAAAACTGTACAACATTGCAGTGCTCATGTGGATATTCTTTCAAAAAGTTTTTTAACTTAATTCTTGTATGTGTATGTACTTATAATTAAAACATCTTATATTGATGTTAACTTTTTTATCTCTGGCCATATTATTTTGAAAATTTCAATAGTTTAGGGAAACAAAGCACAGAAACATGTAACAAATATTTGAACAACTCACCAAACCTTATTATAAGTTGCTAAAGAAAACAGAGAAAATAGCATACTATAAATGGAAAATATTCAGGTACAGGGAGGATATATAATTATCCAACCTAAGAAGAAAGGAGATCCCTCTCTAACAATTTTTTGGTTAGTGTTTTTATGGCCCTTCTAAAGGGATCAAAGCCAATAAGAGTACCTCCATTTACTCCAAGATTCATTCACTCCAAGAAAAGTTAGGTTCAAGCTTGGGTGTGAGTGACTTACTTAACCAATATGGCCCAACCACTTTAGAAGAATCAAACCTTTCTTTCCAAACTGTCTAGGCAAGACTCTTGAGTAGTTAAATTCTAGCTCTGGTTTTGACTATATTTAAATCCTGCATTCCTGAGAGGGTAAAATCAATGTGTGTGGGAATCTAGGGATTCAAGGACCAGCCCTGGTATCTAAGTTATGATTTTCCCCTAGGCATTCCTCTCTTTGTTGCAAAGATGTAAGAACTGAATTTTCTCAAAGGAAAATGAATTTATTTATTTTTAATTTTTTGTTATATAAACTGAGATAATGTCAATTTTTTAATACTGGTGTAGATTTAGGTATATAGGTTAATACTCTACAAATGTGTGTTATTATACCACACCCACCATCAGAGCACCAGTAATCCTGTACCATAGTTCATTGAGTCCCCTTGCTCTTTCATACTCCATCCCCTACGAGTAGCCTCAGCAGAAAAAAAAAAGAGAGATTTAGATTTTATAGAAAATATGTAATTGAATATGTCATTGATATGACACAGACAATCTGGATCCGGGTCAATAATAATTTTCCCAATATCCAGATACCAGTTTGTATCTTTGAACACCTACAGGTGTCCATAACCATCCATAGTTAGTGGCCATCCTGTGCTTTTAGGGAAGCAATCAACATAAATTGACAAACAACTGGCCTGCAAACAGAAACCTGTGAGGTTTCAGATAGTGTATTGTTAATCTGTGTCTGGGTAATACTGATACTGCTGGTCTGAGCACCACAGTTTGAGAGTAGGGATATATGCATTCAACAGTATTTACCAAGAATAAATCTTCCATGCATATGTGTTTGAAGCTGGATATAGAAACTAAGAACATGCATCCCCTGCCTTCAAAGGGGTTACCATTTGGTAAGGTCAGCAGATATTAATCAAATCATGATACATATAAATTAATAATTAGAAACTCCCAAGGGGTCCTGAGTTATTAGTTTTATATTACAGTGATTTGATTTAAAGACTAATTTTTTTTATTAATTATATTTGACATCATCTGTAGTCCCCAGGGAGTACCCACCACCATTTCACCGGTGCACCATCACCTCAGTCCTTTGTGCACCCTCTGGCTTCTTCCCCGTCTTTGCCCTCCCCATCCCCTCCCCACCCCCCATGGTCCCTTTGGTTTTTCCGGGCTTTTTGGTAAAGACTAATTTTTTAAAAACATATTTATTTATGCATACAAGAACTGGGGTCAAGACCAGAGGTGGGGGTGGGTGAGAGGATTCGCTATAGTGGGGAACAGAACAGGCAGAATGACCAAAGTACACTGCTGAGGGGAGCAGCGGGCAGCGAGGCAGAAGAGGTCTGCTGCATCATGTGGGTCAGCTCCCTGGACGGGGATGGAACTGGTCTGTCAGTGGCTGCAGATGCTTCATAGTGCTGTGCTTAACCCCTTGTGCCACCAGGGAGGCCCCTGATTTAAAGACTTTTTGATTGAGGTTGGAGTGAAAATAAAACAAAAAGAAAGTCTGTGTTCTTAACAGCATAAGGGGGCCTCTGAGCAAGAGATAGTAAAGGAAATATTTTATATCAGAATGTGGAGGAAGCATCCTAGACCTTAGCTTGGAGTGCTTCTCTCTTTTCATGTTCTTTTACCTATTGGGGTTATTATTTCACTACAACAAAAGGTAAGGGAGTTTCAATTTTACTGTCATAGAAGACTTAGCTTGTAAATTTTCAGTTAATCAGGGATATGATTAAAAGATGAAAACATTAAAAGGGCTCTTTCGTTTTATAACCATAGTCTGATCTACAAATCAAAATTATGTATTATGTCAATTCATTTAGCAGTATAGAAAAGTAATCAAAATTGATTCCCTCAAAGATTATTATTCAATATTAGATTTGATCTCACGCCTGCCATTTATTTACTGTGTACTTTAATCATTTAATATTACTGATCTTCAGTTTTCTAAGCATAAGAGGAAGGTGTTGGGCAGAATATTCACTAGGATCTCTTCTGGCCCTAATGTTGTGTAAAATTAGGTGGCTAGGAGCACTTTGGAGCATAATGTTCTTTTGGGTTAAAAGTAGACAAAATTCTAGGATGTTTTAGTAAACACATTACTTTTAGTTTAGAAGCTATAGTGTAAATTGGCTCTGTTCACTAGTCCTGATTAGCAGCCAGAGAAAACATTTCTCATTATATTAGATTATAGTAGTTACATGGGTTAACTTCTTTTGGCATGACATAGCACTGGTTTTAAAAATATTGAGGTGGTTAGTAGTTCTTCATGCCAATACCATTTAATTTCTTCCCCTATTGAATCATTCATACTTAGTTTAGTGATTCTGTTGGAAGCAAAAAGCAAAGCCAGCAGCTTTCTTGTCATCATCAGAAATGGATCTGGAAGGGTCATTAGGTGCCCTCATCAGGAACAAGCTCTTTGATTAGGTAGCCAGGTTTCCTAAGTGTGTGTGTTGTGTGTGCCCCTAAAGAAAAAAAGTGTTGTTCTTTGCTTAAAAAATTGCACATATTGACCCATCATCTGTTAGAAATGCACTTGCAGTTGTTTTTCCAGAAGTGCTCATGACTCTCAGCCCCACCAAGCCACCCACAGACATTTGCTTGCTCTCACATTTGTTTTGAGAATAACAACATTTTATAATGCTTTTGTTGGATTACACTTTATGTGGAATTTGCATTGCCTCTTTGTGACTAATATTGAATAACTTTGTTTCGCTTAATTCATAAGTACAAACCATAAGCAACATACTGTGCTGAAATGTTTAACTCTTTTATTCAAGTGCCAACACAAAGCAATTACAAAACAATTCTGGGACCCCAAACCAGGCTACTGTTGCCCTTTCTGGGACTTCTCAGAAGTTCTAATAAGAAAAGGAGAGACCAGGTTTAAAGTAAAATCCTAAGATGCCAAGAGCTCAGGGACAGTGTCTCCAAAGTGCACAGGTGATTTTCAAATCTAAATGAGGAAATATAATACTGTGTGGAGAAATCCTTTAAAATGTGCATGTTTTCTTATAACAATGCTGCAAAGCACTGAATGCTACAAGTTAATGGATATTCAATTAAATGTTTGTTTTATAGAGTAATCTAACTAGATGGCAGCACATAACAGCTTACTGTTTAATTTGCAAAAGTGTGTGTGTTTGTGTGTTAGCGTCCAGGGAAACTCAAGCAGGGAGTTTTTGTTAGTTGTATCTAAATATATGACAATCTTGAGAAGCAGTTGATGATGTAGATGTGATCTATAAACCAGGGTATGATATGTCATTTTTCTGAAGAATATTTGTATGTTAGAATAGAATGAATATAGGCAGATAAATACATTAAAAAGACTTGTGCCACTTATAATAAAAATTAAAATGCATCAGAAAATTTTTTTGGTTGGATTTCTGTAAAAAAAAAAAAGGAAGAATTAATGTGGAAAATACCTGGCATCGAAAATAAGAGAAACTGTCCTTCAGAGTTCGTTTAGATGATAATACAAAAATTTTGAGAACTGCAACATGAAAGTTTATATTAACAAAAATAGTTGCATGTTTTTCAACAATCAGAAAATTGAAGTGCTAAAGTAATACAAAATATTGTGAGAAAATTTGTTGCACATATGAGTATCACAAAAATATCAATGTTGTAATTCAGATCATTAAAAATCTTCATTCTAGTGTTTAAAAAATAATTAGATTGCAGGACTTTCAGTTGTGTAAAAAATATAACAAATGAGCAGCTCCACTAAGGCATAACATTTTTTTCTTTCCTTCTTTTTTTTTTTTTTTTTGCTTTTTGATGATTGTAATTATTTGAAGAGATTGGAAAACCATAAAACTTAAAAAAATTATGATAGCTCTGCTTCTTACCACCTAGACCTTTATTATAATTAAATGGTATTTGTTGTTTTTCTGAAGTGCTTTTGAGATTGCTCTGCACCCTGAAATCAATCTTTTTATAAAAAGTATAGTATTAAGTCAAGCAGTATTAAATGAAAGTGATAGGAACTTGTCATTTTGAAGACCATATAGAAATTTTTCACGTCCCAACCTTCTCTGTGCCCACTTTTCTTTCTACTTCATTGTCTAAAATATTGGTCAGCTTAGTGCAAGAATCTTGAATTCATTTATGATCCGGGAGAATGGACAACTTAATCTGACATGTGAAGCCTGACCTAGGCTCCTCTTCACAATCTGCTAGGTGGTTCTAAGCATCTGTATGTCCAGGCTGTCCACAGAGCCACAGACAACTTTCGTCGGAAGCACTCGGATTATAGGACTCAGGCACCAGTACCTTTTAAATTTCTCCAGCTGATTTCAAAATGCGGCCAATGTCAAAAAACACTGCAACAGAAATTTCTTAACATGAACTTAATAGAGACAAATGAATGGAATAAAATATTTGGAATTAGGAGTGTAACAGTTTACCTTATAAACGAAGAATGCATTAAGTCAGAAGTGCTACACATATTTAGGTTTTTTTTTTTTAATTCAGAAGAGTATTTATTCCTTGCAAGCTATCACAGACTAGGAATATGAACTCAAAATAAACTATTTTTCAATTATGATTAAACATATAAGAAGTGGATGTCAAGGAATAGCAAGTATACTTTTGAAAAGCCTCATGATCTTATCTTTGCTCTTACACAATCATAGTAATTTATCATTATGATTATATTTTCTTACTGAACTAAGTCTGTAAATCAAGACAAATAATTTTTCTTTGTAAGTCTGTTTTTCATGGAGTTTTATCAGTTTGGCTAGTAGGGGCTTCAAGGTAATTGGTCAAATCTCCTTATTTTACAGATGAAGAAACAAAGGCCCAGAGATGTAGTTCATAGCTGGCCACAGACACATTAAAGACACTGGAGAGTCAGAACCCCGAACTCAGGATGTCTTGTAATTCCTTTTCTTTCCATGTGACCAGTAGAAAGGAACAAAAACCTGTTGAAGTACCTATCTGCCTGACTGCCCCCTTCTGTCTTGCATTACCCTTTCTTTATAAGAAAATCTCTGAGGAGAACAGGTTATTATAGGATGAGGGATTTTTGGAGAGAACTCATTTGGTGGCTGGGGGATAAAAAATATTTTTTATTGGATATTTACCATGTAAAGAAACATTGGTTATCATATTCGAAAATTCTAGTAGACATAAACAGTGAGGCCAGATTTTTTTACTTGTTTAAGAGAGAAAAGTCTATCAAGAATGAACTGATTCATTAAATAATAAGTATGAATTTTGTAACAGAGGATAACTTTGGCAACCCTAAGTCATTTATGATTCTTTTCTTTAACTCTCTATATCTATGGCCCTAAGGATTTTCGTAGAAAAAAAAAAATAAAAGCATACCCACATATATAGGGATATTGGTTAAAATATTTTCAGAAAATGAGATATTTCACTAGAAATTCTTGCCTAATATGTCACCACTTTGAAAATGATTAAAGAAAATGGGGTCTCTCCCAGCAGAGGCAGGTACTTTGACTTGTCAAATTTAAGTTGGACATTTTCTCTTAGTTTGGAACTGCCACAAAATGAGCCCTTTCATGTCCTCAATAATACCAAACCAATGCAATCCATCTGTTCTGCTAAATTATTTCTAGTTCCCTAACCAAAGGCACTGCTTTTTCATGCATTTTATCATGATTTTATGCCCTTTATTATATTTTACAAAAGGTTCTGATTCCTCCAGGGCCAATGAGAACTGATTAGGACACTGGCCTCAATCCAGGCTTTGAACACAGGAGGGGAAGGAATAGAACTGTTTCCTTTTTTCCCTGCTCCTTGGCAGAAAAAAATATGAATCTATACCGTGTGTGTGCTCTGTGTGTGGGTGGGTGTGGGTAGGCTGTAGTTTATCCTGTCACAGTATGACTTTGTAGATCATGTTTAGAACATTCCATCTATAATCAGGTTGCATTAAAGGGCTTTATTTCAGAAAGACTATTTCTTTAGGAAAGAACCATGGTTTGTTGTGAGACTCAATGATATGGTCATTTTAAACAACTTTAGTCAGACTTCAAACCTAAACATGGACTGTTTGTTGCCTTGAACTAAATAAGATCATCCCTCAGGTGCTTAGCACAAAGTATGCACTCAGTGTGCATTTTCCCTTTCCTACACTTCAGAGAAGAAACGCAAAGTGACAATTTAATAATGAGCACAATCCTACATTGCAGGTTTTCTTTATTAAAAGTATGAAAGAAGAGCTATAAACTTTCTTCCCCAGTCTATATTGGTAAGTTATTTAAGACCTATATTTAGATCTCAAGTGAGAAATCTCCAGACGAATGCCATCCCTTATATGCGCCGAGTGTCCCAATATACTAAGAATTCTCAAAAGTCCTTTTGGTCAGAATATCTTAGACAGCACTAGATAGACATCCAGCAGAGTATCTCTGAGAACGGAAATCAGTATTTCCTAAATTATGATTATCAGAGCACTTTAGCCTATTTTGTGACTCATTATTCTGTTGACCTTTGACTCAAGAGAGCATCATGAGAGGGAGATGAAGGAATAAATTCGGGTACACAGGAAACAGAAAATATGGGAAGGAATTAAATGAAAATATTCATAAACAAGTAACAAAAACAAGTAACAATTACGATAATGTCAGAAAATATTAACTGTTGGAGATCTCAATTCAAAAGAAAAGTCAAATGTGACAAACTTAGAACTTAAAAAAGTGATACAAAATAGAACTACTCTAAGAGATCCTATGTGTTAAAAAAGAAGGAAACTGTTGTTGTTTCAGAAATTTTAGCTTAGTCATCCACCAATTTTCCATAGCAGTGCCCCAGTGAGATATAAATCTGAAAACATGCTCTCTCCACATCCTTTCTCCAGGTAGAAACATATTTCATATTGAATTGTTTTTCTCTCCTCTCTTTCTGTAGAAACACGTACACCAGCAGCCATCGGAGTAGAAGGTGATTATTAACAATAAGTGCTTCCTTCTATTTAGTGTAACTATTTTTAAGGGATATCTTCTATAATAATGAAAAGAGCCAGCGTAAAATACTTCCTAGGAATGAAATGGAAGGGGAGAAAGAGAAGAGATCAAAGTAATACGGATGAACTATTTTGAAATTTAAGAGGGGGAGAAAATGTGGTCTGAACTAAATGGAATACTCATAGAATAAGTTAACACTAGCTGGGCTTTGCCAGATGCTATCCTCTCTATTAGTTGACTAGTATTACTCAAGAGGTGACTGAGATATAACAGATTTAGTCTTAGGACTTATCATTACCTGAACTATTGTCATTCTTGAGTCTTGTAGTAGAATATTTCTCAAATTTGTGATTGAAAATTCATCCCGAACACCCATGGGATGGTGGAAAAATGAGAAAGGAGTTGGGACAAGTATAGAACATATGAATGTAGACTGTCTGTGACTCTGAACTGAAAAGATCCTATTCTCAGGGAAGAAAATACCTGAGTGCAAATCATAGTGTATGTGTGTGTGTAGTTTATGAAAACAAGGATACATTTATATTACTAATGATATTTAATATATTACTATAGGCAACAGTTCAATTTAAAGCTGAATATTCTTTGTGAAAAAGGGGAACATAAATGAAGTTTTATGATAATAGTCAGCATTTGGGACTGAATGTTAGCTATAAAACTGACATTGCTCAAGGTATAGCTATTTGCATATATAATGTTATTGGGTATGAATTTCATAGACTCAAAGTAATGAGAACTGGAAGCCCTGTTATTTTATGCTGTGCATTATTTTGCTAAAGGAGAACTGGTTGCCTTAGCGTGGTGTCCAGTGCTCGGCTCATTCTAGTTTTATCTATTATTTCAAATATATTTTGTTGAGTTAATAATGGTTTGCATTGTTGTTTCCATAGTAATTATTCCAACTTTAGAAGATTCAGGCAGTGCCGTCCCCACCTTTTATTTGGGGGAATTTTTACATCAATTAAAATCACAAGTCAAAATGTTTCCTTTACACATTGACTTTGCACTTTCTCTTATTCATTTTATCTCATGACTTTTCATTCTTTTTCTTTGATTGTTCTGGTTTTCCAAGTTTAATGTTTGCTGGAAAGACATCTAGGTCAGTAATACGTTCATTTATTGATCAGAAGAGTGGTGACCAGATGGCTATCATTACATATGCCTTAGTCTTCAGTGTTAGAATTCTCATCTGACCTTCCTGGGAGTAATTTCTCTAAAGTATAGTTTAATTTTCTTAGAAATATGCATTGGATTACATAGTACTGTAATAGTGTCAAAAACAGTGAACGTCAATGTTTTAGCAAAGAAAATTCCTTATGTACTTGTTTACTTGACACATAATGGCACAGTGTTAAGAAGTTTCTGTTTTACATCACTCCTATTACCTTCCTGTTACTCCGCTGGTCCCCTACAATTCCTCTTTCACTGTGACATGATAGTTTATTTTCAGTGACAAAGCACAGCTTTGCCCTCTATTCACTAAACTCCTAGGAGCAATCAGTATATCAAGGTTTCCATCTTCCCTCTCAGTGAACCACACAACAACAGGCTCATCATCTTAAACTAGAAGACTGACTATGTGATTGTGCTGGTCCAGAGACAGTTTTTGTCATCTGATGTTCCCATGTCAACTGGTGACTCCACGATCAGGATTTGAGAAGACAGCATCACATGATACTCTGTGAATTTGACTGCATTCCTATGCTTGCACATTATCTTATAAATGCCTTTGTTGTGACACATATTTAAAGTGAAATAATAACACTGTCTGAATACTTTTAGGATGCACAACAAATTTCATAGTTAGGACTCATTTACTTCATACATCACGACAATGTTTATTTGGCTGTTAGGTGAACCAACTGAGAAATGACCAGGAAGAAATTTTCCATATTGACTGGCTGAGGTTTAACTTAATGTACAGTTTTAAAGGAACTTTTTTGTTAGGTGATAGGGTAGTCTCTGCCTACTATGTGTATACAAAAACTGACTGAGTCTAGAATCTAGAGTGTCACAAACATTGTCTGTTTAAACAGCAGTTATTGTTTTTGTTTAATTTCCAGTTTTTCAGACTAATACTTTTATAAAATATGTTAAAAATAAATTCCTGCAAAACTAAATTAAAATTGAAAGCATACAAGATAACATTAAATTCAGAAGACATAAAAATACTCTGTCAAATTACTATAAAAGTTTCTAAATATTTACTCTGAATTTTTGTACACATCTCATCACAGCCCATTTTCAAACAGTTCCTGAACTCTTAGCAATCCCGTGGACACACTCTGAATAACGCAAGTCTATATTAACACTACTAGGAGATACACACATGAAGTGGTTGGAGTACTTGTGATAGTAAAATACACTAAAAAATACTGGTAGTTATTTATTCTTTTAGGAGACATGACAGAATTTGTTACGACTTCTTCAGGTAAGTGTAAAATGAAATTTTAATAAATTTACTTCTCATTTAAAGATTAGCCACAATTAGTATTTAGACTGATACTTTTACAAAGGCATTAACTCTTAATTTCTGTTATAGAAATTTTTCTATGTCAATGTGTACTTTTATGTCAGAATGTACTTTAGGTCATTTGCCCATTTAGATATAAACGATCCTTTGGACCTGACCCTTGCATACATTCATTTTTCAAATGTTATTATGGTGCTTTACTAAGCAAATGAGTGTCACATTCCTAGATGATGAAACTCAGCCCATTATTAATCATCCTAAATGTGACTTATTTTCTCCTAAATGTTGTCAGTGGAGTACTGTAGGCTTCTGCTGTTTTCTTTCAGCGAATTCAAGGTCGAAAAGCCAGCCTGGAGGAAATACAGCTTGTTCATTCTGAGCATCACTCATTGTTGTATGGCACCAACCCCATGGATGGACAGAAACTGGACGCCAGGACACTGCTAGGTCTGTATGGGTCTCCATTCTACTGAGAACAGCACATTCCAGCACTACCATAAGTTAATTCTGGTGTCGGTGAAAATATTTGGCAAGCAGTGTGACAAAAAAAAAAATAAGCTTTTCCAACAACATTGCTCTGTGAATTAAGCCATTTACAACAAAGGAAAGTTAACAAAATCCTACCTTAGAAAGACTCACAATGCAAATTCCATGATGTGTTTCTCTTAAAATTAACCTATATTTGAATGTCATTGTTTACTGTATTTTAGCATGCAGGAATAAATGCGTTGTTGAATATATTTGGTTACATTTTTTTTAACTAAAAGAAAAATGATTTTCACATTCTATATGCGAATTTATCTTCATCTTTCCTATATTTGTTTTTTTCTTGCAGTTCTATTTTTCTATGACCTTAACAAAGGGCATAGTCCAACTTGTTTTAACTGAAAGTTCCTATTACTATAGCTAGAATCCTATAGTTGATAGTACATTGCATTTTATACCTTAATGAAATCTAACGCATACTTTCCTTATGAAATTAAATAACAAACTAGATGGCAGAAAAAGAAGGCTGACAGGCATAACTATTAGCTAGTGTATGGCTTTTCAAACGGTTACCATCTAATTTTTTTTTAAAGATTTATTTATTTATGAGCACAAGAACTGGGGGATAGGCCAGAGATGCAAGGGGTGAGAGGAGTCACCAGAGTGGTGAGCAGGGCAGGTGGAGCTACTGAAATAAATTGCTGAGTGGTGCAGCAGGCGAGACAGGAGAGGTCTGCTGTGCCATGTGGGTCAGTTCCCTGGGTGGGAATCAAACTGGTTCTGCAGTGGCTGCGGATAGCTTCATAGTGCTGCACCTTAATCCCTTGCACCACCAGGGAGGCCCTTACCATCTAATTTTAAAATAAAATGTTGATGCACTGTCTTACATAAACTTTGTGTGAGTGATAGAAATAACAGATATTGAAAAAAGGCTATGACTAAACTTCAACTGAGGGGTCTCCCTGGTGGCGCAGTGGGTTAAGCAACACACTATGAAGCAAACCTCAGCCACTACAGCAAGAGTTCGATCCCTGCTGCTGGCCAGGGTGGGGACCCACATGGTGTAGCAGATCTCTCCTGCTGTGCTGGCTGCTCCCCTCAGCAGTGTGCTTCTGTTGATCTGCCTGTTCTGCTCCCCGCTCTGTCTGTGGTGAATCCTCTCACCCCCCACACCTCTGGCCTGTACCCCAGTGCTTGTACCCCCCGCTCTGTCTGTGGTGAATCCTCTCACCCCCCACACCTCTGGCCTGTACCCCAGTGCTTGACCCCAGTGCATTAATAAATAAAGACACAGAAACCAAAAATGAGGAGTCAAGGACAGACTGGGGACACCTGGTGGGGAGGGGAGGGGGAGGGTTGAGGGAAGATGGAAACACAAGGGACTGAGGTGATGGTGCACTGGTGAGATGGTGATGGGGAATACATGGGGATTACAATTAATGGCAAGTATATGTAAATTTTAAAATATTTTAATAAAAAAAATACAAAAAAAAATCATGCCAAAAAAAATAAATAAATAAAATCTTTTAAAAAAAATAAACTTCAACTGAAACAATTACATTAACTTTATTAATAAGTTTTCAAATTTGAATAACAATGTAAGACAGGGCAATGTTTGCCCAACAGATCATGTTTTTAAAATAGTTTAACTAAAATGTCATTTAGGACTATTTTTGTCCTTTTATTTTTAAAAATTTTTTAAAAAGATTTATTTATTTATGCATACAAAAGCTGGGGGTACAGGCCAGAGTCACTGGAGGTGAGAGGATTCACCAGAGACAGAGTGGGGAGCAGAACAGGCAGATCAACAGAAGTACACTGCTGAGGGGAGCAGCAGGGGAGGCAGGAGAAGTCTGCTATGTCATGTGGGTCCCCTCCCTGGCCGGCGGCAGAGTTCGAACTCATGCTACAGTGGCCATGGTTTGTTTCATAGTGTGTTGCTTAACCCACTGCGGCACCAGGGAGGCCCTTAGTTTTGTCCTTTTCTTTTTAAACCTATTAAGTCAGTTCCAAATTATTGGACTCTTTGTCCTAATTCAATATTATTTCAGAATGGTTTTATGTTAACTGGTCCTAAACAATTTAAAGGCAAATATAGGACATGTAGTAGACAGATATTTTGGAAAGCAATTATGAGGAGAGAATAATAATCATCCATAATGATGCTTACAAAATCTGCCTTTTTAAACTAATGGCAGGCATCCCTAAATTCTTGAAGTAAAGACATAAAGGTCAGTGTGTTTGTACATATGTGTATGTACATATGTGTGTATGTAGAGTGAGTAATGGTCATGGGGAGAGAAAGAACTCAGAGATACAGCATTTACCCAATTTTTAAGAAAGATCACAAAAATTTGATGATGAAAAGCAATTTTCAGTAGAATTAAGGTGTAAATTATGTAAGTCAAGTCAATCTAAAGATATATGTAAAAATATGACATATCTATGTACTTTTTAAAAAAAAGATTTATTTATTTATACATACAAGAGCTGGGGTACAGATCAGAATCGCGGGAGGTGAGAGGATTCACCAGACAAGAGTGGGGAGCAGAACAGGCAGATTGACTGAAGCACACTGCTGAGGGGAGCAGCTGGCGAAGCAGGAGAGGTCTGCTGCACCATGTGCGGCTCCTCCCTGGACGGAGGCAGGGATCGAACTTGTTCTGCAGTGGCTGCGGTCTGCTTCAATGTCCATTGCCTAACGCACTGCGCCACCAGGGAGTCCCACTTTTTCATTCTGTTGAAAGAACCAATCTTTGCACATGCAGATGCCTCACATAAAGTACTTCTTTTACTGTTGATGCTATGTAATAAATGTCCTTATTTTATATGAATTAATTACTCATCCCATTCAGCACAATGATAAAATAAACCAAACGCTGTTTCTTCCTTCTTTAAGGGGAAAATACTCACATATTTAAAGTTTGGAAGATATTTCCATGTTAGTCATTTCTTGATTTTGTTAAGAAAAATAACAAATAGAAAGCCTTCTTTGACTTTTGTTTCTTTTTTGTTGTTGTTGTTTTGTTTTATTTTTTACTGAAACTATAAATCAACTTTGGCATAGGACTAGGTATTTAAAATTTAATTGGGATTAAATTCATATGTACACATTTGAGAAATGTTCCAAAGCAACCATTATTTCACATTTTAAGGAAAAAAGACTTTTGTAAAAAAAAATGAAGCTTAAACTTTGGCAACTGCAAATAGTTTTGTTTATGAAACATGAGAATACCACTTTTTAAAATGAAATTTGACATTTTTGAACAAAATTTGTTTTCTCAAAATAGTCAACAGGAATGAATCATTAAAAAATGTGACCAATTTGGACAAAGGCTCTTTTCTTGTATGTATGTGATGGAAACACTAAGTACCAATACTTTAATTTTTACAATTTTAATACAAATAAATTGGCCATATGTTTTATTATTTTGATTATTTTATGTGAGATAATCATACAATTGACTTATTTAGCTTTAGATACACATACGAACTTTCATAGGCACATTTCAATAATGAGTGCAGGTTATGTGAATAAAATAAAGGAATGTTGCATTGTTAGGTCTTGATGTCAAGCTCTAAGATCTACTTTGATGACTCTTGAACTATTTCTGTACCTCTCCTGATTCTAAAAAATCTCATCAATTCAAGTTCTAAGTGAATAATCCCAATGTTTTAAAAATTTTACTTCTCTTTTAACTTTTTTTCCTTAATGAATTTGAATTCTTATGGCATATTTATTTATATTGAAAAGCCAGATTGGAGCTCCTATGTGTGAATGTATACACGTTATAATCATCATTTTCCCCCTTTATGCCTTTCTTTCACTCCCACACTTCCCCTTCTGGGCCAGTCCCTCAGGACATTCAATTGTACAAATCCTCTGAGTTAAATTGATACTACCACTTTGATAGTTGTGTTCTGGATTTAGGAGGAAGGATTTAAGAAAAAGCTCCTTTTGACCAGAGCTATAGATCTTTGTATCTTGAAAGACATCTATAGCTGGTAAAATAATTAGATTTAAAATGGGCACTATTTATCTCTTTAAACATTCTAGACCCTGTAAGGTGACACTTTAAAAACATTCTCTCCAAGCATTTCTAACGTCAGGCTTTCCTTCACATTAATACTCTTCTTGCTATTACTACCAGGTTTTACCTTCTTGTGACTGGGCAGATCTCAGTGATTGGATAAGGCAATGTAACATTATAAAAAATAAATCCAGTCAACTCAGTAAACTGATAATTTTTACACATTAGGAATTTAAGTTATTGAGTTTGTTCTATGTAATTGTTATTAAATAATAGTCTCCTTCAGAAACATAGCATTTATTTTCCTTTTCTGTTAGAATAATTTTGAAAACTTACATTTTAAACATTTTTGAAATTTAATATTTTAAAAAATTGCTCTATTACATTATATTTTCTATTCCTTTTCATTGACTATTAAATGAAAAGTTTAGACACATATACTTTTACTGACAAAGCAGATAAATTCCATCACAACCCTGTTTTCAATTTTAATTCTTATTTGTTTTATTGTTCATCAGGAGAAAAATAAATTGGAATAGGTAAAATGGAGATTTGTACCTGGTTCTACCACTGATTTCCTAAGTGACCTGAGTCACTTAAAAATCATTTAACTAGGACCTCCCTGGTGGCACAGTGGGTTAGGCAAGGCACTATAAAGCAAACTGCAGCCACTGCAGCATGAGTTCGATCCTTGCCCCAGGCCATGGGGGGACCCACATGACATAGCAGACCTCTCCTGCCTCTCCAGCAGCTCCCCTCAGCAGTGTGTTTCAGTCAGTCTGACTGTTCTGTTCCCGGCTCTTATCTCTGGTGAATCCTCTCACCTTCCTGGACTCTGGCCTGTACCCCCAGCTCTTATATGCATAAATAAATAAAATCCTTAATTAAAAAAAAGAAACATTTGACTATAAGAAATGCCACTGCCTTTTCCTTTAATTAATTTTTCATAAGGCTGACTTTAGTTTTAGATGTTTAGGAGTTTTTTGCTTTCTCTATGTATGGTGAAAGATTATGTAGGAAATGGAAGTGCAGGTAAATAAAATGGTTACTAAATATTGCATGAAATATCAATTCCAAGAACATTCATCTAATAAGATTTTGGTATATACTTTCTAAAGATGTATTTATACAATTTATTTCCTAAATGGGGTTTTTGTTTTAGTGTTATTCGACATGTTTTTTTAAAAACATTATGAATAATTGAGAAATTTGTGATATACTTGCCTTAGCTACATTGCTGAGGTAGAAATTAAGATTCAATCTGTATAGTTGAACAAGTGTTTTAATATTTGAAACAATTAAAACATGATAGTGTATTTCATAAATGTCACATTAGAGGTATGCATTCAATAAATGCCTAAGGTATATATAATTATAATTTTTAAAGATATGAAATATTTAAAACAGTTTTAAAAAAGGCTTCAGATTCAAATTTCATAGATATGTGTTTGTTCATGTGGGGACTCTATATGCAACAATATTTATATTCATTTAAGTTCTTACCTATCTAAAATTTGATCATTTTCCTAAGTCAAATGACAGATACCATGTGACCAACATTTTTAAAAGTTGTAATTATACTCACAATTTATATATTTTTTCATGTCCTTTATTGTATAGGTGATACTTCTCAAAAGTTTTTTGCTTCATTACCTTGTGGTGGACTTGGGGTAAGTAGGCGCTTGTTTACTGCTTTTAAATTACATAAAAGCCTAAAATATCACCTTTTATTAATATATTCAGTTCTTTATTGAGCTATTCAATTAAGGCTGTTTTTCAGTAAGGATTATACTAGACCAGGACTGGTTACAAAATTTGCAGGGCTCAATGCTAAGTGAAAATGCAGATCCCCTCGTTCAAAAATTCATAAGAATTTCAAAAGGGTGGCAACAACAAATTGAACCAAGTGCATAACCTTTCAAACTGGAAAGTCCTATGTGAGTGCACAGATCATGTGTTCCTGAAGTCAGTCCTGCTTGACTCTTATTTAAGTGGAGGAAAGGTAATATGAGAGGATTTAACACAGTTTTGCAGCAGAATTCAATTTTCAGCTGAGTCTTACTGAGTATACACATACATTATACTCCTGATGAAAATGGCATAAACTTCACAAAGCGCTTAGCATTGTAGAAGATTTTGTTTGAGAACCCCTTGGGGCCATTTTTGTCTTCAATAATTAGCAAAACCTTTTGACCCAGGATATTTATACCATATTGCAAGGACAAATTTGTTTGAATCTAATGACATATGAAGAAAAATGTATATTTTGGGGGGATGATTAGAACATACCTTATAACCTGCAATCTATTTAAAGTTAACCCTTACTAGTAACAAAACATCATCCTATAGAAGTAAGCGCTAAGTCATGTTCAGACAACATAATTCTAGATCATGTTTCTAAGAACTAAGGAATTTAAGTCAATTAAGTTTTTTGATATTGAAAGGAATGAACAAAACCAGCCCTGCATATATCATGTTTTAGGCAATACTTTACTATAACTAAATTGTATGCATAGAAATCCCATATATTTTCACCTAATTCTATCATTTTAAGGTTAATCTTTCTAATCCTTCAGATGTGATTCTGCGCTCTCTAGAAATAAGAATATCAGGTCCAACCAATATACAATATAGTTCTTTACAGTTTACCAATATACAACCTAGGTTGATAACAACTTTGTGGGTTAGTTATAATTGTTTAACATCATTTTGCAGATGAGAAACTGATAGTTAAGAGAAATTAATTTATTCTCCTGAAGTCACTTACCAAAGGGTGAAAAATGAGACTGATGTGTATTTACATGTGGAGGAATTCCAAAAGAACATTTTAAGTCTTTCCATAGTTTTTTTTTTTTTTAACAGACCAGCTGTAGCTCCTGAAGCCTACCTATGTAGTATGTTGCCCTTTGTGGAAACTTACCAGGGAGCTTTACTTTATGACCCTCAGAATAGAGCAATCATGATTCCACAGTAAATCTTTAAAAAAAAAATTTCTAAAAATTTTTATCACAAATTTTATTGATTTTCCAAGTATTTACGTAACTACATACTTTTGAGAGTACAACTGCACATCTCTATGAGAACATACACCTCACCCCCTCTTCACTAAAGTTCCAATGTCACCTCCATTGTCTGTTCTCTTCCACCCACTTCCTTTCTGACAAATAGTGTATTTTTCACAGCATCTGTGATTTATTCTTGTGCTTTGCCAGTTTGTTTGTTGTGGTTATTCATATTCTTTAAATGAGTGAAACCATTTGATAGCTCTTTCATTTTCTGGATTTTACTTAGCATAATCACTTCAAGTTCCATCTATTTTTTTTCCCCAAAGGCATCATTTCATCTTTTTTCATACCTGAGTGATAATCCATAGAATTTATACACCATAATTTCTTTACCCATTCCATGGGCATTTAGGTTGGATCTATGACTTGGTTGTTATGAATAATGCTATTATGAACATGAGAATACATATTCTTTCATATTAGTGTTTTCATAATATTTGGGTAAATACCAACCAGAGGTATTGCTGGATCAAGTAGTGTTTACATTTTTTTTTTTGAGGACTCTCCAAACCATTCTCCACAGAGGGTACACCAATTTACATTCCTACCAACAGTGGATAAGTGTTCCCTTTATTCCTCACCCTCACCAGTGTGTGTTGTTTCTAGTCCTTTTGATATGGATCGTTCTCACAGCATGAGGTATAACTCATTGTAGTTTGGATTCACATTTCCTTATAATAAGTGATCTTGAGTATTTTTTATATGCTTATAAGTCATCTGTGTATCTTCTTTGGGGGACCATTTAGAGCTTTTGTCCAATTTTAATGAGATTGTTCATTTTTTATTGTTGTTGAATTTTTTATGTTGTTTGGAAATTAATCCCTTGTTGGGTATATTATATGCAAGTATCTTCTCTCAGTTTATAGGTTGCATTTCTGTTTTTTTGTGGGGGTTTCTTTCATCATACAAAAGCTTTTCTAGTTTGATATAGTCCCATTAGTTTTATTTTTGCTTTTGTTTCTCTTGATCTTGGAGTTGAGTTCCCAAAATACATTTCTGTAGTTGATAGTTGATGCCCTAGGAGTTTATCTGTTTCCCTTTGTGTATTTTATGGTTTCAGGTCTTATATTGATCTATTTTGATTTAACTTTTGTGTAAAGATTTTAAATGATAATCTGATTTCTCTCTTTTGTTTGTGACTGTTGAAGTTTCCCAGTATCATTTGTTAAAGAAACTTTCCTTTCTCCTTCGCATGGATGCATTTCTGTTGCCAGTGATTAATTGTCCATATTTCTTGTTTATTTATGGGATCTCAACTACATTCCATTCATCTGTGTTACTGGTTCTTCTCTAATACCATACTGTTTTGATTACTATCACTGTGTAGAATACTATGAAGTTAGGAAATGTGATACATACATTTTTCTTCGTATCTCTCAGTATTGTAGTGGCTATACAAATACAAACTGTATGTTTCTTTTATTTCCTTTAAAAGTATCAGTGGGATTTTTATAAGTATTGTGTTGAATCTGTAAATTCTTTTAGGTAATATGGCCATTTTACCAATGTTTATTCTTTTTTTTAATTTATAATTTTTTTAAATTTACATATATTTGACATCAATTGTAATCCCCATGTATTCCCCATCACCGTAACACCAGTGCACCATCACCTCAGTTCCCCGTGCTCCCATCTGCCCTCAACCCTTCCCCTCTTCCCTCCCCACCAAGTGTCCCCAATTTGTCCTTGTCTTTTCATTTTTGGTTTTTGTGTCTTTATTGTTGTTGTTGTTACTATTATTGTTCTTATTCCTTTCCTTGGATCCTTATTTGGTTCCCTTATATTCCTCCTAAGGGAGTAACCATCTGGTATTTTTCTTTTGCCTTCTGACTTACTTCGCTGAGCATGATCCCTTCCAGTTCCATCCATGTTTCTATGAATGCGTCTAGTTTTTCATTTTTGACTGCTGAGTAGTATTCCATCATGTATATGTACCTATTCTTCTAATCCATGAACATAAGATATTTTTTTCATCCTTCCATGTGTTTTGTTTCCTTAGATAGTGTCTTGTAGTTGGTATATGTAGTCAGTAAACTTAACAGTAAACTCTGTTAAGTTTACTGCCTGATATTTCATCCTTTTTTGGTGTAATTTTAAATGGTATAATTTTCTTAATTCTTTTTTGATAAATTGTTTTCAAATAAACACAGACATTTGTATATTGATTTTGTATCCTGAAACTCTACTTATTTCTAGCATTTTTTAATAGTCTTTTGGATTTTCCATGTAGATTATCATGTCATTTATGAATATTTGTATTTTACTTCTTTCCCTTGGATTCCTTTTTCTTGCCTGATAGTTCTAGTCAGATCTTCTGAAAGTGTTTGAACAGTTGTGTTAAAAATGTACATCCTTGTCTTGTTCCTAATCTTAGGGGAAATGCTTTTAGTCTTTTACCATTAAGTATGATGTTGGCTGTGGACTTACCATGTGGGCTTTTGGTATGCTGAGATCTGTTCTTTTGTCCCCATTTTATTGAGAGTTTTTATCATCAATATGTTGACTCTTATAATGCTTTTCAGTGTTTATTTAAATGACCATGTGATTTTTATCTCTCTTTTTGTTAATGTGGTAAATGACATTAATTTATTTGTGTATGATAAACCAACTTTGCATCCCTGGAATGAATCTTACCTAGTAATGGTGAATGAGTCTCTTAATATATTGCTGAAGTTTTGATAGAATCCAAGAGTGAAGTCAGCTGATACTGGACTTTTGTTCTTAAAGAGATATTTACTCTTTGTATTTCTATGCTTGTTATTGGTCTATTCAGGCATTCTGTTTCTCCCTGGTTTAGTCTTGGAAGTTTATATGATTATAAAATTTGTCCAGTTCGACTGGGTTTGTCTATTTGCATTTAAAGTCTCTTATGGTACTTCTTATTTCTGCAGTATTTGTTGTAATTTCACCTCTTCATTTCTGACGCTTTTTATTTGGGTTTTCTCTCATCTTTTCCTAGTGAGCCTAGTTAAGAGACTATTGATTTTTATTCATTTTTTTCGAAGAATGAGTTATTGGTTTCATTGCTCTTTTGTGTCATATTTTTTGCTTTATATTCCATGTATTTCCATTCTCATTTTTATTATTTTCTTTCTGCTACTGTTGGTTCTGTTTGTTCTCTTTCTTCAGTTGTAAAGTTATATTGTTTATTTGAGATTTTTCTTGTTTATTAATGTGGGCTTGCGTTGCTGTGTATTTCCTTTTATACACTCTTAGTTGATCCTGTAGACTCTGATCCCTTCATTTTCCAGTGCTGAGCTCTTCATTTTCCAGTGCCTCCAAATAATTCTCTTTCTCCTTTGATCCAGGTGTAATTCAAAAACATTTTGTTTTGTCTTCACGGTTTTTTTTTTCCTAGTTTCCTTTTTTTGTGGTTGATTTCTACTTTTATACCTTTGTGATCAGAAAAGATGGCTTGATGTTAATTTCAATTTTCATATATTTCCTGAAACATCTTTTGTGTCCCAGAATATGATCTGTCTTTGATAATATTCCAGGTGCACTTGAGAATATCATGTATTAATTTATTTTGGGATGGTAAGTTCTGTAAATGTCTATTAAGCCCATCAGACCTAATACTTCATTTAAGACCATTATTTCCTTCTTTATTTTCTGTCTGGCTGACCTATCCATTGATGTAAGTGGTGTATGAGGTCCTCTGCCATTACTGTGTTATTACCAGTGTGTTGCTTTTGGTCTATTTATAGTTTTTTTACACATTCAGGTGCACCGGTGTTTGGTTCATAAATATTGATGATAGTTACATCTTCTTGATAAATTTTCCCTTTGAGCATTATATGATGTCATCTTTGTCAATATTTGCCCTTTTTGGATGGAAGTCTAATTAATCAGATATACTTCTACACTTCTGTTTTAACTATTCCATTTTGTTTTCAGATGCTCCTGGTTTCCTGGTAATGTGTGTTGCCTTATTTGCTTTTTTTCTGATTAGGGTGCTATTGCTTTACTTTAGGCAAAGATTTTTTCACTGCCTCTTCTTTCCTTGTTCTCCAGAGTAGTCACTTTTTACTGCTTCACTGAATCCAAAATTCAGGGCCCTAAATCTTTGCTGTACAACTTCTTGTTAAGAGTATATAAAAGGAAGTACACAGCAATGCAAACCCACATTAATAAACAAGAAAAATCTCAAATAAACAATGTAACTTTACATCTGAAGAAAGAGAATAAACAAAACCATATAATCAGTAGCAGAAAGAAAATAATAAAAATGAGAATGCAATAAGTGGAATATAAACCAAGAAGATGATACAAAAGCTCAATTAAACCAAGGACTGGCTCTCTGAAAGGATAAACAGTAGGTCTTTCTGTTCAGTCTTCCAACAGGGAGCAGAGAAGGGCCTCTGCCACTTAGACTTCTAGTAGTCAAATTTGTATTTGAACCAGTAGTCTCAGCCCCATATGTGTAGATCTACACTCTCTCCTCATTGAAACAATTCCACATGCAAGACCTGGTCTGTGCACTTGCACAATCTATGCCTAGTCTTCAGTTTGTTCAATATATTGGTGAGGCTACTTCTCTGACCTTATCCTCCATTATAACTCCCTTAGCCTCTTACTGTTCTACTCACACAGGAAGTAAAATCGCCATGGTTTAATCTCCCATCACCAGTGAAATTTTCTATGAGCAATTTTTTTTTTCCTAGCTGTATTTAGCAGAGAGGTTTATCAGAGCCTCCTTCTTCTCTGCCATATGGGTAGAGTCTCCTCTGCTTATTTTTAATAAATACCTTGTGAAGCCAGGGATTTGCAATATCATTATATAAAGCAGGGGTTTAAACTGACTTTCAATGACTATTACACTTATTTTTAATATCCCAGGGTTCCATTTTAAGGGAATGTTGGGTTTCCTACAAATAAGCAAAGAAACCAAATTAATGACTACTTAGTGTGGATAGTGGTGGGAAGGAAGTAAAAGCTGCTAAATGAGTGATAGTCATCAAATCTCCCCACTCCAACTAATTTATAAGTACATTTAATTCATGATCCTAGTGAAATCAGGAGTTTCCTAGACTCTACCTCCCAATTCTGACCTAGGCTGTACTTATAACTCACTATCCCTTGAATACAAAGGATCTCTACTTAACAGTTCTAAACCCATAAGTAACTTACTTTTTAGCCATAATTACTCTGGTAAACACTAAGAAGTACACAAGGGATAAATAATCACTGCTGCTTCTGGCACTGTGTATAGAACAGAAAGCACATAAAGTCTTAATAATACCCCCAAATACTGAACTAACCTGGATGGTGGCAGCAATGATGCTAGGAAAATCTAGCTTGGGCAAGCATTATAAATCAGAATTGGATTAGCTTCATTCAATCAATGCTGGAGAATGTTGAAGGGAGGCCTGTCTTTATCAAATTGGCCTAATATCTTCTGGTGGTGTTTATGTGATCTAGGTGAATTTGAGTGTTAGTTTGAGTATGTCTGTGCATATGTCCATTAACTTGCTTGTTCTTGTGTTCTGGAGAACTAGTTTGATTCTGTCTGTTTCATTTTTTCAGGAACCAAATTATTTTGTTAGCTGGCTTGCCCCCTAAGATCTTTGGTTTTGAGACAAATCCCTAAGAAGAATTCTGAAACATCTGGATTTATATGTCTAAATGCTTACCTCCAGAATAGTCTTAGGCATATGAAGTATATACCAGATACCTACTAGGAAATTAGGGAGCATATGAAGTATACACAGATGCCTAGTATAAACTTGGGGTGACCAAACTCAGCAATGCTGGGGAACTCTAGAGAACCTGGAAACCGTTGAAATTGCTTGTTTCTTAACACATTCTTCTGGTTCAAATGATATAAAGTGGGCTGATTGGTTTATATTCCAGAATACTTGATGTTCCCTAATTGTTAAGGTTCAGTTACCTAGAATATATTCCTTCTTGCTAGTTACCTTTAATGTGAACCTATTGAATGCTGATGGTTTAATGACTTTTGAGTAGACTACCTGGGACATTATGAAATCGCACAATCCCTACTTTTTATCAACTTTTCCCTTAATATTGCATGCAGTAATTTGGGTGCATGTGTTTAAGGTGCTTTAAAGAATGCTCTCCAGAACAGCATTTTGAGCAACAACCTCAAGGTTTTCAAATTCCTTTTTGTTTGGTTCCCACTGTTTAGTTACTATGGCATGATTCATATCTGATTACTTTGTGATTGCACTGCAAGAAAATGCATGAATTGAAAAGAGCATTGTGCCAAGTCCCAGAACTTGGTCAATCTATAGTGTAATAGATAATTAAGGAACTTTGGAAACAAAAGCCAGTGCGGGACTGTTTTAGTGCTCACTCCTCAGGGTGTATCACTAAAAATAGTGATCATTTTCCTGGCCATCTGACCTGTTACTGTGTGAAGAAATCTTGAAATCATTTCTCAGCCTTATTTTTCCCTCTTCACTTGATAGGCCGCAAAAAAAAAAAACCACAAAAGCAAGGACGAGCAGGCTTTTATGATAATGTCGTCATCAGCTCCCAGCTTCAAACGCTTCTGCGGCTTTTGAGTTGTCATTTATAACTTGGAACTGAACCGACCCATAATTCCCCTGATACACTTAGAGAAATTGATAACAGACTCTGTACTTCTTTTATGGCTCGGAGGAGGCAACTCCAATCACATCACTATTGGCAGGCAATATTATTTTTTGACATGGTTGTAAAAGTATAAAGGGGCTTATGGCATTTGTTTAGATGAGAAATGGGCTCTCAAGCTGTGCTGGGGTTTACAGGACCAGATTAGTGAGAAGCAAAGGGAATATGATGTTTGCAAACAGGATATGATTTTATATATAAGTTTGGGTTTCATGCTCTATTCCCTGGGGAAAGCCCTGCAGACAGCAGAGAATTCCACTTTTATCCTACAATAGACAAGCTCTTAGTGCCAAAAGGCAGAAAAATAAGCGTGGTCAATGGACAGTGTCAGACCCTTGATTGGAGGGGGAGGAGCTATGGAAGAAGCAAAATAATTCCCTAAGAGGAATGAGGAATTGCAGAGTATGGGTAGAATCTGGGTCTGCCTAACTGGTCAAAGATGTGCCAAGGTTGAGACGCTTGTAAGGGTTAATCAAGGCACCTTTTCCAGCAGCAACTTGGTCAATCTGTGAACATGAAGCCAGCTTTTGAAAAATAACTTTTACTCTGTCCTATTTGATTTCTATTTGATTTCACCTAGCTCTGACACATTGGGGGTGAGGGATGTCATTTTTTTTGTGTGATTTGGGGAGGTGGAGATGGGGAGAAGAATTAGGTGATTATGGGGAGGTAATTTAAGGCTCATTTCAATTGCTCTGTGGTTTTCAGCAGACATTTCAGTTATATACCAACTATACTCACTTTTCAGGGGGCAGGTTTGGATGAAATAACTTAAATTTTCTTTCATTTTGTCATACTTTAAATGTAAAATCTCTCCTCTGATATATGTTACATACATATAAATATTACATATCTACACATATGTATTCAGAAGAAAATTCTGTTATTTTATACTACATTTATGCTTTCATTTTATTTTCCCATTTATTACACCACATTGTTCTTCTACATTCATTCCCAATAAAAGTAAAGAAAAAGAAGAAATCCATTTCAGTCATTTCAAAGGACTACTCTGACTTTCTTAATGCATTATATCAGGGAAAGTTTTATTTTTATGATGAAATTTATGGATATATTTAAATTCAAAGTAACAAAAGACTTGGTTAATACAATTTTCTTCTGCTACTTAAACAAAACCAACACTTCAGAAGGCATAACATATATTATCATATGAGTCATGAAGGGCAGGACAAAAAAGATGATTGTTGCCAATGATTAGATAGATACAGTAATAAAAGACTAAGACTAATGAGACAAGACTAATTTTTTCATTTGTTCATAGCCTGTTTATCAAACTGTTGAACTATGAGAGCATAGAAAAGGGGATTTCTAAAACAGAAAAGGAAAGAGAGGAGTTTGGGGTTTACTCAGGCAGTTGTAAACTAGATCTTCAAGAACAATTAAGAATTTAAATGTTTATAGAAGTTTGTGTGTGGATTGGGGAGATATGAATGAAGGGGGTGGTGGCATAACTACTTAGGCCATAATACACTATATTTTTGACAATTGCATCAAGCTGTTGCTGATTACAAAGGAATTCTCTTCCTAAAAAAAAAAAAAAAAAACACAAAATCCAATGTTTATGCCAAAATTTGAATGTTCCTGAATTTTGATATTAATTCAGGAACCCCTTCCATTCACCATAAGATGAATATATATATTTTTATCAGATTATATATAACACTATATATAAAAATATTGTTACTATATTTATATATTGTTAATATATTAATATAATATTGTTAATTATATATAATATATAGTCTGAAATATGTATAACATTATATATAATATTAATATCATTAATATATGTAATATATAATATAGTATATATTATAGTATTATATGATATATAGATATAATCTGAAAAAAAATATATATATATAAATGTTATTTCCACCCAATTTTCATGAGCAGGCACAATGCCTTTTGTTACAGAAAGAGGAGGAGGTGGTATCTGTTTCTTACACGAAGTAATCAGGAATATGTTGATTTCCCTTACATTAATGTTCAGCTCAAACCTGGCTTGCAATCAGTGCTTCATTTCCTCCATTGCTGCTATCAAAGATGCATCACAGTCCTTTTCCCTCCAGCACAAGAAAAGGATCCACCCTGATTTGGAGTCTCTCTTTTCCCCATCTTCCCTTCCTAATTGTATTTAGATTTTCATTAGTTTTATACTTGATGCACATGATACTATCAGGAATACCCCACGGCACCTGGAAAAAGTAAAACTGATAAGCTGCCTTAGTGAAATTGTTTGAAAATTTTGTTTCATGCTGTGGATTCCACAAAAAGATCATGTTGCCCCAGACTTGGAAAACTATGTACAAGCATATCATGCAGCCAGGGAATTTCTTCTAAATAACAAAGGACGTTTCTAGTACTGCATAGATTATGCTAATTGTGTTCTCAATAATAGTTGCAGGGAAGTATTAATCCACATAGATAAATACACAAACAGACACACACACATGTACATACCTATGTTTACTACACAATTAACAGAAAAATACAAAAATTGTGTAGAATAATTGAGGCCATTGCTGTCCCTTACAAGGAAGAGGAAAATTAGAAACAAAAACCTTAATTTCCTCTTTAATTCACTTAGCTGTTGCATCTCATCTGTGATTTGAATTCTTTGAATTAATTTGACAATGTCACTACACACAATGGAATACATTTTGAAATTTCATTTTCATTTTCTAAAAGTAAGCATGAATATAAAGTGTTATTAAAATTCTGTTGTCAAAATGAGACACTTAAAAATGCAATCATCAAAACTCTGCATCTGTTTTTTTACTTTCTCAGAACCACATATATTTAAAAAAAAACACCATTTCAACCAAAGTAGTCAGTAACAGGGAAGAACTTTTCTAGCATTTCTAGAATTGCTTGTTTTATCATTTTACTCTGTTCTATAATAATTTTCTTCATTTTTCTGTGGATCTGCATTATAAATAATCAGAGAAATGGAATTATTCCCTAGATTCTAGTTGCTGAAGGTAAATGGATTTGATAAATATAAGCGTCTAGCTAACATATGAAGTCATTGTTTCAGGAAAGAAAAAGTCTAGTTAAACATGCTTGAATAAACAGAAATATGCAATTATCTACAGAATACCTCTTTTTAGTGTCAAGAAAATATAAGGCCTTAATTCATATAAAAATTTAGAATTGAGAAAGAAAATGGAATTATCTAGAAAAAAACGAACCTTTGGGCACTTCTATGTTGTGCACCTAAATCCACATCTACCTCAGCTTTTATTTATATGTGAAAAAATAGCACTATTATTTTCCCTTTGTCTTATTTCTGTTCTGTGTATTTCCTGATCCTATTCATCCCTGTTATAAGCTAATGTGCAGTGTTACATAATGTTGACATGTCATTATTATTAGATTTGCCTTTAAGACCTTTTTGAAAGAAAGCTAAGTAAAAGCACTATATCTAATTTTTTAAAAAATCATTGCATTTCTTTCAAAATCCAAATGTATAATAAATTAGTTTACAGAATCTTTGAGCCATAGTAGACAGCTCAGAGCAGAGTACCTAAGACTTAATCATTCCAAACCTTGAGTAGAAGCCACAACTCTTATTCCCTAGGCCAGCAGCATTGTTATTACTGTGCACTGTCTTAATTTCAGATATAAAATAAGTTAACTAAAGGACTTGAAAAACTAATAATTTATCTTAAAAACATAGTCTACATCGACTCATTTTTATGAAGTCTAATAAGACTAATATATTTGAGGATGATATAGACCTAAACACTTAATATATTATAATCTAAAGAAAAAGATATCTGTGTTCTCTAATATCTCTTATGTACACCGGTAGATATCCTTTATAACTCTCTGAAGACTTCTCAATATGATCCTATACTATTTTGAAGTGTGATGATTCAAAGAAGTTAAAAAACAAAGGCTTGCCAGTGTTAACATTCTTTGCTACTAAAGAGATCCCCTTTAACCTGCTACCTCCCCTTCATGCACTTCAACATTCATTCATTCATTCATTAAATAAATAAACATGTAGTAAGAGCCTCCTTTGTGCTAAATATGGAGAAGTAACCCCTAGTTTTATCTTTTCCTTTTACAGTTTTATATTTTCTCCTTTTCAATTTCTACTTTTATTTCTTGTTAGGCTTATCATGTATACTATATGATAATCTTCCTCTATTTCTATTCATCAACTTTAGTGAGAAAGACCTGGGAATTCATGGATTTATGGATTGAAGGTAATCAGATTATCACTGCTCTTAGTTGAGTGATATCAAAGATTATTGCATTTGTGGAGTGTTTCTACGAGATGGTCTTCTTAACTTAGCTTTCTCTGTCAGAGGCATCAAATAATTCTAGGACATGCAATACCCAGAGTTAGCCCACTGTTCTGTTATTCAGTTAATAAGAAGTATGAAGAAGGCACACACCAAATACTAATTGGCATAGACTAGTCTCTATGTCTTTGGACTTAACTATACTTGTAAATTCTGGTGACTCCCATAGCTTGGGATAGAATTTCTTCACTCACTACTTAATCATTTTTTAGAACAAATAATAATTGTATGCTTATTAGATACCGGGAACTACAGATACAGTACTGAACAAAACAGAATTCAGTGGAGGAAATAAACAAATAGACATTAGTTTAAATGCATGTACATAGTGATGAATTCTGTGGAGAAAAGCAAGCAAGAAAATTGATATGGAGCTTGTTGGTGCACGAAGAACAGAATTGGTGATTAATGAATAGTGTTGCCTTTTTGGAGATTATAACTCATCGGTGAGGAATGACTTTGGAGTCCTGGCTTCTTGTGGTGACTTACTGAAAGAAGGATAGAGGGAAAAAAAAAAATAAAGATTCATACTGAAGGTCCAAAGTAGAGTACAAAAATGAAAAATGATGTAAATATCTATGCAATAAAAAAAATAAATCAACTAACAATAACAACATCAACAACAAAAACCAAAGTAGGGTGATGAGGAAATACTGAAAGTTAATGGGAGACCAACATGTCAAGATTCTCGGCTCCTATCTGCATTTGTGCCCATGAAGATATGGATAGTCAGAACCAGGGTTATTCTATCCAGAACACAGGGTGCCTGGTCTCCTTTCAGACTTCTGGTGTTAGGGTATAAATGATATGAAGGAGGAAAAACTGAATTTACAGGCATAGCCAATGATCCCGAAGTCTCCCTTAAAAATCTTACCTCAGTTTGGAGGAGGCTGAGGGTAAAGCACAGTCATCCAAGCGCTCGAAGATCTTGGACTCAATAGCAGGTTCTGGTTATCCCCAGAGCCTAGCAGCATTATGTGCTCTGGGACTCCAAGTCCCTCAGGACATTATTTTGAACATGGTTTCCTATATAAATTATACAGCTGCAAATTAGATACAGTACTCTAACACCTGCCTCTTTTCAAGTAGAATGAATATGCCCTGATATTTGCATGACATTTTCCAGTGCCTCTCTTGGGCACATTTTAGTGGCTTCTTGAATAACAGTGTTACATCGTGGTCTCAGTTGATTCTGGTTGGTCCCTTTTGATTATAGCTGAGCTGCTACATTGAGAGTAACTGCCTATTGATAACAGCAACTTAGTGCATGTACCAAAGGATGATGCCTTCTCATCATTTCTCTGTGGCTCACTGTGTGTTGCAAGTATACATTCCAAGGAACACAAACTTCAGGGTATAGATTCCAGAGCTATTTCTTACTATCAGTCATCAATTTTTGATCCTTTAATAGTAAACAGAGTGAATCAATAAAAAAATTGGCTAAGTTATTTAAGACTGTAATCATTTAAATTAAATAATTATCCTTTGATACTGTTGATTCCAGAGGATTAATTTTAATGATGAGGTTACCTGTTAAATAGAGGGGCAGGTGAGATGCTGTAGCCTAAGCAGAGCTATGGAGAACTCTTTAAAACATATGTTGTTGGTTTTCATAGAAAACCTCAGCACATCAGAAATTAAACATTCTCTACATGCAGCTTCCAATGATAACCTACATCTTCTCCATTAGTCCTTACAACAATCACAGGAGTCTTAATGCTAAAGGTGAAACTCAGGCTTTCATTCTTCATAAAAAGAAATTGGGACTTAAAGAGTGGGGAAACCTTTTCAAGTTACATAATTAGTAGGCTGTGAATTAGAGATCCTTTGATTTCCAAGTTCTTAACTACAATACTGTGCACAAACAGCTCTGCATAATTTCCTCATAAGATTGTGAACACTCCTTTCTCAAATGAGAACAACCCTAGCCATAACAAAGCTCAGTTGTTCCTTTTGCCAAGAGCATTCTTTTTAGTTGAAATATCCAGAAAGTATTAAATCTGTGCACTCAGACATCATTAATTTGGGGTAAAAATGTATGCAACTGTACACTGCATTTAGCCCTAACTAGAACACTGAAAATCTCTCCCCTTCAACCAAACCACCGTGGAATGAATTAGAGAGACTCTCATACCACACACCAACTGCATCAGAGTTAATTTTATTGTGGTGTCTTGGTAGAAACAATGATCAAAACATGCTCTCTCTAAAGAATAAATGTATTAACACATTCTGAAACACCCTTTAAACAGTATGTCCATCAGATTAAATGAGGAAGCAGTAGGAAAATATTGAGGGAGATATTACTTATCTCGCTCTCTCTAACTCAATCTTGGTAAGACTGACCAGCACATCATTGAAAGTACAAATAATAACAGGGGCTCAAGTTCCTTGACTAACCACATAACCCACAGGAATCCATATATTATTTGGCAAATCTTTGAGTCCCTCAGTATCTTTGAGAATCCTTAGAGTTTCAAGATACAGCATGTAGCCACAACAAACATGCTACTCTGCTTGTTGCTGGCATGTAAATAGCAATGGGATAGTTTTCTGAAGATGAAGAGTGCCTAGAAATCGCACAGAAAAAGATGATAGAACTGCCAGAAAGCAGTTGATCCTAGTGGGAGGAGGGTTGTGGTAGAGCATTAATGTACATGGCATGCCCTTGTCTCCTCCAGCTGCAGCATTAATAGTTCACGCCTTCTTTCCATATGGTACGTGGGTCACAGTATTCATTCATCATATCCATGCTTTTACTTGGAATCTGAAGGTCCTCCCAGTAACTGCCCTGTTTCTTTTTCATCTCACCATGACTAAAGAAGCTAAGGTGTAGACATTATAACCTATAAGTGATCCCAAGGGGAGGGTTGTCATTCATGGGTTCCTCCCAGTGTTGAACAAAAGAGAGAAAGCATATGGGTTCACCCACCCATTGTCATCATAAATCCATCCCAGCTCATTTCAAAGGTCTCAGTGTTTCAGCAGAACATTTAATATGAAATGAATATACGCATTCAAAGGACCGGCGTATTGTATCACATGGGATAAGGGAGAACACCCATTGTTACTGCCTGCAGAGCCAATAGAAAAACACAATAAAGGATACCATACCATAGGTCTTCCTCTCAGAAATATGACTGACCAGTGTCCTATAGGCAGAATATAGTGAGGGTTATTCAGAGTTATATGACTTTCAAGAGGTTTTTGAGGTATTGCCACCGAATTGATTATGGAACTATTCCTGAGTGGTTTTATGATTTTAGGGACGTGTCTTTCTTTTCTAACCCTCAAGTCAGAAAAACCACAGTGCAAACTCTCTTAATAATTATTTCACTTATGTGATCAATTTCTTCATCTATAAAATACTAATAATCGGATCTCTTGCATTGGATTAGTATGAGAATAATGGGAGAATATAGGTTATCACTGGCAGCTGTGTTTAGAGACTGAACACTTCTGGCCTTTGATGGGTGAAACCCTAATTAGTTCTGTTTTTACAGAGTCTCAATAGGAGGCGCCTCTCAAGTTTTTATTTCTTAAAAACTACTTGAAAGTTCAGAAACCCTAAGGTCTCAGCCAGTGTACCTACTCAACTGATTTTCTACCATTAAATCATGCACTTAGGAATACTTGTAAGAGGAGAGGGAACATTGTTTTCACATATCTCTGTGATAATTTGATTTAGAATTAAAACATTTCGACTCAAATATCCACATTATCGCTGCTTCAAAAGTGTTTCTGTAACTCTAAAGTATGAATGCTGATACAACAGAACTGGACAGAGCCTGAAATTCTGCATTTCTCACAGGCACCCATATTATTTCAATGCTCTTGACCTGTGGACCACACTTTGACAAGAATCTGTGTGACCGTGAATGGGAAAAACATTTAATTTTTCTGGGTCTTGGTTTTTTACCTCTTGAGTAGCACTCCTTAATGAAATGTGCTTTATCGTCCTCTTTGGGGATCAGATATGGCCTTGCTATGTGGTAGTACTTGATCCAATTCAAAACACACATTTTAAAATCTAATTTTTATTTGAGAGATCAGCTACCAGGTTCCCGTTAGCTAGTCATCAGGCTTCTGGTTGAGTAAGACTTAGGTAGTCTATCTCCATTAGGCAAATAGCTACAGAGTTTGGAAGTTTCCATGAGGAACAGGAGTGAACTAGGAGTTCTTGGTTACTAGGGGCACCTTAGATGTCACTGGATGCCAAGCCAGGTAAAGAAGGTGCCTTATGCTGGCAAATTAGAGCTGCAAATCTAAGTGTGGTGCTACCTGAAGAAAAGTGTTCATCACTAAATTTTGTATGTATTGCCAGACCTGACTGATGAAGGGAGTTTTATATCACATTTTAGTCATAGTAAAGCCTTCCAAGAAATATATCACTATTGAATTATTTTCTTCTCATTTATTATTTTATGCTGTTGACAGAAACTTATTAGACATCTGTTAATGTGACAAACTGTAAAGACACAGACACCCCTCGCCCTCATTATACTTAACAGTACCTTTTATGGTGTATCCTTAGGAAGAGCTCTTCAGAGCAAACAATATAAGTCTTTTGAAGTTCACATCTGTATCAGTCTGGTCTGGTTTAGATGTCAGAAGCCAGAGACTAGGTGGCTTCAACAACAGAAACTTGTTTTGTCACAGTTCTGAAATCTGGACATCTAAGCTCAATTGCTGTCAGGATTGGATTCAGATTCTCAAAGCCTCTTTCCTTGGCTTGCAAATGCCTGCTCTCCTCTCTGTGCTCAGATATTTTTTTCCTCTGTGTGGATGTATCCCTGGAGTGTCTTTCTTTTCTCGTAAGAGCACTAGTCATACTAGATTAGAACACCACCCTTATGCCCTCATTTAACCTTACTTATCTCTTTATAAGCCCTGCCTACAAAGGTAGTCACGTTGGGTTTCAACATTTAAATTTTGGGAGGGGCCCTCCCTGGTGGCGCAGTGGATTAAGCAACACACTATGAAGCAAACAGCAGCCACTGCAGCAGGAGTTTGATCCCTGCTGCTGACCAGGGAGGGGACCCACATGGCACAGCAGACCTCTCCTGCCTGGCCCGCTGCTCCCCTCAGCAGTGTGTTTCTGTCAATCTGCCTGTTCTGCATCCTGCTCTATCTGGTGGATTCTCTCACCTCCCCCACACCTCTGGCCTGTATCCCAGTGCTTGTATGCATAAATAAATAAATCTTTAAAAAAAATAACTTTTGGGAGAACACAATTTAGCCCATAACAGTATTCATGTCTAGGACTGACTCTCATTTCAGAGCTCCCACCCTTTTTCAAGTTACTAACCTGACATTTCATTTCCTTTTTGTAAATGTGACTAATAATACATTTATTAAACTATCCTGGGGGATAAATTTGATAATGTTTATAAAGTGTTTAGTGCAGTGCACTGCCTGCACTAGGTGTTCCATTCTGCCTTCTATTTTCTGTAGATGCTGAAGGATGTTTTTTTTTTTTTTTTTGGATGGGAGGTAAATTTGACTTTATTAACTCTCCTACTAAGTCTATTAATAGATTAGACTTTTTTTCTGAGTCTTTACTACTCACATCCACTATCACTATTCCTAGAAAGAAAATATCCATTGGAACATTCAATTCTAGTTATAAGAGCTGGTCCTTGAAGATAGAAAATTATTGAACCTTTCAAATACCTGTTAAATAGAAAAAAGGAAATCATTCTGTTTCCTAAAACAAATAAGAAATTTGGCAGATGCTGTGTCCTGGATAGAGCTTGAAAGGGAATAAGCTATGTAGAAAATGGATACATCTTAGGAAAAAACAAGCTAAAGTGATTTTAAAAATATTTGATAATTTCTAAATTATAAATCAAAATACCATATGAAGAAATATCTGTCCACAATAGGTGATTCATTTTTATAGTACACTTTACCTGATGTAATGCAAAAGAAGAAAGGGTCATTTCTTTTACAGTTAAACTTATATATAACATGCCTCAAATGGCACGGAATCAGTACTGTGATGAAAAACCTCTGTTTCTTTGTTGAGTCTGGTGTCTGTCAGGAGGCTTCTAGGGGCATCTGATCATTATTTAAGCTTAAACTCAATTATTCAGAAATGCCCTGTGGCGCTAGCAGCAGCAGAGCATAGCAGCAAGAACTTACTAAACTGCTTAGTGTTGGCTGAAGAGGTTTAGTTCCCAGTTTTCAGGGTGAAATATTCAAAGTATCTAAGGAAGAACTGACTAGCACATTAACCATGCACAGGTCCTCTGAGAACTCTCTGTTAGTGGACACAGTAGTATTCTATTTAACAGTGGGAATATTTCTAGAAGAAATCAACAAGCCATGTTTAAATTATATAAAGGAGATTGTGCCTAAATTCCTTTTTTTCTGTGTCATTCTCTTTCCCTTTTAAATTCTTTCACATCCACTCTCAGCACAGGTAGCTTAATTTCTATCATGTGCGGCTTTAGCTTTGTTTCGGGTGCCAATGATTGAGCTATGCTGGATGTGCTTGGAAAAGGCCCATATTCATTCAGGAAACTCCAGTGGAACTAGATCCATATGTTGCTTTAAAAAAAAAAACGTACTTTTCTGATTGGAGGTAGTTTCTGGCTTCCAGCATTATCACAGATGATTTTTGTTTTTGATGTGCTGTGGAATAAAAAGTAATGTTGGAACCAAAACTCAGATTTTTTTTTCTTCTCTTTAGTTAACATCTACTGAGAGTTTGCTACTTCTCCCATTGTGTTATACTGTTAAACGCTTTATGTAGTAACTAATTTAATGCTAATAATAACTATATGAGGAAGGTAATGTTATTTCCATTTTTTATTTAGAGTGGTTAATGAACTTCATCAGCTTTGACCAGTTTGTAAGTAAAAGTGCTAGTTTCAATGTCTCTAACATCCATAAAATAAAAAAGATCCTATTGCACTGAACACAGATGATATACTTGCTAAAGCTACCACCCAAAAGAATGGGATAAAGTAGAGGAGAAGTTGTCCAATGACATTTAAAAGCTAATCAGAAAATTTAACAATTTCTACAAATTCTGGGGTCATAGAAATCTCTAAGTAAAAACTATCTGTAATTCTTAGACAAATTATTGGTAGTTATTCTCTCCTGGTACAACTTATCTTGTTAGGGCTAATTTATTAACAAAACTTTTAAGAACACATTCCTAATTTTACCTCTACCTTAACCTCTTCTTTCTACATCTCATACCCAAACAGTTTTTTCTTTCAACAATTTGAGAAGTTATTAATCTTCTCAAATTACAGTGTGGTGAAGGACAATATTTTGTTTGCTTATGTTTTATTTCTATCTGTCAAAGAGCCAAACTTTTATAAAATGCAGTAAGAGAGAATTACTAAAACTGAGATACAAAAGATATAAAGCTAAAAAATAATCATTTTGATTAGAGTCAATAAATATAAAATTACTCTAAAAATGCTATAAAGTCTCTACAGCATTGCTTGTGTGTATCTTGTGGAATGGAAACACTCTGTGGACCAGTGTGTTTTCACAGACCACACTTTGAGAAGAAGTATTCTAGACAAATGATTCTTGAGATGGTTGGATTTAAATTTGCCATTTTCTTGTTTTCTGTTCCATTTGACTTTCTCTTTATCTTTTTCCAATTTATGTTGAATTGAGTCTTTTTTAAAGGTTTATTTTTATTTGTACATACAAAAAAATGGGGTGTAGGCCAGAGGTGCAGGAAGGTGAGAGGACTCAGCAGACTGAGTGGGGAACAGACAGACTGAAATACATTGCTGAGGGGAGCAGCAAGACAGTAGTGGTCTACAGTGCCATGTGGGGCAGCTCCCTCGCTGGGGATTGAACTAATGCCCAATTCTTGATAATTCTGAGATTTTTAGCCCCTGTTTTACCAGGGAGGCCCTGAATTGAGTACTTTTAAAAAATATATTTCATTTTATTTCTACAATCATCTTATTAATAAACCCCCTTTTTAGTTTTTTTCCCTAGCCTTTATAATTATTAGTATTTACCATGGTCTGCCTACATTAATATTACATTATTGCACATGTAATATAAGACATTTAGAGTAGTTTATTGGCAATCCTCTCTTCCCATTCTGTATACTTTTTCTGTCATACATTTGACTTTTACATAGGAGTTAAACCCCATAACAATATTAATTTTGCATTAGATAGCTTTTGCATTAGATCATCTTTTTTAAGGGAATGAAATGAGATAAAAAAAAAACTCCCTTTTGTTTGTGCCTTCATTGTTAACATTTTCAGCACTCTTCATTTGTTTTTTGTCAATCTTAGTCTCCATCTGGTAATATACTGTTTTTCCTGAATGATTTCTTTTACCACTTTCTGTAACTCAGCTCTGGTGTCAATAGAATAAAAGTGTTTATCGTCATTTGTTAAAGATATTTTTTCTGCTATAGAGTTGTTGATTATTTATTTTTTTTGAAAACTTTCAAGCTGTGATTCCATTTTCTTCTAGTTTAAGTAGTTTCTACTAAAAAAATTTCCTAAAATCCTCATTTTCATTTATTCATGTTATGGTATCTATTTTCTCTGGCTGCCTTCAAGATTTATGTTTGCGATTTTAGCAGCTAGACTATGACGTGTCTTGGTGTGGTTTTCCTGCTTGTTTGTGTAATTGATTTTTTTGTGTTTTTTTTTTTTCCTAGTCATGCACAGAAAATTTTGTGTCAGTGATTTCATTACTTTTTTAGGCAATCTCAATTGTTATCTCTTCATATCATATTTCTTCTATCTCATTTTCTCTCTCCCTCCCTGCCTCCCTCTCTTCCCCTCCTCTTCCTTTCCTCTCCCCTTCCTTTCCCCTCCCCTTCCCTCTCCTTCTCCCTTCTTCTCAAGTCTCCAATTATACCTGTGTTAGGCAATTTAAGTTACTTGGTTGCCACTGACCTCAACTCCTTAATCCCTACCCCAATTTTCTCATTATTGGGTACTTCATTCTACAGCTTTCTTTACCATAAGTAATAGAGTAACTGAGACCAGTTGTTCTTATCATGTTCACAAACTGAGGGCTATGTAGTAATTGCCAAGATGTACCTATAACACCCAGTATTATCCATGGACTAATTAAATATTTGTAACAAATCTGAGACTACATTTCCAAATGTATGTAGATGTTGCTCCAATTAATATATTTCAAATTTATTTAAAATCACTGCTGAATTATCATTTTACCATTAAAATTTTCTTAAGAAACAAATGTTAAACAGTGATATAAAACTCTCTGTGGTACTGTGAATATTTTTAACATTTACTTTTAGTGTCATACTTGAAAATCCGAACACCCTTGCTCTAGTTTCATGCTCAGACTGAGGCTGAATATATCCCATTAAGAATTGGAATAGTTACATTCTCTGCATACCACCCTCTAAAGAAATCTAATTGTATTAAGCAGTGTTCATTGCGCAGAAGTAATTAACCCAGCTACTTCCTTTAAAATACGTTTTTACCTTTCCTACCTTAGAATTTACAAACTTTGGGTAAAAATAAGTCTTTATGGCCAGGGAAATTTTTGTACTGTCAGAACAGGAACCATATTCAGCACAAAAAATAGGTATCTTTATTAGGGTTTTTTTTTTTTTTTGTAATGTTAATACTGTTAATATTTAAATTGAATAATTGCACCTAGGGATTTCCCTCATTGAGCTAACACTGGGTTAGATCTGCATTACCAATCTGGTCACTGGAGTCATTCATAGCAACTGCTTTGGTCTTTATTTGTGCCACTTTCTCTGTGTAAGTCCTGCAGGTTGGTTTTTAGTTTTTGTCTTTTTTGGTGGTGGTGTTGCTATGGTCATATTTGTGAGCTTTTTCTTCTCTGTATTGGTCATCATTCCCTTTAACACCAAGAAGATTGCTTATGATCTAATTAACATTTAAAAATTACCTGCTGTAGATCAGAGGAAACATTTTTAGGAAGAAGATTGTTGTTATTGCTATTTCTTAAAACAAATTACATGACATTGTATATTATTCAGTGATTGATCTACCTATAGACAATAAACTTACTTGGAGTCCTGATTATTTTATGTAATTCATGTCATTTCTTTACTTGCTGTTTTTATGTGGTAAGTCTCAGAATAGACAAAATTACAGAGGAAAAAGCTACAGACCATATGTGCTTGTCCAAAGGATAGGCAGAACAGAGGCTTTTGAATCAGAAGGTGGTGTTTCCACCCACAGCTTCATTTCTTACAAAATCCTATGCATGAATTTTGCTCATTTTAATTTATGTTCCTAATTTACAATGAAATAAATAAATTGTGAAAATGGTAGCTTTTGAAATGCTACCCCCAACTTTTAGCTGCACAGAACCTGTTTTAAAGGAAGTACATAGTTGAAAGGGTGGGTATACTCAGAAATGATTCTTAAATATGTCTACTCACCAAAATGTATCATGGCTGTTCAAAGGCAACAGGCTAACCATGTATTCTCAACCTGCCATGTGTGCAAGGACAGCCTAACATCAATAACCATTTCTCAAGAAGCTGGATTTTGTGAGTAGAAATTGTTTCTTTCTTTCTGTTTTCAATTTGGTATCAATGCCAAATTCATATCCTATCTCTTGATCTTTTATTTTACACTGATGTTTTGTAATTATTCCTTTTTTGAAACCATTGAAAGAAATTGTACTTCTTTTCTTTGATGAATTAAGGAAAAGATAAGTTGAGATTAGAGCAAAAGGATGGGAAAAACTGTGAAAGGTTTTTCCTGGCTCTGTCACTAACACTTATGAAACTTAAGAAACTGAAAAGGGCAGAAAGGTTCTTAAAAATATGTTTATATTAGTGTTGATTCTATTCAGTAGACAGAATTATTTGTATAAATTCAGAAAAACAACAGTGTTGGTCAAAATTATTCTTGGTTGTGTTCCAAATAAAATACAAGAGGCAAAGCACAACTTTTTAAAATGTAGCAGTGAAGATATAAAATATATTTTTCCCTGTCCCCTTTCTCTTTCCCTCCTCCATACTCTCTGGGCTACCTTTCTACTTTCTTCTTTTGCTGCTGCTCCTTCCTTCTTTATGTTTTTATATTATTCTTACCATATGTAATAAAAGATTTAAAACCGCTTTTAAAACAAACAAGCGTTACCTGTGTGTTTTCAAAGCAAGTTTTGTATCATTCAAAAGTGAAAGTAAAATGAGCCTAAAATAAGGTTATAACACAAGTGTAGTAGCTGCTAATTTTACTAAAGGAAAATCCTATTTCGCTTGAGATTTTTAGCATACAGTATAGAAGTTGCAGTGTTATTTGTATGTTCTCAGTGTTTCTAGGGCAAGATTTCTCAACCTTAACATTTTTGACATTTTAAGTAACATAATTCTTTGCAGTAAGGGCTTCCCTATTGCACTATAAGGTCTTTAGTAATACTGACAGCTTCTACTCACCAAAAAACAAACACACACTGACCACTCAGTCTAGACAAGTAAAAAAGTCAGAAATTGCTGTAAACCAGTAGTTTAGAATAAAGACAAACAAATCACAACACCTGAGAAAATTCCAACTATTCTAGATCCAACTTCTAAATATCTTAGAAATTTAGAGTATTTTGGCAGTTTGGAATGGTAGACATTAAATATCTTTAAAGATACAGCATTCATGCAAGTCCTGACTTTAATTAATTAGAAAAATCTTTGATTCTATAATACAATTGGGATCTGATTTTTTAAAATGATTTTATTATTTATTTTTGCCTTTTTTAATAAAGATTTTCTTTTATTTATGTATACAAGAAATGGGGTGCAAGCCAGAGGTGCAGGGGGTGAGAGGATTCACCAGAGACACAGTGGGGAACAGACACAGGAGGCATTCTTTCACATTGACTAAATCTTAATAAGTACTCTAAAATTGTGAATTCGTTATTATTGTCAATATTATCTATAAATAATAACAAATAGAACTTTATAGAGTAGAGGAATCTTTTTTTAAGATTTATTTCTTTATGCATACAAGCACTGGGGTACAGGCCAGAGGTGTGGTGGGGGGTGAGAGAATCCACCAGACAGAGTAGGGACCAGAATAGGCAGATCTACTGAAACACACTGCTGAGGGGAGCAGCGGGCAAGGCAGGAGAGGTCTTCCTTCGCCATGTGGGTCCCCTCCCTGGCCAGAGGCAGGGATAGAACTGGTGCTGCAGTAGCTATGGTTTGCTTCATAGTGCGCTGCTTAACCCCCTGCGCCACGAGGGAGGGCCCGAGAAATCTTTAATAAAACTGAAAACCAGGTCTCTCCAATATTAGTTTTCTATTACTTTCTCTCTTTTTTGAGTTGTAATCTGCTATGACTTGGAGTGACTCAAATCATGTTTACACCATTCTCATATTTTGATCTTTGACTCAATAGTCCTTTTTAATCCCTGTTCTCTCTCACTACTACTAGGAGATATGGCAGCATATTTTTAGAAAGCAAAAGTTTTTCAGCAGTGTGGTAGAATGCTGTGGTAGTATGCTGACACAGTCAGAGGTATACATTAGGGTCTTCAGACAGTCACAGTGTGCTCATTCAGTAAGTACTTTGTAGGCCTCTATTATGGGCTGGACACTGCAAAATGAGGGGGACAGTCACAAAAAGAGTAGTGGCCACACTTTGATTGTCACATACTCATTTAATCCTCCCCAGAATCATATACTATGATTCTTTAAAAAGTTGCCATTTCAAAGATGAGGAAATCAAGACAAAGATACATTAATTAATTGCCTAATGACACTCAGGTTTTTGTGAAGAAACCATAGTTTCACTCTGAAAATTTGATTACTGAAACATCATTCTTCACCACTTTTATTGAAAGGATCTTACTTTTTATTCATTTATTTACTACTCTCACTTGTTATTTATGTATTTATTATTTATTTTGATAGCACTAAAGTTGGTTAGGATCTCATGGGAAAAGGATATAAAAAGTGTTAGGAAACTGTGTAGAGCATTGTGAATATGCATTCTTGTGACTCATTGTATTTTTTTATATGACATTTCTGCTCTTTGATCCATTTGGGGAGTCTTAATATTTGTACAGTCGCAAACTTTTATTGCATTTTCTTGGTGCTCCACGTAATTTGTGTGTCCTAAAATTAGAAACTTCTACTGTACAAATATGTTATTCATATTTTATTATGAAATATTTTCTACATAAAAGTGTGCAATATATACGAGAATTATAAACCACTACTATTTCAGGTCCTTCTTATATATGTTCTCTTATTGCATGTATGAAAAGGAGTAAAGAGTATTTTGTAACAGCAAATCCAAAATATTGGTTCATGTTTTGTTTCGATAATAATGTCCTCCAGTATAGAAACTACTATATATTTTAATGAACTGTCTAATTTTGACAATAGCAGTATCCATTTAGTCAAGCAGCTAAATTATACTAAGTGTTTAAAATTTTCAGCTTCTAATGTGAAAACAAATTTCTCTTTGAAGTTTCAACGTCAGTGTTTTAAGTATGAGTACCACACAGTCCTTCCATTTAGCTGGAGAACCTGAGCTGTGGTCACTGCTTCCTACCCACTGACTGCTACTTGCTACCTACCTAATACTCATCTTTGGCTTACTGTAACCCCGCAGCTAGAGAGGTATTTGAATTTTCCCCCTCTAGTACTTGCAAATCCGATTTTTATGTATAGCTAAGTGCTCTTAGCTTTTACTCTATCTACTACTGGAGCCTAGTTTCTAGCAGGTCTGTAGCTACGCCAGATCCGGCCTATGTAATGCTGTTTGTAATGAGAAATCTAAACAGGGAATGGCAGTGAGGCATGGCAGGAATGTGTTTCCATTGGAGAAGTCAGGGTAGAGAAAAAGTATAAGCAAAGCCGTGTCCAGAAGGCCTTTTCAGCTGGCCAAGACGGAAGACTAATGTTATTGTACATAGGTTGTTACCCTGCCAGCCCTTCCTCACAGATTTGCTTTCTCTCTCTCTTCCCCTCTCCTAACTACCCCCCCCCACTCCCTCTCTCTCTCTTTTTCCCTCTCTCTTCTGTGGGCTCTGCTGACTGTTTGCTCAGGTGGACAGTGACACCATTTGGAACGAGCTGCACTCGTCCGGTGCTGCACGCATGGCTGTTGGCTGTGTCATCGAACTGGCTTCCAAAGTGGCCTCAGGAGAGCTGAAGGTGAGGTCTGGGTTGCATTAAGTGTGGGAAATCCAGAGAAGAAGCTAAAACAGAGATGTTGTTGTTGGGGAATTGTGGGGCGTGTGGGGTAGTAATAAAAGGAAAGGGGTGGGGTAAGAGGGCAGGGAGATAGCCACTAAGGTGTGATTTAACTCGTCTGTAGGTAGGTAGTAGCTGATCCTGCTCCCAAGGCCTTCTCTCCTTGGGGAAACTTTGTGGTCGGGGCACTCTGGTGTGTTTTTAAGAGCATAGAAATGGTGAGTAAAGCTATGGTCCAGGTTAAAAATACCCTTAGTATATACATATCTGTCATGCCCTCCTGGGATTCTCTTTTGAAGCGATTTTAAAAATATGATTACTGAGAACTATATATAAGCTCAGAATACCACCCAGAGAGAGGGGTGAGGGGTGGAGAGAAAGGTAAATACCAGACGGGAAGGATTGGGAGGAAGAAGGAAATTGTTGATTAGAAGGGTAATGATCCAGAGTATGTTTTTCCACGAAAGAACTTCAAAAATGAGCTGCACTTTATTGTTCTTTTCTTTTTATGGTTTCTTCTTTTCTACATCATATGAAAAGAACAATGTCCAAACCCCAATGTTTCCCAGTCTAAACAATTTATGAAAGCCAGAAACCTGACAGACGTTGACATTTTATTTGGTATTTTAACAGTGCTATTTAAAGGTATGCCATGTGCATCTTGAATGCAGTTGCCCCAATAAACTTTGTCAGTGCTAACATGGCTTTTTAATGCACTAGTTCACACACTTCATAACGAAATCTGGGCAGTGACTGATTTGGTATTTTTAGCAATTGTAGGACTCAAGGGAAATATATTGTGACCAACAACATGTGCACTGTGAGTTTTATTAATCTAAAATAAAATCTAATTAGGATTATTTTTCTTTATATCTAATGAATTTTTATTCAATTACACCTGACTGTTTCACTTGTGATTAAAAATGCAGGATAGGAATCTGTACTCCAATGCATATTCTCCACCAGAAATCATTCTCTAAGTCTTTAAAAATCAGAGCCTACAGAGATTTTGACACGCCTACAATAATTTTGACAAGATGGACTGTATTAAAAATATATATAGGCATATACATATATCCATCCATCCACCCATCCATATATATATGTATATATATATGAATATATACAGAGAGAGAGATGAGGATGGCCAGCAGGGTTATGATCACTGAGGTGTGATTTGACTCCTCTGTAGGTAGACAGTAGATGATCTGTATGTATATACATATTTGCAGTTGGTATCATCAGCATCAGGACATAATTAATCATCTCAGTGAATTTCTGAGGTCATTAATATCGTGCTTTCTGCAAGTATTTATTTTTCTTTATGAGTTATTGAAAAGTAGAAAGGGCATCACCCTTCTGGAGAGGTTATGGTTGTTTCCCAGGAGCCATTTAAGAATAATTCTTCCTGTCTGAGTATGTCCCTTGTAGTACAGAAAGAAATTGACATTTTAAAAGAATACTAGAGTCTTCTTTTCAAGAATTGAAATGATAGGCGATAGGCTACAGCATTTGAACTTTTATATTATGTTGGCATAGATTTGTTGACTAACAATGACAAATGATTATGTTAACATTTGCAATTTCTAATTGCTTTGATTTTGTGGAAATACAGTCAACAAATCAGAAACCTTCTCAAGTAGAATGCTCGCATATATATTTGCTAAAATTATTGTTGTAGCCTCACAGAGTGCAACAATGCCAAATATATATGAAGAGTGTTGAAAATGCACTCAGTAGTCATTTAATCCAGTCAATTAATACAGAGTGTCAGCAACATATAATATGGACATGCTAGTGTCCAGCTGTACTAACACTGGCTATCCTTGTTAAGAACAAAGACTCATACAAATGCTTTTTCTCCCCTTAGTGATTAGAAAAGAAAAGAATACTGATGATAATAGATAATAATAATAATAATAATAATAATACCAGTCTTAAGTATCAAGACATTTCTATTTAGGCTCTGCTGCAGCACTACCATTTGCGGCAAAACATTTAACTTCTCTCTGCCTCAGTTTACTGTTCAGCAAAACCAGAAAAGCAAAATTGATTTTATTGACTATTCTCTGTGGCAATGCCTTTCTGAGTTATTTATAAATGAAAAATAGATGTGATTTTCAATTATAAACACTATAGCATATCAATAGTAGATAGTCCAAAACAACTTACTTTGGTGAATATTCCAGATTGCAGCAGGTAAATCTTTCTGATTGTTAACTGAAGGTAAAAATCTAAGACAAACAGAACCATAACAATGGCACCAGACCAAGAGACACTAGCCCCTTTGGTTGCTGATAATTTGAGGAGACCTACAGGAATGCCATGGAAGAAAGGTAGTAGTTATAAATGATTCATGGCCACAGAAAAACTGAGATAGAGAGCTTTATTACGGACCTCTAGCAACCAAAAATTTTTCTCAGTGTCTGACTGTCCTAGATTTCAATATGATAGAACTTGTATGTCTGCTCCCAAGAACACAATTACTAATGGTTTGTAGAGTAATTTCATTTAGATCTAGCAAGAAAATACAGAAGCTGATTGAGGGCATAATTAATTTTTTGGTAAGAGATGTAAAAAGAAAAAAGTAGTATTTTTTTTTCTTGTTTTCTGCGCCAGTATTCAGTTCTCACATTCTAGCCCATTCTCAAGGTAAATCGATAACCTGAAATAACATTGTCATATAATAATATTACATTTTGTTATGCTGCATTAATTTTTCTTGGGAAATAGAGATGAATTAAGAACTTTATTTCAAGTAGGCTAGGTCTGGATTGAGTGCTAATGAGAGATTCGGGAGAGTAGAGAGTTTGCTGAACTCTTAGAGGTTGGGGACCTAGGAGATAAGCCATGTATCTACAGAAAAGAAAGATGTCAAAGACAAAATGTGATTACTTTGAATTTTTTGCTTTATTCTGAACTTGACCATGAAACAAGTTCTGTGCTGTCTTTTCTTTGAGGGATAATGAGGGCTGAAAGAATTAGAAAAATGAACCAGAACCAGTGGATAGATTTCTATTCTTCTGTAGCCTTAATAAATAACACCCTCGGAATGAAAACCAGTAACTTGACAGTTTCCAGTGGGGGCAGAATGGTAGTGGAGCTCCTTTAAAACCCCATTTCCAGAATATTTTCATTCCTAAGACTTTCCTGTGTTTAATGCAAGAGGCCATTTGCAAGGCTTTCCTTATTTTACCTGACTCAGAGTGGACCTGATGTGAAAATGCTTTGCCCCATAAGTATCTGTTGAAAAAAAAAAAAAAAAAAAGTACAGTCAACTGATTTACTTCATGGCACCTGAATTGGAGAAAAAAATACACTTAACAAAAAGATTAAAAAAAACAACAACAACCTGGGAATGAGAGGTACATCAACAATAAAAACCCCCATTAGATTTCTTACAGTCTAGAAGTTCAAAGACAAGATAGGCCTGTGTTTACACTCAGGAAAGCCTGAGGAGGTTCTAAAGGAGCTGTCATTTCTTAACTCACTTTGAGGCAAAGATGTAGTTGTTAACTACCTGGCTGAGTGTCCAAGTGTTTCCAACACATATCACGCAATCCTTTGAAGAAAGAAGACTGAGAATTTTTGGTTCCATGCTTTTCAGGAGATCTCTGTCCAAACAATCATGGCCACTAAATTAGCCAAGCAAGGACTTTAGAGTCATATTCATTATAGAACACAAACTTAATGGAATTAGTTTAGAAAAGTCAAAAAGAAAAAAAGAGCACGCCCGCAGGAGGGGTGAAAATCTGATTTCTAAAACTGCCATATTATGTTGCTTAAAATGTTTAGTTTTCAACATAAAATTTGAGTCATGCAAAGAATCAGATGTATAAAGAATAATCATAAAAGTAACTATATAAATAAATGCAAAGGATAATAAAAATTAATGTTTCTCCTCTCAAACTTAAAAGACATCTACATAAAACAAAAACTGTAAATCTGTGATGGACACACAGTACAAAAAATATCATTTGTATGAAAATAGTGGCTCAAAGGAGAACACTGGTTGTCGTATTTTGTTTTTGCTGTATAACTGCAAAGCAGAGTTTTCAGATGTTCTTAAAATCTGGGTCATAGCTAAAGTAGATTATTAAAATTTAGATGTTAATTACAATTCACTGAGCATCTAGTAAGAAAATAATTCAAAAAATATTAAAAGAAATGACAAGGAAATTAAAATGGTACACTGGAGAATATTAATGTATGCTTTATTTTTTTTTGAGAAAAAAGAGAAATGTTTATTATTTTATTTTATTTATTTAATTTTTGTATTTTTTATGTTTAAAGACTTTATTTTTTTATTAATATAAAATTTTTTTTTTTCTATTTTGACTTTATATTGTAACTGGGAGTTCAGTTCAGTTCTGTGTTATTTTGGTTATATACACAAATGTACTTCTATATTTTTGTTTTTCCCTTTGTTTTATTGTTTTATGTGTCCCCTTTCCTTCACTCACACCTTGCTTTGTTTACAGTTAAATTTTTTTCTGGTTTTTCATTATCTCTAGTTTTCTTAAAACACACATTATATTATTTTAGTAATTATCTTTGAAAATCTAACTTATTTAACAAATCTTTAGTTTAATCAATCCCTTTATTTTCTTCACTGAAAATACAGGGACTTAGAATGTTTTCAAGGCAACTTCCCTGTCCTAACTTATATGCTATTTTGACTCAGTGTTTTATCTTTAACATTTGAAAATATTGTAACGGATGATTCTATTACACTATTTGAAACTATCTTTGTTAGCTTATACTTGCCCATATATGTACCATTTTTCTTATTCTCAATGCACTTTTGTATCTAAGACCTCCATCTTTTTATTGTTTTATTTCTTCCAATGCATTTTTTAGAAGTTTCATTAGTGATAGTTTCGCAGTTTTTGTTTATCTGTGATATATTGTTCACCTTCATTCTTGAAAGGTAGTTTTGTTAAGTGTATAGTTCAAGACTGAAAGTTTATCTTAGCACTTCAAAGATTGTCCATGCTTTCCTGCTTTCCAGTTTTGATATACAAAAAGATAAATTGCCAATTTAATTATCATTTCTGGAGATACTGGATCTTTTCTCTCTGATCACTTTTAATATCTTCTTTTTAGCTTTGTTACTCTGTATTTTGCTTACCAAGTATTTAATAATGGACTTTATTGATTGAAAATTACTTAGAGTGTATATTAGCAAAACTAAAATTTAATACAGCCTGTGATGACACTTTGACGTAAGTCACACACAGCAGACTGAAAGTAGCTTGTTGATTTCAATTACTAATTTTTTTTAAAGATTTATTTATTTATGCATACAAGCACTGGGGTACAGGCCAGAGGTGTGGGGGGGTGAGAGGATTCACCACAGAGAGCGGAGAGCAGAACAGGCAGATCAACGGAAGTACACTGCTGAGGGGAGCAGCGGGCACAGCAGGAGAGGTCTGCCGCACCATGTGGGTCCCCATCCTGGCCGGCAGCAGGGCTCGAACTTGTGCTGCAGTGGCTGCGGTTTGTTTCATAGTGCGTTGCTCAACCCACTGCGCCACCAGGGAGGCCCTCAATTACTAATTTTTATGTATAAAGCAAGTTTGTATAAAGCATATTTTCATCTGTGCTGTACATAAAAATAAAGAATTGGAGTGAAGGGGGCCTCCCTGGTGGTGCAAGTGGTTGAGCACTGCACTATGAAGCATTCTCAGCCATTGCAGTATGAGTTCGATCCCCAGCCAGGGAGTGACCCACCTGGCGCAGTGGACCTCTCCTTCCTCGCCTGCTGTTCCCCTCAACAGTCTATTTTGGCCTGCCTGCTCTGTTCCCGCTCTGTGTCTGGTGAATCCTCTCACCACCATCCCCAGACCTCTGGCCTGTACCCCAGTTCTTGTATATGTAGGTGAATATATCTTTAAAAAAAAAAAGAATTGGCGTGAAATGGAAAGAATGGGCTAGCTCTAGTAAACTTAGGTTTTTAAGAAGATATAACTGAAAGTGATTTGAAGTAAATGAAGTAAAGGAAGGAATTAAGTAAAGATAAGTAGAAAGAATATTCCATGTAAAGTGAAAAGCAAATACAGGATCCCTTGTAGAGTGGAGTAAATAAGTCTTGACTTAAGGAAATGAAAAAGGCCTGAATGTCTGGAATTATCTACAAAGAAGCTTAGAAAGAGAGAGGTAGTCAAGAGCCATAAAATCAGGTGTAAACAGACATATACACACACAAAGGCAATTGTACAACATGCACACTCATCTACATGTATATTTAGCATTAAAAACTATCAGTGTTTTTAGAAACTTGGAGATTTATAATATAAATTGCATGATTTAGCTACTGATTATAGATAAAGAAATCTGCATTGCCACTACAAATACATTTTTGTCAATTTGACCCTTTCTAAAATATCATACTTTTATCCATTCTAAAATGGTAGCTCATATGAGGTATGGAATAAAATGTTTGTGTTTATCCAGTTTTGACCACGGCCCCATGCTGAGAACAATTTATATTAATTATGTGTAATAGATGCCTCTTTAGTGAATTTATGAACTACAGAAATGATCCCTGAAGGTATAGTCTTTCTTCAGAATATTTATTAAGACATAGATTATCTGCAGTTATCTAACCTAATCTAATTTATAGAACAAGAGACTAGATAATACAGATGGAATTGGTGGAAGATTCTTTGAAAAGAATTTCAGTATTTTGAAATTCTTCTCTGAAGAATTTCAGTTCTTCAGAATTTGAAGTTCTTCTCTGCTCCCTTCTTAGGTCCAATCTAATCAAATATGTAAGAGATAGAGAAGGATTCCAAGGAAATTGCTTATGTGTGCAAATGGGAGGTATGGCTTTCCAGTCCTTAGTTTGGTGCAAGATGAGTTGCAGAAATTTGTAGGATCCCTCTAGACTACTACCAGAGTGGAGCATGAAGCAGTTCGCTAGAGTCTGACATCTATATCAGGAGTTCAGGAGTCTGGGAGATATGTGACGGCAGGAGACTGCCTGAGCTTGTCATGAGAGGGATGACAATTGGAGAGCTCACTGAAACTGCCTTGTAGGGAGGTAAGGCGAGAGGGATGATAGGTTTCACTGGCACTGACTGTTGGTGAGATTATGTACCCCTGCCCCTCGCCCTGTGGTCATTAAACCCTTTAAATGAGAGCCATATTTTAATCATTTTGAAATGATCTCACCAAAGAAATCTACTTCCCAGGGAAACTCCTCACCCCTTCAATAGAATGAAACTAGAAATATGAGAAAAAGCAATGAGGACTTGCAAGGTCAAGTGCTGAGTGCATTGCCCACATCAGTGAACTTTGCAGATTGGAGGTCCCTCAGAGTGCTTCTGGGGATCCCATGAGTGTCTCCATTGAAAGAAGGCTAATATTGGAATTTTTGACATGCTGGAGTGCTTTCAAAAAAATCCAAAGAGCTATCCAACTTGCATTACTAATCTAAAGTCTTTATCCTTTGTATTCTTCCCATAGTTCAGAATTGGAGGACCCATTACCTAGACATAAAAGAAGTGCATCAAGAAAGGAAAAAGTCTTAATGTAAATCATATAGGTCTCTTCTTTAACACCTTCAATAAATGTGTACCACATTAGTACTCTGCTGGTCCCTGATTATTTTCTGTGGGTCAGCAGGTCAGAGGGAAAAAGCTTTATATTAGTTGTAACATGCTTTTAATTATAGTAAGCTGGACTTTTTAATATCTGAAGATGAGACTATTCCTATAGCTGAAAGTGATCTGAAAAACTATAGATCAGAGAAGCAAAAGAAAGGGTTAGTGTTGGGAGAAAAATAATGTTCCCTTTTTATACTGTTCCTGGTTTAATTCACTCAAATACCAATGTATTTGTTTTCTCTTGCTGCTGTATCAAATTACTACAAATTTAGTGACTTAAAGCAACAAGAATTACTATTTTTTGTCTTGGAGATCAGAAGAACTATAAAGGTCTCACTGCAGACCTACTGATAACTTGATTTGTAACATAGTAAGACTTGTACAGTACCGTGCTTATTCAGGTGTTGGCAGAATTTATTTTCATGTGGTTATAGTGCTGAGGTCTCCATTTTCTTACTAGCTATCAACTGGGACTGCTCTTAGCGCCTAGATTTCGCTTTGTTCTTTACACATAGCCCTTACATCTTGGAGCCAGCAAGAAAACATCAAACTTCTCATGCTCTCATTTTTTCTGAACTTTCTTATATCATTGCATCTTACTCTGTTCACAGCTGGGAAAGTTTTCCACCTTTTAAGATTGCATATGCCCATCCATATAATGCAAAGTACTCTTTCCATTTCAGTGTCATAAATAGTAATCTTATCTGCAAAGGCTCTTTTGTCATTTAAGATAACAGATCCTGAATTTAGGACATGAATGTCTTGGCAGATTTCTGCTTATCACAAGTAATTATTCAAAACTCAAAGACTCTTTATCACTACAAATGACAGTTCTCTGTGTAGTAATGAGTTGAACTTTTTCAAAAATGGCTAATGCACACTAGTAGAATGTGCTCTTTTTCAAAGTTGTGACATTTTTGACAAAAGTGTAAATATGGTTACCATTGTATATTATAAAATAATTAAATCACTCCAGAAAGTTTCTTTAGTTCCCTTAGCATTATCGCTCTTGCACAAGCAAACACTAATCTGATTTTCTCAGTTACTGAAATTTCCTAATGTAGAGCATTTTATTTGTGGCAACATACAGCATGTAGACTCTTCCGTGTAACATTTTCCACTAATGATTGTATTTTTAAGATACATCCATGCTACAGTATGTATCATTTAGTTTTAATTTGTATTGCTGAGAAGTAGCCTGAATATGCGGTTAATTGGTTGATTTATTCCAGTTTTTGACTACTATGAAAAAAGCTGCAAGAAAGATAAACTTTCAAGTCTGTTTATATATATATGGCTAAATGCCTAGAAATAAAGTAACTATTATAGGTTAAGTGTAGGTGTGGTGTAGCTTTATTTGTAGAATATATAGTTTTGTCACTTTGCACATTCTGTATACTGGTAGTTTATGGCTTCTTTCTTTTTTTCTGATCAGCCTGGCCAGAAATTTATGAATTGTATTGATCTTCTCAGAAAAAATAAAAAACAACCTTTAGTTTCATTAATATTTATTTTGTGTTTTCTGTTACACTGGTTTGATATTTATTATTTCCCTTTGCTTACATTTTTTTTAATTTTTAAAGATAGAATTTAACTTTGTAGACTTAAAACTTCTATTTCAGCAGAGGGAGTTAGTGCAATGAATACTTTTATTTTTTAGAATAAAAATTGTGTATAACATGACAGTTTGACATACATATAATGAAATGGTTGCTATTGTCAAGCTAATTGACATATCGATTTCCTCACATAGTTAATATTTCTTTATGGTAAGAGCACTTTAAATCCATTTTCTAAACAAATATCCAACATTCAAAATAGTATTGTTGACTAAATATCTTTCAGATATTTTGGCATTTTATGGTTTTGTTTTTTTTTAAAGATTTATTTATTTATGCATACAAGCACTGGGGTACAGGCCAGAGGTGTGGGGGGTGAGAGGATTCACCACAGACAGAGTGGGGAGCAGAACAGGCAGATCAACGGAAGTACACTGCTGAGGGGAGCAGCGGGCACAGCAGGAGAGGTCTGCTACACCATGTGGGTCCCCTCTCTGGCCGGCAGCAGGGATCGAACTCGTTTTGCAGTGGTTGCGGTCCGCTTCATAGTGCGTTGCTTAACCCACTGCGCCACCAGGGAGGCCCCGGCATTTTATGTTTTTATTTTCATCATGTTCAAACTTATTTGACACATTTCAGATGCATGTTACTTAGTATTTGATTATGTAGGGAATTTTTTTCCAGACAGCGCTCTCTAATTGATGTATAATATAATTCCATTGGTATCAAAATATGTACAATATATAACTTAAATCATCTTACACTTATTGACACATATATTGGGTAATTTTGTCTCATCCCACCTTATGTATTTTATCATAAAATACATAATAAAATAAAAAATTTTACACAAATTAAAAATTTCTATTATAAACTATCATTAGTTTTGCTTTAATATTTTAAAGTTTTTAAAGATGTTCATAGTAGTTGTGTTTACATGAATGTGCATGGTGTGCATGAGTGAGAAAAAGTGACCAAAAATATGCATATAAATATAATATGTTAAATAATTAAATGTCTTTCATATTTGCCTACATATTTAATCTTTGATTCTCTGTATTCACATGGGCAGATCCAGGCTTCCATCTGGTATCATTTCCTTTCAATCTAGAAAATTTCCTTCAGCATTCCTTATGCTGCTATTCTGCTGACTACAAACCCTCTCATCTTTTGTTTATAGGAAAATGTTTTTCTTTTCCTTTAATCCCTGAATATTCTTACCAGTTAGCACAGAATTCTATGATGACAGTCATTCCACACTTTAAAGAACAACGTCACATTTCATGATGTGGTAAATTATGTTGATGAATTTTCATAAACATCTTTGCATCCTTGGGATAAATCCGATTAGGTCATAATGTATAATCCTTTTAGTGTATAGTTGAATTCCACTTGTTAAGATTTTGTTGAGGATTTTTATATTACTGTTCCTCAAGGATATTGGTTTATAGTTTTCTTTTTGTGAGATGTCATTTTCTGCTTTTGGTATCAGAGTTATAGTGATCTCATGAAATATGTTTGGAAAGATTACTCCTGAATTTTTAGAAGAATTTGAGAAGGATAGATAAAGTTTGACTTTGAAAGTTTGATAGAATTGACTAGTGAAATTTCACTAGTTGGATTTTGTTTTTTGGGTGATTTTTATTATTTTTTCAGTCTCCTTGTCTATAATTGATCTGTTCAGGTTTTCTATATCCTACTTTTCAGGCTCAGAAAATTATATACTTCCAAGAACTTGTCTATTTATTGTAGGTTATTCACGTTATTGGCATAGAGAAGATGTCCCACTGTTATCTCTTATAATCCTCTCTATTCCTGAGATATATTTTATGATGTTTCCATTTTCATTTCCAATTCTGTTTGCTAGTTTTGTCTTATTTTTTTCTTAGTGAACCTTGCTACAAGTTTGCCTTTTTTATTGATGATTTTACTGCCTTTTTAAAAGGATTTATTTATGCATGCACGCAAGAACTGGGGTACAGGCCAGAATTGCAGGGGGTGAGAGATTTACCAAAGACAGAGTAGAGAATGAACAGGCAAACTGACTGAAATAAACTGCTGAGGGGTGCAGCGGGTAAGACAGGGTAGGTCTGCTGTGCCATCTGGGTCAACTCCCTGGCCAGAGATCGAACTTATGCTACAGTGGCTTCAAACAGCTTCATGGTGCTGTCACTTAACTCCTTGTGCCACCAGGGAGGCCCCTGTTTTTTCCTCTCTTTTTGATTTTCATTTTCTTTATTTCTGCTATAATATTTTATTCCTTACTTGTCTTTGGTTTTATATGTTCTTATTTCTAGTATCTAGAAAATGTAAGATTAATTTATTTATTTGAACTCTTTCTTGTTTCTTAACATTAACCTGTATTGCTTTATACTTCCCTTTTAGTATTGCTTTTGCTGCACCCCATATGTTCTTGTCTCATTTTGATTTTTATCAATTATTTTTACCTTTCTTCATAACTTTTTCATTAACCTAATAGTCATTCAGTAATATATTGTCCAATCTCCACATATTAGAGATTTTTCTTGCTTTCTTTTTGTGGTTGATACCTTGTTTGTTACCACTGTGATCAGAGAAGATGTGATTTTAATCTTCATGAATTTCTTTATACTTGTGTTATGACAACATGTAATCTGTCTTGGAGAATGTTTCATGAGTACTTGAAACTCATCAAGTATACTCATCTATTCTTTTGAGAGGGGATTTTGGGGGAAGCAGTGCCATATATATGTATGTATACACACATATGCATTTATGTATGTAAAGTATATGTGATTTAATACCTCATTTAAGGTAATTGTTTCCCTCTTGACTTTCTGTCCTGTCCATTGGTAAAAGTGTGGTGTTGCTATTGAGTTATTGCTAATGTATGTTTTCAGATTTGATTACAGTTGCCTGCAATATTTTTATGCCCCATTGTTAATGCATATTTATTGATGAGTGTTATATCTTCACAATGTATTTATTCCTTTATCATTATATAATGTCCATCTCTCTCTTAATGCCTTTTCTCACTGAAAGTCTATTTTACCATGTTAAGCTATGACCAGGGGGTAACCAGTGACCCCAAACTTCTCTAAAATGGGTCCAGTTTATCTACATAACCAAAGCCAAACAGATTAATAATGTAGAAGATTTTTAAAAATATTTATTTGTTTTTGCATAGAAGAACTGAAGTATAGGCTGGCATGTGGTATGGTGAGAGGATTCACCAAAGACAGACTGGGGAGCAGAACATGCAGATCTACTGCTAACGGGAGCAACAGGCAAAACAGGAGAGGTTACTGTGCCATGTGGGTTAGCTCTCTGACCAGGGATCGAACTCAGGTAGCTCTGAGATTTAACCTAGCCCACCAGGGAGGCCTGAAAGATTGTCAATAGAAATGGTCTTCCTACGAAGAGCGAAGGATATTCCTAATAAAACCCTAAAAATTACTTATTCCTTTGTGAGAAAATGCACAACCAAATAAACTCAGCCTGATTCATGGCCACTGAGACCAAAGATCTTGCCGCATGTTTAAAGTACCCCTGGCAAGGAATAAATAATAAAGGATTAGACAGATCTCAGAGAGCTGAGATGAAAGAGAGGTTCACAATTTAAAATGTACAACACAAAGATAATGACTGCCTTGGTCCTTCTCAAGGACCAAGAACAGCCTCCCCAGGTATTTCTCACCCATGTGTCTCATCCAAGTATCTGTACATGTCTCTCTTCCCAAATGTCTTCCCTTATCAGTTCCAGGTTCCGAGATGAAACCAGAAAAGCAAGAGAGCAAGAACATGTATGTGTTCAGTTATTTATCAAGCATGGCCACTTAACTCTGCCTCTACTTCCCAGCCCCTATTCAGAAGTCATGTTCATAACATGCTGGGAGTGCAATTCTCAACACCGCAGAGCTATTCGGTGTGAAGATGCCATTAGTGTACTAAAGTCTTCAGGCAATGGAGTTCATTCAGTTTATCATTCACTGACTCAGAATTTTCTCCTTATTGTTCCTCTAACAATATGACACAGTGCTTGTTGTCACTGTCTTTTGTTGGGTCCCACGTGCATGTAGAATCATTTCCAGTTTTTCACTTTGAGGCTATGTTATTTTGTCTGCAGAAATAACTTTGTTCAACCTTTGCTTTAACCTTTAATTGAAAGCTCTCAAATTCACCAACTGTGGACTGACTTACATCTATGAAAAATTACAAACATACAAATACTTAAAAGCTCTTGGATTAAGTGAAAGGTGAGCCTCCTTATGACTCCTATTTAGCAGGGACCACGATATGTTACCCAACTGGCCTGCTTGTGGTGTTCCCATTGTCCAGTGCCTTTCTAAGGTTTTAGTCTGCATATGTGATTTTTTATGGTAATATTTCCATTGCTAGTTGGTAGTGTTAACTGCCTATTCAATGATAATTGTTATCTGCCTATTTCCAGCCTCTCCAGCTGGTTCTTGGCTTTGGACTGTCCAGATTTCATTACTATGTAATTTAGCTACATTAACTAAAATATGCTCCATCTCTCCTCAGATTCCAACTAGCTACAATTCCCTGAGCTTTTCTCAGCCTCTGACATTTTATGTTTTAGTCAAAGTTCTGATGCTATTTAAAAGTAGATGGGAAAAATAATTACTGAAATAAAGTTGTCTCAAATTTAGCATTTCCTTACTGAGCTTTCTGCTACTATATTCTCATACCAAAATTTAAAATACAGAAAAAACAAATATAATGGAAAATAATCTTCCAATAAATTATATTTGGTTTTATCTTTAATTGTATTAAATTTGATACCTAATGGTTTATGTATAATGCAGATGTTTCCTTGCTTTTTTGTTTCAATCTCTGCAAAAGACATTGTTTTGCTTTTTTATACCAGAGTCATACATATCATACTTGGAAAACATAAGTATTTTCACCTTTGTAACTTTATATGACAACACGTTTCATATGTACAAACTTGATATAAAATGAAGTCTGGTCAATTGATGTAGTGTTCTTTCTATGAGAGACTATTTTATATGTAAAGCTATAAAACTCAATGTATTTGGTGGAAATTTTAATTCATTTGCCTGGTTTTAATTGAATTAAATAATTGTAGCTATTCTTGTTATAGTGGATAATCATGGAAAATCAGAATTTATTGCAAGAAGAAAATTTATCATTACAGTAAGAATAATGTAACCAAAGTTAAGAATATCTGCCAAAAACCCCAAGCATTTTGATAATAGTTATGGCATATACATTGCTACTCTTAATTTTTTTTAAAAATCCTCTGAGTAAATGTATGTATGTATTTACCAAAACATACCAAAAATATTAGAACCATGATTGATTGAATGCAAATATGCTATAGTGAGTTATGAGTGTAATGATGAAAGTAATCTTACCATGGTGTATTTGATGATATAATCCTTTTCTCCTGGTATCATCTATGTTTAAGTCTTGGCCATTGCTATCGTCTTACTATTTTTATAATATCACATTACTACAATTAGTTTATTATAATGTCATACTATTATTTTGTCCTATTATCATCTCAAAACCTTGCGATCATCAGTCCTAAAACTATTTTCCTTGTTCTTAAAAAAAGCAAAAGCAAATGACTGTTGTTCTGATGACCACCCCCCTTTTTTTCCCCAGAAATTTTCATACTGAGTCTCCATTTACATGATGAAAAATACCTGATTTTTTTGGTCAGTGTGGTTCCAAACCAGTCCAAAAGTTCAAGGAATTGAATTTTTGGGCCTGTGTCAGCCGAAACCACTGATTGATAAACTAAGCAAATTGCTTTTAGTGAGTTATTATTGCCTTACCAAGACCCCACATCCTGATGATCATCCATCCACCCTCCCCCAAAAACAAAAACTTCTTCATAGTAGAGCCATTGTTATTATTTTCATACAGGCCTCAACTTAAATTATGTGTAATATAAGCACCATCAAATGCTCTGTCTCCTTTCTACCCAGGGACTATTTTTTCATGAATGTGTTTATTCCTATATATAGCCACATCTTTGCCAGGCTCAAGGCTGTAGGCATTATGAGCCACAGATGCCAGGCTTCGTAAAAACTGTTTTCCAGTGCTGTCATCAAGCTCCTTCCTTCTGGATTCTTCAGGGAGTAGGGCTGGCAGCTGTGCATATGCTTTGGGGTCCACTGTGGAGTTAAACTGCTAATGCCGGGCTCCTGTTTTCTTGGCTCCCTTGTGCTCGCTCAAAGAAACAAAATGGTATTCCCATATGGCCCTTATTGTTATCTTGGCAATTCTCCCTACCTCTTTTGCCTCTTAGAATCTAGTATGTGACAGACAAATTTTCTTTGTGAAATTTCCTTCCCTCAGAGGCTGTGGATTAAGAGCATTGATTCTAAAGCAAACTTTCTTTTTAGAAAGTCCCTTTTAATACAAGTGTTAACTGTTTTTAAGGACCATATTATTGTATTCCAAGATATCATGCATACCAGAGAACTTTTGTTAAAAACAACCTCAAATGACTGACCTTTACTTATTAATTGGAATGTTGCATTTTACAAATCATTCAAATATCATTAGCTAGTTAGCATTATCATTAAGTTTGCAAATATTTTGCAGTACAGTATTTTGCCCTCACATTGCTGTTCATTTTCTTCCTCTCAGAAAAAATTACAAAACAAAGCTACATACTTTATATATAAAATTAGCAGTAAAGATATTATACAACACTTTTTTTTAAAGATTTATTTATTTATGCATACAAGAACTGGGGATAAGCCAGAGGTGTGGGGGTGGGGCGAGAGAGGAGTCACCAGAGACAGAGTGGGAAACAGAACAGGTGGATCTACTGAAATACACTGCTGAGGGGAGCAGCAGATGAGACAGGAGAGGTCTGCCGTGTCATGTGGGTCAGCTCTCTGGCCAGGGAAGGAACCCTTGAAGCAGTGGTTGTGGATAGATTCATAGTGCTGTGCCTTAACCCCTTGCACCACCAGGGAGGCCCCTACAACACATTTTAAATTCTTGTGAAATTGAACACAAATGGATTAAAATCTACCATTTTTCATCTTAGATTCCTAAAATGATATAATTTGATCTTCTTTATCTCATGAAGACTGACATATAGGACAGATTAATGGAGTTATTATCTATTTTTCTTTCTCCACTTCCAAGTTGGTTTTTAGTCATTGAAATTCCCAAATCCATCACCAAAAAGGAATAGAAGGGCAAGGTAGAATTCACTGAACTTTTGTGTGTAATATTCCCAAATTTTAACATCCACTGATGTCAAAATAAACAGAAAAATTTACGTGGAAAAACTTTCAGTTTCTCTAGCTTAAAGAATGGACTCTCATACTACTATGTTGAGTGTACCCAGCACTTTTTTTGAATGGAGAAACAGTTGAGTCGAGTTTAAATCAACTGTCAGTAGTACTCTACTAGATGCTAGAGAATTTTGAAGGATGTTTTTACTTTATACAACTTTGTCTAAGTGGGAAAGAGGGGAGTTCTTATAAATGAAGTGCTTGATATGCCAAAATGAACATATTTTAAACCCTGCTGTAACACATAGCATTAATCCACACTGGCAAAAAAAAAAAAAAAAAACTGAACCAAAAATAAAATTTGATACAACAGCCAAGAACTAGATAAAATCCAACTGGTAACAGAATTACTTTTTCAGGGTTAGTTTAGGTTAACCCCTTGCGCCACCAGAAAAAGTTAGGGAAAAGAAATTAGATAAAACAGGGAAAAAATTATTTATAAAAACAAAATTTTGATATAAAAGAACATCAGGCTTTTCTATCCAATTAAATCTTTCAGAAGTATTATATTTTTACCATGTTTCTGACTTCTTGACCTCTATTCAACTTTATATAATAAGTTATAAGTTTATTACCATAAATAATTTTAAATATGTCAAATCAGCTAATGCCTGCTTTATTTTTATTATTTTTTTGAGTTCTCAGCATATATTACTTAGAATGCATATTTATTACATGTTAGAAAAGGGCACTTTTGAGGAAACTGATTTGTCTGGAGAAAAATAGTGTTTTCTTAGCATAGTTTGCAAACTACTGGTTGTGGTTGTTTTCTATACTTTTTCTAGAGGGGTCCCACCTGGTGCAGCAGACCATTTCTGTCTCACCCACTGCTCCCCTCAGCAGTGTACTTCAGTAGATCTGCCTGTTCTTCTCCCTGCTCTGTCTCTGGTGAATCCTCTCATCCCCTGTACCTCTGGCCTGTACGCCAGTTCTTGTGTGTGCATAAATAAATAAATCTTTTAGAAAATAAAATAACCTATATAATAGGTGAAAGAATGTTTATTAAAGATATTTTCAGAATTGATAATGCATCAATATGAATCTGGGGTAGCTAGTTTTGGCCTCTAATGAAATATTTCAAGTATAGAAATCATTGCATATGAATTTCCAATTCAGCAAATATAATGGAAGTAACAATTCAACCATCACTTGGAAATACATACTGTAGAGTTTTTCCATACTGTGTTTAGTTTTACGCATATTATTTTACTGAAGATTGATACACTATAGTACACATAGAAATACTTTAGTGGTAATACATAGTCATTAGGAGTTAATAACTGAATTCTAAATAGCAATGCACTTAAAAAGAAATAAAAAAAATAATCCCAATCAACTGGTCTGACATGCTCAATTAATCTTTGGATAGTCAGTAGTTATACTATATTTTGAATGTTTTTCTCAGCAGGACAGATTTCTTTGATTCTGTTCCTGTAGCATCCTAAAATAGAGTCACATTTAAAAAATAAATTAAAAAATCTAACATTTGATCAACTACTTCTTACAAAGTAATGCAATCCTTTAATCTCATCAGTTTGTATACATCCACAAACTGCCTGTACTGTACACGTATGCTGCTATAAAGAATAAATCAAACTTAGTAAGAGGCTATGAGACTACTGGGTATAATGGGTAACATTAATTTAAGCTCTTGTTCATGGCTTAATATTCTCAAAAGTATACAAATTGCTTTGTTCATTTGCCTTATTCTTTTGGATTATATACTCATTGATTTTGCTATGCATTATATTTTTGACTTTCTATTTCACTATTAGACCCTATTTTCCATGATTTCTGAAACCTAAATTAATATGTATAGGTTATTATTAGAATGGTTCTTACTATGTATTGAATAACTGCTTGGAAATGGAGATGTTAGAAAAGTGAAAATATACATTTTGGCTGTCTCTGAGATCATCTTAATGAATGCAACAAGTGAAATGATCAAATCATTTTGTATAGTCTATATGTTCAGTGCTATGGCAATAAGCTGAGTTTTTGTATAGGAATTTGAACTTTGGTCAGGTGGAGTTAAAAATATATATATAACTTTTATAGTCATTCCAGTGGTTTGCTTACAGTCTGCCCTATACTTATCTGGAAAGGGTTTCACTATACATATAAGTAATAGACCAGAAAAACGGAAAGTTTCATGAGTTTGACCAGGAAATGAAAATTTCATAAGTTTAAAAAATTAGTTTGTCTTATCTAAAATCATTGATTTCCTTTTACTCTCATTCAAATCCATATTTACATATAAACAATGTCTTAGATTTTTTTTCTCCTGGATTGTCACATGGCTGTATATAATGAATGAATCGTCTGCATTTTCCCATATGATGACACCAGAGAATACAACCTTCTTTAATCAAGGAAAAAATCTATAACACTAAACAACAGAACAACAAAATTAGGAATCTGAGCACACTCAGCACTTGAAACATAAATTATCGTTGTTAAAGATGTTAAGAACTGCCAAAGCTCTATGATTAGTCATGTTCATAATTAAAGCAAAAGTAAAGCTGAAAAGAAATTTCAAAATCATATACCTAAGAGAAAAATTATGTCATAGTTAATTTGATATATCCCCCATGCAAGTACTTGAACAAGCATTTTCTTAGATTAAATGCTTGCTCTTCATAACTTTGAATTAAATAAAAGTTTTTTCATGGAATATTCCAGAAAAAATTCAAAATTGTGTGGTATACTATAGAATTTTTAAGTTTTACTACTTTAGACTGATATGCTCACAAAATAAGAAAGTAAATAGGAACATCATACCAAAAGCTGAGAAAAAAAGTATTTTTTTCACAAGATGGAAATAATAATCTATTATTATTAATGTTAGATAAGAAAATAGTAAATTGAATCACTAAATCTTACTGAAATCTGTGTACAGGTTTTCTTATATTATACTTTGTGAGGCTAGTAGATTAGTCACTTGAGAATTCAGCAAATTATTTAAAAGGTTTATTGAAAAGTATTCATTGAAAATATATGTGTTCTTGAGCCAAAGAAAAACTGTTTCAAATGTTATCATATACAAAAAATCTTTGGATGAAATGTTAAAGGATACAGAAAAGTACAAAACAAATTCCTTGTCAAAAGACTTAGATTTCAGTGTAAAAGCTGCATATTTCTATTAGAATACAAATATTATTTTAAAGCACTTTTCACAATAGTTTGTCAAATCAAAGACTCTATTTATTATAAGGGAAAAAAAATACAGTGTGTGTTTCTGAGAAATAAAATGCTCCCAAGCCTAATAAGCAACCTCCCACAAAAAGCTGGGATACAAAACTTGGGGCCCTTGAGAAAAGAAGTAAGAACTTAGAGTGAGATCAGAGCAAAGGAATGACCAGAGGGATAAAAGCCAGGGTAGTATCTTTTACAAAATATTTTAGTCATTCTTTACCATCCACTGCCTGTGCCAAGCACTATATAAGTCTAGAAAATAAAATGGTGAGCCAACTCATAAAGTGGTGACCCCACTGTGGAGAGAATGGGTGTGGACATTTAATCATATAAGTCATGATAATAATAAAAAAGTCACATAGTCACACTAAAAGGTGCATCACAAACTAAGACAAGTTGTCAGAAACAAGCATTGGCAGATCTCTAAGAACATATTCCAGAGGAACCTAATGGTGAATTGCAAAGACTCAGGGATGGTTTTTCCAAAAAAGTGTTGTTGGAGCTGAAAAGTGCAGATAAATAGGCATTATCCAGATAAAGATAAAGATGGGGGATAGGTAAATGGAAAACATTTCACAAAGAAGTAGGAGCATGTGCAAAGAGGACTAGAGGAAACATGGCATACCTAAAGACTGGAAAATCAGTGTGACCATAGTGGAGAAAATGAAGTGGATGGTAATACAAGGTGAAGTTGAAATGGTGACCATGTGGGGTGGATAGTCTTAAATGCTTGTTCTTAGGTGCGAGGCTGTCAGAGATAGAATCCCAAAACTCTCCCTTACTAATTATGAACCATGAGCAAGTTCTTTTATCTCTGTGTACCTTGGCATCCTCAGTTGTAAATTGGGGATGATATTATCTGCCCTTGTATGTTGTTTGAATCAAACAAGTAGCAAAATATTAAAGTGCATTATTTATCATATTATTAGTAGTATTTATTTTTATGTATTAGACATTATATTATAGCATCATCATACTATTGTAATTTTGTATTTCTGTTTATTAAGAAAGAATTATATGTGATTTTTACTCTGTTTGCAAAATCCAACAGAGGAAATAAGTGATGATACCTGAGAAAAGGGTAATTGTAGATGAAATGACTTTCAATAAGTAAGGGGAATAAAATGCAGGGGAATTAATTGCTCTTAGATAGGATAAAGGACTGGTGGGGATAGATGAAGAAATTTGTTCTAATATTTCTATTTTCTAAGTGACATAAGAAGCAAAATCATCAGTAAAAGGTAAAGAGCCAAAGAGGTTAATGGAGATTTTAAGAAAGAGATTAACTTAGAAATACCTGAGAGACTTTGAAAGTTAATTAAGCATTATCACTGCACATAATGAAGATTTGCTTGAGGTTTGTAAATTTCCCAGGGGCGTATGTTAGAGGAAGAAAGACACAACATAACAATGTGTATTAATTACTGAATTTGTGTGCACCCCCTGCCCCAAATTTGCATTTTGAAGCCCTACCTCCCAACATGAATAAGTTTGGATATTTGGAGAGAGGGTCTATGAGGAGGTCATACATGTTACGTGAGGTTATAAGGGTGGGTCCCTGATTCAGTAGCACTGGCACCTTTATTAGGAGAGGAAGAGATGCCAGAGTTCTCTCTCTTATGCTTAAGTGTGCACACTCAGAAAAAAGGTCATGTGATGACTAAGGAAAAGATGACCATTTCCCCACAAACCAACCCATGCCAGAAATTAATTTTAGCTACCAGTCTCCATAATTATGAGAAAGAGATTTCTGTTGTTTAAGCCACCCAAGCTGTGATGTATTTTTTAGTAGTTTAAACAGACTAATTCACCAGAGAAGTAGATGGAAGGGCAAAAAGCACAAAGTGTCTTAAAGTATATTCAAGTAAGTGAATCTAGTGATAGACTCTGAAGTTTAAGCTGGATAAGGAGGGAAGTGAACACAATGGTAGGGATGGGTCACGGGCAACAGAAGTTAAGTAAGGTGAATGTATTGCAGTTGAGGCCTACTAGAAAAATGTGATAGTGGCATGAATATTATGAAAAATATATTTTTGGAGGTAAGGACAAGGAGTATGACTGTAAATAGAAGAAAAACTTTTCAAAGTGGGGAGTCAGACAATAGTGAAATCAGATTACTGAATGGAATGTATGTAGAAAGCAAAACTCAGTGAAATAATAAAAGAATGATGTTAAGGTAGAAATTCAAAAGGCAATTTTTAAAAAGTGGTTATATAGAGAAGTACATTTATTTGAATAACATTTAGCAACAAAATCAACAGGAATTTGCTGTGGATTAAAATGAACTAGAGAAAGGATCAGGGGAGGAATCCATTAAGGAAGTCTCTGATCTCTAACTTGAACCACTGATGAATCTTAGTATCCTTGTTGAGTCAGCGTGCACTTGCAGATCCACCCCTAACTCGCAGTAGCTCTCCTGCTCAGGAAGTCCCCTTCTTAGTTCGGTGACTGTACGTAAATGAGGGCTGGGGAAAATAGTGTCCAGTGCTCTGCATTGCTCCACCCTTTTTATAGAGATGCCTGTGTAACACATACCACTTTCCAGAAGCATATTACCTGCTCGTTTTTATTTAAGTAGTCCTTTCTGCACAGGCAGGTTATTATCAGTCTTTGCTTTTCACATCTTTATTAGTGTCTTCATAAAAAATGGTTGCTTTTAATCTGAAGATAATTGATGTCACCATCTCAGTGGCCCCCACCTTTCAGTCAGTCAGGGTCGTTACAATGTCACAAGATACATGTCACATCTTGATCAGTCAAGAATTATTACATTGTCAGTATGTGTCAGATATCTTGTCTGTACCACTTGCCATTTATCATAATAATAACATTGTGATTGTCTAATGAAGGAGGAAGAAAGTACCACCCCCAAATATAACTTTTGTATAAAAATTATTTTGAACAGCCCACTTTGAGAAAGCTGTAAAAACCATGAAAAATTTACCCATTTATAAGAGGCATTTACATTTACAAGAGCAATCTCCATGCTTAAGGTATGCCATCCTCACTAACAGGAAGTGGAAGATGACTTGAATCACCGGACAGTCTTCAGGTCTTCAGTAGGGAAGGCAGTGACTTAAATCTTCATAACCACTGTACCCTCACTGTAAAAAACCACTGTACTTTTTGCTTGAGAACCACCCACAACTGGTTTCCTGCCCCCAACATCTTTTGTCTTAAGCTGAAGATGGCATTTAAGGTGGTGGCTTGAGCCATTTTCAGGAGTTACTCAGTTTTCTTGGGTTGTACCCATGTGTATAGGAGGTACAAATATTACACAACTTTTGATTTTCCGCCTATCAACCAGAGAGGTGTTTCAACCAAGAATGTAGAAAAGTAGAGGGAAAATTAGTTTTCCTTCCCTACGCTAATATTCTGGTATATATTTATAATTCATTTAACACTTTTCCTAATATTATCTTAGTCAATTCTCTTTCTTTGTTGTAAATCAAAATTACCATTACATAAATGCTTATCTTGCACTGTTAATAACACCATTAGGGCAAAAATCCTTCAATAGATAATAATTCAAAAGGTGAATGATTTTTTTTTAAAGACTTGTTGACTTCAAACAAAGGCAGTCAGTTATTCTAACAAAAAATAGCATTTAGGGAAACAAAATTACAGAAGGTGCAAATTGCAAAGTCTGTACCTGGGGAGACCCATATTCACTTTCCTAAATCCAAGGCTGATAACCACCTACTTAACCGCTGGAAGCCTGCCCCTCATTTCTACCAAAGGGGAAGTAGTGTCTCTTCCCACTGGTGATGAAGGCACAGTAGGTCCTATAGTTTGCTGATTTGCACAATAATGGGCACCCTTAGCCTCCTGACTTCAGTTAATCAGAGTTCTGAATATTAATGTTTACAGGCTCTATATAGTGATATGTGGCCCATTTTCCTGCAAGAAGCATGTGAGAATTTAAGGTACCACTGTAGTGTCAGAATATGTTTTTTTTTTTTTAATTTCTAATTTCCTGGGTAGAAAAATGCTTTCCTATTGGGATTTTCATCTGCTTTTATTTGAATACTAATTAAGTTGAATTTTTAAAAAATAGTTACAGCTTTTTGGATGTTTTCTTCTTCTTTTTCTTAAAGATATATTTATTTATGTATATGTGAACTGGGGTATAGGCCTGAGGTGCACGGGGTAAGAGATTCACCAGACAGAGTGGGGAGCAGAACAGGCGGATCTACTAAAATAAAATGCTGAGGGGAGCAGCGGGAAAGACAGGAGAGGTCTGCTGGACCATGTGGGTCAGCTCCCTGGCCAAGGGTCAAACTTGAGCTTCAGATAGCTTTTATAGTGCTGAGACCTAACCCCTTGTGCCACCAGGGAGGCCTGGATGTTTTCTTATTTTACTATGTAGTCACTATGTATTTACCCACAAAACTTAGTATTTTTTAATTTAATTACAAACAAACCTAGTATTGTGAGTCTAATTATGAAAGCTAATTACATACTAATAATATTGCCTTGTATTATATTTGTTATTTTCATCTTAACCATTGGTTTCCCTGTAAAAATATTTCACCTGTCACAATTGTTACTGAATTCTCCATTCTTAGATGTCCTATAGTCATTGTCTCTACAATCTTAAAATTTCAGTCTCTTCTGTAATTGTATTAATGGCTTCTTTCATGTTAATATTTTATTTCCAGAGAGATAGTAAGTACCTTAAGAACATGAGCAGGGAATATGTTTATCTCCATTCCTAGAATTGTAATTGACACCATTATTTGACTCTTAATTTGCTTCTGTGATTATTATCATGTAAATGTTCAACAGAATATATAGTAAATCAATTAATTGTTAATTACCATAACATTAGGGTAAACTTTTATGCATATTTAAAGACTAGATTAGGAACTAGATTATTTTTCTTGATATTATTATTTAGTTTGTAGCAAGGCATGGAAAAAATAACCACATCCCTGCGTTATACTAAAATTATTTCACAAGGTTTAGGATTGTGTTTAAAGAAACATTCTTTTTGAGCATGTTGAGTCACAAGTGAAAGGTGGTGTGAACCATATGATTTTTTTCACATCAAGTAACCAATAATTTTTTTTTAAAGTCAAGCAATCCAACTTTTCTGGGCATGCTGACTTCGCAAGGATTTATAGTTCCCTGCCTTCATGCTGGAGTTGCTTCAGCTTTCTGTGATGCATTCCAATTAATCTGGAGGTTAAGGCATTCCTTGATCATGGATAGATCTGATTGCTACTCAGCCCTAGAATTCTTTATAAAATTCCAGAATGTGGGCTAGAAATTGACTCAGAGAATCCAATAAAGTTGCAAGTCTTGGCAGTTATCCAAACTAAATTTATGGACTGGAAAAAATATGGGCTTTCCATTGTTCTCTTTTTCACCTTTCTGGGGCTTCTTTTGTGTGTATGTCAGCGTGTGAATGTAAAGCTATCATCTTGCTAACATTGGAATGGAAATAACCATTTAGCGACTCAGGCTGGACAGTTTCACTTTGGATCTTCCCTGGTCTTTCCAAACTTTGACACAACCCTGCACCAATCATTTCTTCTCGCACTGTAAGATGGTGGTATCATAAAATAAGAAGTTGTTACTGTAAATGAATCATGCTAGTATAATAGCTGACAGGCATGTTTACCAGCTAGGTACAACTCCCAAAACCTTGTTCTTCCCCAGTTCAGCAGGAGCCTTCTTTTTTGAGACACCATCTGTGAAAACGTGATCGTAGGTATTGTTTCTGTTCATTCTATGGGAGCAAGAAAACAAACTATGAAACCACTAATGGACTTCACTCTTTTTCCTGATGCTCTCGTTAGTACATAGAGATCCAAGCAATTCCCCCATATCTGATCATTGAAAAACTTATCTTGTTCTTACAGAATGGGTTTGCTGTTGTGAGGCCCCCAGGCCATCACGCTGAAGAGTCCACAGCCATGTAAGTACCAGGACTGTTGCCCATCTCCAAGCGCCATGGTTCCTGGCGGTCACCTGCCCCGTACATGTCTCTGAAGCCTCTAATTGTTAGCAGATGGACTGAAAAATCTTGCGAGGTACTCCCAGAAGCAGATTTATGGCTTCAGAGATCATATAGCATTTTAAAAAATGCTCTGAACATTATTTATAATGGTTTTCCTGGCTGATTTGCTTTCTTATTTCTCTGTTCTTCTCTATTCCGCAGGGGGTTCTGCTTTTTTAATTCAGTTGCAATTACCGCCAAATACTTGAGAGACCAACTAAATATAAGCAAGATATTGATTGTAGATCTGGTATGTATTCCTGGCCAGAGCTGCATTGTCAGTGACTCTAGATAAAAGGGAGTAAATTTGTATTTCTCTGTTAGGTTGTCTTGCTTTTAACACTTGCAAACAACTAAAGGGTGCATTTCCTTTGAATGGGGAAACTCATTAAATTCAGGATTGCAGTTCTGAAACCATAAACATTCACGTTTCACTTTCATGGTGTTAACTGCAATTTAATGAGAAGAAGGCGCAGATCAGGGCAACTTTTATGATCCTTAAATGAATTGATACTTCCACAGTTAAAATAACCCAACAGAACCTGAGTTTACTTTTCCCTACAGAATATAGACTTTAAATAGTCAGATGTGCTGGAAAGAATGCTGTTGCTTTGGTAACCAATTGGCTACTTCCCCTGGTTAGCAATCATGTTGCTTGTTGTGCAACAGTGGTATTATTAAAGCAAGTCAGCATGTCATTCTTTTTGAAAAGATCTCAGATCATGTATGCCAGTTTGGGATGACTCCTGGCAGGAACCATGAGTGATTAAAAGTCAGGCATTGGATTAGTCTTGCATTTTAACATGATGCATTCTTACACAATAGAGTTATAATTTGTTTAACAAATGGTTTGTTTAAATGCAGATGACACTTGGCATGTTGTCTATCCTATATTCATGAATAATGAGCTGGAGATCAGCCCCATACAAAAGGACCAACCCAGGAAAGGGTGAAAGAAAGCTGACTAGTGATTTATGAGCCCCGTTTTCGGTTTGCCTCCAGTTCACGAGGAGGTGTAATAGGTTGTCTGACAAAGCATAGACAGGAAATGAACCCTGGCATCCAAAGCGAACCTGCTACATCTGCACTTAATTAATTTTTGCAGGTGATAAAAGATTTAAAGGCAAAATATGTTAAAGGTTTTTTTGAAGTGCAAGACTTAATAGTCTAAATCTTGTTCATATCTGCACTCATAATTAAATCTTATTGGGAAGTCATGGCCTCACCGTCCACCCTCTGATTCAGTTAAGCAGGCACACCAAAGGGTTGAGAGAGCACAAACAAAGCCATGTGAAGAAATACTTAGTTAGGTTAAAATGAAGATAAAAGCAATGAAAAACTGATAACCATTTCTAGGGCTTTGGTAAGAGTGGATGTTTTCCACATACTGTATTGTAGCCTTCTTGCAAGTGCATTGGTGCTGAGAATATTGAAACCCAACTTCCCATCTATTTTCCATACATGCTTACATTTCATTGTAAGTCACAGTTCACCATTAAGCACAGTTCATGCTTTATCTGTGTTGAAGATCTAGATACAGCAGCAAAATATTAACATTTTACAAAAATGAGTACCTATTTTCTCACCTACATACCAAATCACATTTAAACAATAGTTACTGTATTTCATTATTCATAAGATAATAAATTTAAAAAATAGTAATATATCCCCAGCATAACTCCTGGTAGAAAGATAAGCCCAAAACTTGAGGGAAGAATATCAGATGAAAACCAAGGATTATGGGAGATTTTTTTCTAAGGTTTCTACATATATCAAATTATGTGGGTAGGAAATTGATAAGTTGTTCATCCAATCCTTCAGAATCTAGTATTACTTTCTGAGGAATCGCCTCTGCTACCATTGTATTTATTATGTGAACATAACCAATTAACCATTAAGTCCCCTTCGAAAGCACATTTGTGATATCCAGACTCTAATGTAATGAATTATAGATTTAAAGCTAAAATACCTAGCTTATGATAAAGGGATAATTTGCACCTCAGAAGATTTTTTTTAATTATAAAAGAATAAAAGGCTGCTCAAGATATTGATATGATTTATAAAATAATTTGCTTAGTAGCTCCAAGGAGTGTCCTGTAAGCTTACTGGTCTTTGATTATAATTTGCTCCATTATCCAGCCATAAAGAAATACTGATTTCCCAGTTGGCTTTAGTAAAGGAGAAGTTTTCGTTTCAAATTCTCAAAATATATGAAGTTCTGTCCAAAGGGTTGCCTCTGAGATCACCAATAGCCTGCATATTCTTATGTTCAAGTCTTCCAAATTTTGCAGCTGCAAGGATCCTTTGAGGAAATTCCCATTTCTTCCAGCTGCTGAGAAGGAAGTTTTAAAGTGCCACGTGGTGCTGAGACAACAGTTCTCCCTGGCTGACAGATTTATTCTGCAAGTTAGCAAAGATGAAGAGGTGAAGGTTCTTCAGTTGCAAAAGACTTTCATTCCCACATATTCATAATCATTAACTTTAGCAAATAGGTATGAACTAACTCCACAAAGTATGAAAAGAAGAAAGAGCTATTCCATTGTTTAGCAGTAAGTTTCAGAATTTTTATAAGCCGAATAAATAGAGAGAGCCAGAACTCTAATTCACCTTTAGGACCACAGCCAAATTCAAAGGCGTTTGGTATTTTAGGCAGGGATGATTCTAGTAGATCTGTGGTGCTGATTCCTTCCAGTTCTTCTGGAGAAGATTGCAAGGGATATTCAGATTGGTGAGGAGAGAACAGGTGCACTTTCAACTTGCAAGAGTATGGCCTTTGGGTCCAGGACATGAACCTGTCCTGAGAATAGGATCTGCCTGTTAATGGTAATATGATTTTCAGTTAAAAATAACATTTTTTAGACTTTCTTGATAAGAGAAAAGCCACTTCAGATGTCCTTAGATTTTTCAGCAATTGCACTTTTGGCCAAGTAGCTAAACTTGACCAAAGATATTTGTCATATGTATCTACACTGAGTAGTTATGAGAGATAACATTAGCTTGTAGAAAAAATATTTAATCAAAGCTTTTTTAATGAAAATATGTTGGTTCTAAATCTTATGTAGAATAAATTTTTATAATATACTTTTAACCAGTAGAATATTGAATTCATTTTTTAGCATTTCCCAGCAAACCTTAAGTCCAAGTCCTAGTTTGAGACATTGGAGGATTTATTATATTCCTGTAGTAATACTTCATAATCACCAGTACTTTTCTTAAATTAGTCTAGTATGTATTTGTTGCTGTGAGGAAATAATCCTCAGATTCTTATTTACTGACTTACATACCTGAGCAGAGAGTATTTTGTTTGAATATTTTGTATCAAAGCTGAAAAAAAAAAGTTCTAAAGGTTATATTGTAAGTGTTGGCCAAAACAAAATGCATATTTGCATTTACATTTATCTCCAAATACTTTGTGAATATGATTGTGGAATAAGGATTATCTAAGTATTTTTAGAATGAATTTGTGTGATTTAATGAATCTGCTTAAATCCTACTATGTTATGGGCAAGACTTTTTTATTTAGGAAGTACCAAACCTATTTTTAAAAAAACAAAAGATTTTTTTTTAAGATTTATTTATTTATACATACAAGAGCTGGGATACAGGCCAGAGTCCAGGGCGGTGAGAGGATTCACCAGAGACTGAGTGGGGAGCAGAACAGGCAGACTGAAACACACTGCTGAGGGGAGCAGTGGGCGAGGCAGGAGAGGTCTGCTGCACCATGTGGGTCCCCTCTCTGGCCAGCAGCAGGGACTGAACTCGTGTTGCAGTGGCTGCAGTTTGCTTCATAGTGTGTTGCTGAACCTACTGTGCCACCAGGAAGGCCACCCCCCCAAAAGAAAAATGACTTTGTATATAAAACAAATTATCATTTTTTGACCTACTTAAATAAAACTTTACAAATTACCTAAAGAACAAAAATAACCAAGACAATGCTTTTCTAGTTTTTAAAATGTGGATGCATTTAGCCCCAGAACAAAATTTTTCTTACAAAGTTGATTAAAAATGCTATTGTGTAATAGAAATGCAAACATCCCTTCATTGTTGTTTTCCAAAATATTTTGTTTGTCCACCAGTAGCAATCTCAAAGCAAGCTGGCTGAAAATGTTTCGTTTTTGTTCACATAATGAAAATAGTTTTGCTATCTCTTTCTTCCTTTCCTTTGAACATGCAAACATACAGGAATTCACATATTTTCAGTAAGCTATTTTTCTTCCTGATGTATATGCATTTAGCCAGAACAAATTTCTGGGATGATGCATATCTTCCCCAATATTGTATGTTTCCTAAATTGATGTGTATTTGTATAAAAAAGGGGAGAGAATTAATGTTTGCATGTACTGTACATGTCAAACTCAGTATAGACTTTCAGAATCCACCAAAGAGATGTTTGGTGGTGTCTAGGAAAGGATTCCTGGACTAGAGGTTGACATGGAGTTAAATTATGTAAAACTAAATAAGGAGCAATAGTAACCACCACTATCACCTCACAGGTTTTCTTTTTATTTTTTCTTTATTTATATATATATATATATTTGACATTAATTGTAATACCCATGTATTCCCCTAAAAAGGCTCAAATAAATAATGAATATAAGTGTAAATTTATAGTGTAATGATTTTGAGTTTAGCCTTTGGTGTAAGAAATGGATTCTAGGAGTCTTGCAGATTATTTTCTATAGCATCTTAGTACATTATTGAAACTGTCTGAGTCTCAATTTATTACCTGTTAAATTAAGTATAATATAATATACCTCATATAATTATTAAATAGGCTATGCAAGGTATTTAGTGTAGTCCCTGATTCAAAAGTTGTAGGAATTGTTGTTGAAAATAGTGTGATTCTTACTGATAAAATATAAGGTACAGTATAAGTAATATGTAGTTTCATGTGACCAAAACATTTTTATAACAGAACCAGAAATTATATGTTACTTATGTATGTAGCAGCCATATTCTATTGAATACAAATATATATTGGTTATTTACTTTTAAGACTCCTCTGTTTGATTTTTTGTTCTGAGAATATTAGGAAGCATTGAAAGTCCTAAGTCATTGGAAGCATTAAAGCATAATTCACTGAAAGTCTTAACACTTGAAATCTTTTAGTTAAGACATTTAAAAAAATGCGTGTAGTTTTTATCTTTCTATTTCTTTTAACACTTCCGGCATATGTTTATAGTGTAAAACAATTAGAAAACAAAAATTATGTTAAGCTTTGAATCATTATCTGTAAAAATGCCTTAAGAATTTTTTCTCATTTTAAGACAGACATTTTTTTGTATGGACAGGGGTATGGTGTAGGAAAAGGAAAGAGAAAGAAGAGGAAGCTAGGAACAGAGCCATGCTATAATATTAAAATTAGGTAGTTTGGACAAGATTTCACAGAGTCCCATGCCATCTTTCTGCTTTAGCCCAAATGATTTAATAACTCATGAGTTCATGCTCCTGTGTTTTTGACTCTTGCCATCACAATTTTACCAAAATAAAGTATGAAGCCCTTTTTGCATCTGGCATCTCTTTTGAAGTGATTCTAACTACTGAGGTATTGCTAACTGAACTGAACGCTTCAAGAAAGCCAATTTACTCAGCTGGTTGCAAAGCCTTTGACCTTAATGGTGGGACTTGGCAAATCAATGCATACATGTATGTTTAGTGTTCTGTCAAGAATTGTGCAAATGCTCTGTAAGCCATAGATTCTTCTGCAAAATACTAGTTTGTAGTTTAAACATTAGTCTTTCTTCAGAGGCCAATGAGGCTAGTTAATTAAGCCTGAGGGGTTATGAACTGTTGGCAGTTAATAAGTCATAAAATTCCTCCATAAAACAGGATGCGAGATTCCATCACTGAAGCAAAGAGTACAAAGGGCCGGTGTATAAATATCTAATTGTACCAAAGGACTGGGCTTTCTCAATGACTGCTCATCTGGAGTCTCCAGGGCATGCTCGCTGTGGTTTCCTGATTTTTAGAAGCCAGTTTAAAAAATGAGTGCATTAAAGGGTAATTTGCCTGAAAGTTCAGGAAGTAAAGGGGCGGGGGGGTGTGGAAGCAGGCAGAACAGGAGAAAGAAAGAGGGACCTAGTGAGAAGACAAAAAATAAGGAGGGTGGAGTAGAAAGACAGGGACCTAGAAATCAGAAAATTTGTCTTCACACAGAGTTAGACATGACTGCATTTGCCCTCTGTTTTCTTTTCCCTGTAGGATGTTCACCATGGAAACGGTACGCAGCAGGCATTTTATGCTGACCCTAGTATCCTGTATATTTCACTCCATCGCTATGATGAAGGGAACTTTTTCCCTGGCAGTGGAGCCCCAAATGAGGTTCGGTTTATTTCTTTAGAGCCCCACTTTTATTTGTATCTTTCAGGTAATTGCATTGCATGATTACCCCTAATTTTCTTGTCCTTTGCTGGTGTTTTAAATTACACGAGATTACTGAATTGTCCCATGGGACCAAGAACCAGTGCAGAACAAGTGCATAACCCAGAGCACTGGTTGTCAGGCAAGGTTGGACTGATTTGACATGTTGTTTGATGTTTACTTCAAGAGCTCACATGTGTCTGTTTTCCTCTCTTCTTGCATTCTTCCCTGTGCCCTCCTCTACCCACTGTGGTGTGGTTTTTCTCTTCCTAGGTTGGAACAGGCCTTGGAGAAGGATACAATATAAATATTGCCTGGACAGGTGGTCTTAATCCCCCCATGGGAGATATTGAGTACCTTGAAGCATTCAGGTTGGTACTTCTATCTCTGAAAGTGGCAATTTAGAGAGCAAGTGTCCATTGAAATGACATAAATATAATAGACAAATGTAAATTTCTAGCTAAGCTAAAGTGAATAAAGGAGCCATTTCATCAAAAAACAAAAAAAAAAGTTTGGTTGAAGTACTTGAGTATTACTACAAAGTCACATTATAAGGAATATATGTAAAGAAATTAAGTCTTTTCAAAAGCTAAATATATATATTAGCCCATGGTCCAGACATACTTCCCCTTCCCTGCAATGAGGAAAACAAATAGATTTTATTATTATGTAGGTCTGGAAAATTCTACCTATTATAACATGACACAATTTAGAATGGACATCAGCATGTTAATTACTTTGAGGAGTTGTTCACTACCTATTTAGCTTTGTTAAACAGGCATTTCCCAAACTTCATTGAACTCTAAAATACCTTTTTGCACATAGCACTACTTAGCATTGCTAATTATGAGGAGTGGAGTCATTTTAGAACATTGAGCTAAGCAATGTCTTTTCATGAAAAATGATATTTCCCTTTAAATCTGTCTGTTTCCCCTGGCTCATTAAAATATCAAATAAGTATGTAATTGATTGTTTTCAATCTCTCTATAAAATAGAAGCAGTAAGTGCCATGTATGTTTATATATACACCTTGAATTCTGCTACTTGTTTTGTCTAAACAAAGAATTTTAAAAGTAAATTTAAGCAAGAAAGTAACGAAGTAAAGGCTTCTTTGGAATGGAGTTGTTTTCTCTTTTCAAGGCATTTATTTTATAAAATTAAGAGTTGTTTTATTTTTAGTCCTTGGGAAGGTCTCTGCGTTAAGGAGAAATACCAGTTTGTATCAACACTTGTCTTACTTGTGAGATCTTAGGAGAGTTTAACTCATTGGTAATGCATGGTTTTTTGGATAGTTTATTTAATTGAAAACAAAAGCAAACACCTACATGATAAGAACTTTCAGAAATATTTATTCATATAAAAGTATCATTTACAGTCCCAAAGGAAAAATCCTGTTGATAATATATTTTAAATTTAAAGAGATTTTTTTAATAAATGAAGTTTTGCTATCCTGTATATCATGTATACTTTAGTTTCTTACTTGAGAGTTATTTGTAATTTGAAAACAGACTCAGGATGTATAAAACCTTGCAATATTCAAGAACATACCTTTAAGATGTATTTGGTATGGCAGTCAAAATATTAAGGAAATTCTGACAATGTTTTAGATTTGTATTTTGGAAAAAAATATATATGTTGTCTATAACATTACAACAATATGTACAAAATTTTAATTTCTGAAAGGAACTCTAATGGCTTAATCAATTTTAATATTATATCACCTATGAATTTTTCTGTTTACCAAGTTAACCTAATGACTTGCATAATATACATATTATGTTTCAGTCTTATAGAGTATGATCATATCGATTGATCTGCAGTAGGAAATTTTAGGTTTTTCTTATCATACTGTTTTGTGGAACTATAACTTTACATAAAAATGGAAATTTTAGGTTTTTCTTATCATACTGTTTTGTGGAACTATAACTTTACATAAAAATGGACCATGCATGCGTATCAGGGAAGGACCATTTGTATTTTTTAAAAAATATTTGTTTATTTTATAGAAGAATTGGGGTATATGCTAGAAATGCAGTGGGTGAGAGAATTCACCAGAGACAGAGTGGGGAACAGAAGAGGCAGACTGACTGAAATACCCTGCTGAGGAGAGCAGTGGGTAAGGCAGAAGTCTGCCGTTCCATGTGGGTCACCTCTCTGGCCTGGGATCGAACTCAGGCTGCAGTGGCTGGCGATAGCTTTACAGTCCTGAGACAACCCCTGTGCCATTAAGGATGCCTTGTACATTAATTTTTTGATTGGAGTGGTAAACAAATCAAGTACTCTTGAAAGTGACTGTGCTCAAGAACAATATTTTCTTTGTGCTGAAGTGTGGACACTTTGTTAGCAAACTTTTCTAAACTTCCCATTGCATTTACCATATTTGAGCTTAATTAGAAGGGAAGCTTTGCCATTATTTAGCTAGGCTGCAGAAATGTAAAATTGTGGCTTTTAACATTCATAATTACTTATGAATCAGATTCAAACCACAGTAATTATTATTTAAACTATACCATGTCTCCTTACTATTTAGCATGTAAGTCAAACAGTACTTGTAAACTTGTTCTGGAGGAATCAACATGATCAGTCATTCAAGAAGTATTTGTTGAACATGTATTATATGCCAGGCAGTAGGAGCATCTTTTGGAATTCAGATTTACTTTCAGGTATCAGGAAAGAGTGATACTTCTAATTCTACATAATGGTTGTGGTAGTCATTGTAAGGACAAAACGATGAACTCTTCCTGATGTGTTTCAGGAAAGTCTTCATTAAATACTGTTCAACCTGTGCCTTTAAGGATAAGTAGGAGTTTTCAGAGGATGAAGGAGTTGCAGGGTATTAGGGTGTTCATACTAAACAGGAAGTTGAGACTAGACTGAAAATCTTAAATCATGAAGTGATCTTGGTCTGGTGACTCAGGGCATGAGGGTAAGATGGGGTAGCCAGAATATGCTTCATATTTCGTAAACTCTTTGCCTGGCACACTTACCCATCTAAGTAAATATATACAATCCTTTCTAATTTGGAGCTTTAATGAGCTAAACTCCCCAATAATGTTTGATATTATATTATTTTATAAGTGTATCTCAGCTGTGAAACTGAAGATCCCTCTGTCATCTGTGTGTGGGCATAGGCTATGAAGGTGTGTGTCTGGCGGGGAGGGGTTGAAAGTAAGTGGTAATTTATTTTTTCTTCATTTTTAACTGTTTCTGAACTGTGAAAAAAAAATAATTCCTTAGGAGAGAAAGCCTCGTTCCATGTAACCACATTTATAATCATATATCAAATGCCTGCTTATTTTACCAGCCAAAATTTGCCACATACATTGCCCTGTGATTTCTATTATGTGTTTTTCTATGGCAAAAAGAAAATTGCAAGTGAACCAAACATTTTCATGTTTGCTTGAAGATTTAAACATAATTTAAGCAATATAATAGAATATCAAAATTATTTCAGGTAACTAGTTATTTCTTCCATACATTTATCATTAATTCTGAAATTATTGAAGTATATAGTTGATTTTTTTACAGTTCTTAAAATATAAAGAAATATCATATATAACTTATGTTCAACTAAGATTTGCTTCTAAGGTTACCATTTTATAAACTAAATATTGCTATTTTTTTGAGTTCCTACTTTAGAAGCTTTATGGACATTATAACTAAATTTTAAGTCATTTGTCTAAGCCACAGAGCTACTAATTGGAAGTAATTATGTAAACTCATTCTAAAATCTATGCTCTTTCTGTCACTCCACACTTTCTGCTTTCTGTCACTACTTTTCTACTGTTCATGACTTCAGAGTACAGAGTAATAAAGCACAATGTATTTTGCTAAGGCTATGCTCCCCAACCTAAGACACAAATGGCTGATATACAGCATGACAAAGAGGAGCTATTCAATACTATTGGCTGAGTGAGTCAGGAAATGAATGAATGAGTCAGAGAAGAAAAAGAGAATGATGGTGACTATAGATGAAGCATCGGAAACCCTAGGAAAAATGAACCTAGCAAAAGTCTGAGGGAGCTACATGAAACCGATCTTTCTCTTGACTACTCAAGGAGTATATTTTCCAAAGAATTCTGAACACCATTCATTTATTTACAATACTGTTAGACATCTTACCTTCATTCAGCATTTTGCTGAATGCCTGCTAAACAATCTCTGTTCAGATCAGTCCAAAAGATTGTTTGAATGAATCTCTATTTTCTATCATATCTTAGATAAGCATTAGTTAATTATTTTAAGAGTTCTGCAAATGTTAGGGTGATTATATATGACATTTGAAGTAGTATGTTTATAGTGGTCAAGAAGCAAAATGTTTCTCATGCTTACAATTAAATCTGATGAGGAAAATATCTCCTAGTATTCAAAATATGAGTAGCAGTTTCCAATGTAGAAGCAAGATAATAGTGGCCTGCAAAACTATGTCTATTTTATTCAGTAAACCAATGAATGAGTGAATGGTTAAATGAATGATAAAATCTTTGTGACCTTTTAACTTCAAAAAGTAAGTACAAGCCCATTATGGAATTGGAGGAGATAGTGCTATGTGAAATACGTCAGAATGAAAAGGACAAACAAATACTAGATGGTTTCACTTTATCTAGAATATAGAGAAAATAATGGGTGAGGTAGAACTAAACCAATAACAAACCTAACAGATCTAACTGTATAACTGAAGCTACCATAGGGAAATGTGAAGAACGAAGTATGAAGGATGCCCAGTGTTCAATGATGGAGAACTATAGGTGTGTTGGTAATTAATGGGTGTGGTAATATGCACTTGAATGGTGTGATGCAGTACCTCTGAATCATACACAGAATTGTAAATCAGTGTTACCACAATTAAAAAAAACATTTTAAGGAAAAATTACATTAAACCAAAATAAAAATCATTGTCTAGAAGTAGACAGTGTGTCGTAATCTGTATCTACCATGATTAATATTTGTTAAAAGTAAGGGTTTCTGAAAGGCAGAGTATCTATAAACATCACATCTTAGGTATGGTCATCTTAAAGGAAAACTAATCCATAATGTTTCAATTTCATACGGTTTTCAGTATGCCAGCTAAAATAGGAGATTTCAGCTAGCTGTGTAATCTAGAAAATATCTAGTCAAAGTTTGTCTTCTTATTTTTACTGTAAACTACGTATTTTTTTCTTTTCATTGATTTATGAAGCATCTCTACTTAATAGGACTATTTTGTACTTATAAATGTAACCTTGCTAAAATATTTTGACTACATAACAGACTAGAATGTTTAAAATTTAGTATTTTTGCTACATAGTAATTGAGTTATTTGAAACTAGTACAGGCAATCCAAAGAGACTGTATTTATTTGTCCTGTCTGTGATTCATACCTCTTTGCTTAAATGATATAAATATATTTTAAACCCATTGATACAAAAATATGACTTGAAATCTTACTATATATTATATCTATTCTCAGTTCACTACATTTTCTGTGCTGTCCTGGGTCTTGGTGGCAGCAAGTATGAATGCTGAGATAGAACTCCCATGTCCCAAATCTGTAAACTAAAGTCTATTAGTTTATCAAGAGCAGGATGTGAAAAAAAAAAAAAAAGCAAAAACAATAATATAGTGATAAATCCTTTACAAATGCATTCTAGTCCATTCAGAATTGAGCTTGGGTTTCTAAATTGGTAATACAATATTAAAACTGAAAAATTACTCCTTGACGTTTCACCACCCTTGTATTATATAATAATTCCAATCCACTTGCCCTTGTGCTGTCCCATCATCCAACATATGAAGTGAAATCCCTATAATTATTTTTCTTTTTTAAACCAGATTATTTACAATAGGAAATATGTTTCCTTATTTGCTAAAGTAAGTATTTTTTTTCTTATGCATACACATTTATATTTTTTGGGCAGGGGTTTGCAATTGAACTTGAGAAATATCAAATTAAAATATAGTAGAATACACAGTGATAAATGAACTTTTAGATCCAATTTTGAAATAAAGAATGATTTGTTGTCATCTAAAAAATCATACTCAATAGTGAAAAATGATTTGGGGTCTTACTTTGTCTATAAAAGCTGTGTTTGATGCTTCCCAGTCTAGGAATAGATTCTCAATTGTTAGTGACAAGCAAATATATTGTGCTCATGATAGTATGTATTTTCCCAGGATGTTGAAGACATTTGGGAAAGAAGGTGGAATTTCTTGAAACAATTTGCCAATATGAAATACTGTACATATCAAATTGGCCCTACTACCATCTTTCCCAGACTATTTATCATAGCTCACAAATCAAGCCCACATTTTCTCTTTCTGAAGGACTTGGCTAGTAAAGATGTGGGCTTCAAATCCAAACTTGTCAATCTTGGGAACAAAGAAGTAATAATTTTCATCTATTAATTTTTCATTTTGGTAAAGAGGAATACATATGAATTTACTGTTGGTTTGATGTGTAATTCTATTCATTGTCCAGATTGCATTTTTTAAAATTCAGAATATAGAGATGTTTTAAAATGTTTCATCAAAACAGGTCAGAAGAAAAAGATCCATAGGAATAAATTTTAGAAAATTGTCAGCTCTTTCTGCTCTTCTGTTTCAGGAATAAGGATAGTTTAAGAACATTTTTTTCTTCTTTCATCTGTGCAACATATTGTACCAATTTTCATCAAAAAATTACAATTTCTATAGGTGCGTGTCTCTAGATACCCTTAGAATTTCTGCTCTTTGACCCTAGGAGTAAATTGATCTTATGCACACCTGTCTTCTTTGAGAAACTTACAAACTTCATTTTTGAGCTGAGCATCAAAGAGATATGATATTATTAGACATTATAACTCAGGTAGAAAGTCCAGGACGTATCTGAAGTTTTGAAAAGTGAGTTATACTATTTGCAATGAAGAACTATTTAAAATAGTTCAAATGCTACAACTTGTTTTTTATTATTTTAGAAAGGTCAGATCATCTATAAAATCTTTAAGATATTTTCCTACTCTGATTTAGAGCAATTTCAAAGTTGAAAATGTCCAGGAATTCGTGCAGCATTGTACAGTTTTCCAGATAATAAAGACCAGTTCAAGAGTAGCAGTGTTCAAGTAACTCCTTTTCTCAGCAGTTCTCACACAGAAAAAAAAAAGTAATGGCATGGCTAGACATAATGTTTTATTTTCAGGATGGAACAATGAATTAAAAAAAAACCTTGGCTGGTACAAAATACTTGCAACATACCTGTAATACTCAGATCTGTCTGGAGATGAAAGCTTTCCACAAAATATTATTGTAAAACTTTCTAAGTCATGAATAGCATCTTTTGGACTGTCAAGTAATTCAGATCAATTCTTCAACTTAAATTATCTCACTTGGTAATATTGGGATTGTTGTGTGTTAATTATTATACAGCAGTCAGAATGGAAAATGAAAATAATTAAACTATGGAAACACACTTTTTTATAGTTTTAGTGAATATTTTAAGACTATGCTGGTAAGATAAAACCAAAGAAAGGTCACTTAAACTCTCTCTCATTGAATAACCATTTACTAACCAAATTTCAGCTCCTTGAAGTCTTAGATGTAGTTTCTTGAAACTGACTAATCCCCCCAGCATTTCTGTGATTCCACACTTAAAGTTTACTGTAACTAGATTTCTTGAGATGACGAGTAACATAGAAAAGGATAATTTTTGTCTTACTATCGCATAAATATAAATGAATATCCCATTTTTGTGAATTAGATAAGTTTAATGGTTTATAAGTAAGAATTTACTTTTTAATATGTCCAGATAGAGGGATCATCTTTGGGAAATATCTATTCAACAGAAGGTCTTTTCATATATTATTTCTGAGGTGCCAAGCTGAAGTTTCCATCATTTTCTAGTGAGCAGAATTTTCAGAGTAGCCCTATAACCAGGAATAAAACCAGTGGTCTTTGTCTGTTGTATATGCCAATGGAAACACAAAGACACCGTTTTGAGCTTTAAGCTGAAAGAAGTTTATTGGGTGGAACGTCCCAACTTCTAACTGAGGTTTTGATTCTTCAGTGAGGTTATACTTAGTCCTAAGGATATTCATAAGCATTTCAGGGAAAGTTTGGGTATTCCCAAGGACAGGCAAGCATGCTCAGTCATTCACTATCCATGCTGCATATGGCCCCCATGTTCACTTGGGGGTGGAGATTTAAGCTTTGTAATTAAGGGGGACTGGACTTTCCACTTCAGAAGACATGGCTCTGTCGTCTGCACATAATCAGATAACTGGCTGGGGCTTGGATGGGGCCTTGAAGTGTTTTGTTAGGAAATGTAACCCCAGTGATTGTTACTCATGTTCATACTGGAGGAGAAGAGTGAAAATAACAAGGGTGAAAACAGGGTAAAAATACTTTTTATTAAGTGAGTGGTGTATCAGGCCAAGTCTTTGCATGACATCAAACAACATTTGTTCCTATTTATGCAGACATTTAAACACCTCTGGTTCCTTCCTAAAGTGGTGAGAACTTATCCTTGTAACTGTTATGGATTTGTGTACCTTTCTTGTGGACACCACAGTCCTGGATGTTAGTTGTGTAAACATCTTCTAGTACAAGGTGTAGCACTGCTGTTGTAAAGGAGAACATCAGGCTTACTAACTGTATAACTTATAATTGGAAAGCTTAGCAAAAAAACACTATCACCACTGTTGTTCGGATTTTTTTAATTTAAAAAGTAGATGCGAGAAGAGTCACCTTTCAAGTTTAGCAGAATTTTAAATCCACCTGTATCAACCTTCGAATCCCAACCAAGGTCACCAAGAAAGTAGTCTCTACATATTATCTATTAAAGAAAGATACATATTGTTGTACTTGAAAACAAAATATTGTTCCTTCTAGGATGTGTATTTTTATTGGTTCATACCTCTTGAAACTGAAGTAATATTGAAGTTACTGAAATTAACTGAATTTCAGAAACAATTGAGCATTTTTACTCCAGCAATGATTAAAAGTAAAACAATGACAAGGAATTTATTTGCAATCCAGAACAAGAATGGAACCAGCACAGATTTATATTTTAAAGGTTTTTTCAGTCCAAAGAAAACTTGGTCAGTTGATCCTCTGCCCTTTAGATTTCAGAAAAAAACTTTTAGATTTTAAAGTTGGCATTGTGGGCCTCTGACTTTGATTTGTCCTCACCCTTGTACAAGTTTCTGATGCTACTAATTCCCTGTTATGTTTTAGGATTTCTAAACTAGAAATAATATCCCATTTGTAGAAATTATTTAGTGATGACTTTCTGAGACAATTAATCACATTAAGCATCACAGCAGGTGAAAAAGGCATGGATTGATATAAACAGTAATGTGTCATATTTTATTACCTTTTAAGAAATTATGTGATTAAATTCTAAATTATTCAGCAACTGAAGTAGCCAAAAGTTAATTTATATATTCCATTTACTTTAGTTTTTCTGAAGATGTGACTATTGGTAAAAATCAAATGATCATATGTAGAATCCAAATGAGAAATACTTATAGCTAAAACATGAAGGAAAGTTCATTCTGGCCTGTTAATTTATGAGTGTCAATTTTTCAAAAATTAATATTTTATCAATATTTTAAGTTTTCAGTTAAAACACATGTGTGTATATGTATCATTGATATTATATATGTGTATATTACACACATATATAAACTGTTTACTATAATAGATAGTGTTTGACAGTTCTCTTAACATGCTTTTGAAGAAATCCAAATGTAAAGAGAGCATCCTGTGATAATTCATCCTTGTCAGAAATGAGCATGAAATCTTGTACAAATTTGAAGGACTTATGAGACCCAAATTAAAATTTTGTTGTTTAATAATAACTTTGCAGAAATGCATTGTTCCTTGTAAAATGCCCACATGTTCTCCTTTGGAATGGCTCCAGACTGTAACTGAACCACGAGGTTGCCCCCTGGTGCTTTATGTATTGTTTAATTGTTTACTCTTGGTGGATGTTTTTATTAAAAGCCTATTATTTAGGATAAGTCCTAAGTGTCATTTTAAGAACAACAGAAGCAGAGTTGTTTAGTCCCATGGTTCTTTTTCATAGGTGCATTAGTGAACACTGGATGCAGCTAATGAGCCTACTGATATTTTTTTCTTGTAATACTTCAAAAAGAACAACAACAACAACAAACAAAATCCTGGGTTTTTATTTTCTTGTAATAAAACATGACTGGATTGGCCAGAAGAACTGTAAGTCTGTATGGTTGTGCCCAGGGCACAGAACATTCTGTGTTTTGAACCATGAGGAACTAGTGTGGAGTTGTATGCACTGTGGCATGTGGCCTTCCCAAGCCCAGGAGAATGGGAGGCTAGGAACTGCATGTGTTAGGAAGACTGTGGTGGGTTCTCTGGGGGTGTTTACCAAATGCTTTAGTGTATGGCAGAGCTACAAAGAAAGTTCTTAAGGTCATCTCCTTCCAAAATCCAGTTGCAAGATAAGTATCATTTTGAGATTATCAGATCACTATGTATATATATTAGGTCTGGGAAAAGTCTTTAATTCAGTTACTTTAAATGTAAATATTCTTCTCTCAGAACATTGTCTTTTCTGAAGTGGCATCATCATATCACTTTATCACTCACCAATTTCTCAGTATTTGGCACTGAAAAGTATTCATAATTTTCTTTAGCAGATCCTTACCACAGAGAACAAGCTAAAATTTGAATAGTCATCTCTCAAGTTAATCTTAGCAACTCTAGCCCACCTTCAGGCAAAAAGCTAGAAGGCAATATACCTTGATACAATTTCTGAGACTTAAATGATCTCATTAAATTCCGATGCTAGATATCACGTTGACATTTGAGGAAATATGATTATTGACAAAATGTAAGCCTGTTATACACTATATCACTTCAAAAGGAGAAAGGCCATTAGGCCATAATTACATCAGAAACAGTATACACATTTGGTTGGTTTATAAACTGTCACTTTCAGAAGTCCGAAGATGTATAAAAGTTTCCAAAGGTTCCATTATGACCCTATTTCCAACAGTATTCTCTAACAAACTAAATAAATTACTGCATGTATTGGACCTTTGAGGCTTGGGGCAAAGAATGGAAAAATTATTTACAAAAGCTTGAAAATATTTAATCACTAGAGGCAGGGGGGCAACGGTGTTTTAATTAGCAGGTCCTCGGGCCATTGGCTGACTGGAGGCTTTCTCAAACAACCACACAAATGCACTGAATAGCAGTTTGCCAGCCTTAGGGTCAGGCCTGAGATGAAACAGATAAGATAATTGGCTCTAATGAAATCCAGAAGGCCTTGGCTTTCTTGTTTGAGCTTGGATTTGAAAAGTGCGTGTGGAAGTGAGGCTTAATTCAAACCAGAACTGAGCTAGGCCCGTTTCTCAGTGACTTTGATATTGTTTGAAGTTCTAAAAGTGTTCGCCACACCACTAGCCTGCTGGGCTGGGCCTCCCTGGTACCCTTAATTACTAAGCTTTATTGCTGACTTTACTACACAGGAAAGGGGCCATTATATGTTCCATCAACATCAGCTCTTCTCAGATTGGAGGAAAGGGCAGGGTTAAAGGCCACTGTAGGAAGGCAAAAACTTCACTTTGAGGTAGTCAGATCATTTACCAGTGTTGAATTTCACCATTATGCACATACATTCCTTATAACACAGAAGCCCAATTTCCATTTTTTAAACAAGCGATTACTTTTCAAAACATTTTTGTTTGTGCCTGTTTTTTGCAGACAGAACATTTATTTTTCACGGGCTGAAATGATTGTACATGATATACTGAAGAAAAAAAAAATCACCTCCCAATTAATCATCACACCAGAAAGGTCTGGTTGGATCCAGTAATAAGGAGGATTGTTATTAATGCCCCTTTGAAGTGGAAACAAGTGAGGAACCTTCCTGTGGTGTGAGAGTTGTCCTGACACCTTGAGGAATAAAGACCCCTCTGGAGATTCTCCAAAATTAAATCCTAACTTCTAGAGTCTCTCACAAAGTTACACAAAAGTGCTCCCAATCCAGTCAAAAGGCAAGAAACAAAAAGGAGAAAATGTCGTGCTTTAGGGTTGGTGATAAGTGTCACCAAGGATTTATCCACCCTAATCTTGCTGCTGCTCCTCTTTTGGTCCAATTGGGGAAGATGGATTATGCATCTTAATGAGTTAATAATTATTCAACCTTTAGACCTCTCCGACAAGGAGATCTGGTCATGCTATGAGCCAAGGGACATGGAGTCTGGGTCTATTTCCTGCCCTATATGTAACCTTGTAGGTAGGAAAGTCATGAGAGATATCATCTGACTTGGCTTTTTATGAAATAAAAAGCTAATTATTTTTGCATTATTTAAGTAAACTTGACACTAATGTGTTCTCATTTCACGCTTGATCTTATTGACCATGCATCCAGTACTTCTTTCTGAATATTACTCAGGCTGAACTACTGGGCGCTAACTCTCCATAAAAATGATGATGAATCTGGGTCCAAATAACCATGCTAAGACACAGGGAGATCAGTATTGGGAAGACTAAACTGAGCTTTCACTCTCCAACCTTCCCTAAGGAAAACTAAGGACTACCTTTACAAACATTTGCCAATAATGACTATGTTGTCAGTTCAGCCCAGAAGAAAGACAAGTCTTAGAATGCTTGGGTAATTCTATGTACATGTATGTGTGTATTGTATATGTACATATATAATACACATGTGTATACTGTATATGTGCATGTATAATATATATACTAGGCACAGTTATGGAATGACTGATGATTTGTAGTTCCACAAAATTTATATGATGAAGCTTTAATCCCCAGTGTGATAGTATTTGAAAATGTGTCTTTGGGAAGTAACTGGGGTTTGATGAGGTGATGAAGGTAGAACCTGTTTTTTTAAAGATTTATTTATACATACAAGAACTGGTGTGCAGACCAGAGGTGTGTGTGTGTGTGTGTGTGAGAAGTCCCAGAGACAGAATGAGGAGCAGAACAGTCAGATCGACTGAAATACACTGCTGAGGGGAGTAGTGGGCAAGGCAGGAGAGGTCTGCTGTGCCACATGGATTAGTGCTGTGCCGGGGATCAAACTTGTGCTGCGGTGGCTGTGGATAACTTCATAGTGCTGCAGCTAAACCCCTTGTGCCACCAGAGAGGACACCAGAACTGTTTTGAAGAGATTAGTGTCCTTATAAGAGAAGAATCACCAAAGAGCCTCTCGAGCTCCCTTGCTCCACCTCTGTCTTTCTTTCCTCCCTACCTGCTTGTGTGCTGCTGCAGTGGGCGTCTTCAGGCCAGAAGAGATACCTCACCATCTGACCATGTTAGCACTTTTTTTTTAAAATTTATTTATTTATGCATACAAACACTGGGGTACAGGCCAGAGGTGCGGGGAGGTGAGAGAATCCACCAGACAGAGGGGAGCAGAACAGGCAAATGGACTGAAACACACTGCTGAGGAGAGCAGTGGGCCAGGCAGGAGAGGTCTGCTGCACCATGTGGGTCCCCTCTCTGGCGGGCAGCAGGGACCGAACTCATGCTGCAGTGGCTGCGGTTTGCTTCATAGTGCGTTGCTTAACCCACTGTGCCACCAGGGAGGGCCCCATGTTAGCACTTTGATCTTGGGCTGCCAAATTCCGTAATTTGACAAAAATTAATCTATAGCTTTAAGTCACCTACTGTAAATAATTCCGTTTTGGCAGCCTGAGCTTAGTAAGATAAACACTATGAAGATCTTTAGGAAACAAGACAATCCATTATTATAATGACTCTTAATTTGAGCTATCAGTAGGAAGTATTCCCAAACTATTTCTGCTAAACACTAGAGACAAAGTACATTAGTAAGGTTTCTCAGTAACAACATTCTATGTTGAATAATATCCTATTGAAAGTAAATAATTTTCAAAAGAACTAAGAACTCCAGTAGTATGGTATTTTATCTTACATCATTTAGTGCATTATTTTCTTAAATTACATGAATATTGAATTCCCCACTCCCCTCAAAAACTGTAAAATATGGAAACTAACGTCACAAAATGTGGTTTAGAAAATCTTGATATATTGGATGCAAATGTAATGGTTACTCTAGATAGCTCATAAAGAAACATAATATAAAAGTAAGTAAAACATATCTACCCTTAAGATTCTCACAGTTGATCTAGTAAGAGGAGTGCATTATATTTTGCATAAATACATTTATATAATATTTTAATTTTTTGCTGTTACATAAATAGAGCACTTGCTGACCCATATTCTCTAGATAGTCTTCTCCTTTTCTCATTGGTTGCATGATCTTTAGATAACACAGTCATAAAGACAAAGAAAGCAAGAAGGAGAAAGAGAAAATCAACAAAAGAAGGAAAAGAGAGTCAGTTTCCTTTGATATCACTATTAAATCATCCAGTCAATTTTCTTAGGGTAAAGTTACTGCCATTCAAAATTATAGCAAATTGGAGATATTTTACAGTGACTGTGTATATTTTGTTTCAGCTTAAATATGTGCACATATCTCCCAAACTTATTTTAGATCAGATATGACACATAAAAACATGGATTTGTTTTCTTAACTCTTAAAATTAGCAACTAATTGCAGTGTGAACATGTAATTGGTTTTATGGGTAAACCCATTTATGAACTTTCAAGTTTTAAGAACTTATTCATTATTCATGAATATGTTTTGCTGAGGAATAAAAAGGGAAATAAGTTTGTTTTTCTTTACGACAATAAGGGGTGAATTTCAATTAGGTGAATACCGTTCATAATCAGAAGACACACACTAAAATAAGATAGTAAATGTTAAAATATATTAGGTAACCTGTTTTAAAAACAAAATGACTTTGGGAATCAAACCATTGGGTTTCATGGGGTGGCAATGTCATTTTGTTTAAAGATAATAGTCAAAATGCATAAATGTTCTAAAATTGACAAAACTATATCTATTCCATATTCATTCAAAAATATTTTAGCTATCAAAGGTATAAATCAGCAAAGTCCTTAGTTATTTACTTGAAATGCCTTTTCACTTTACTTCATGTTTGAGGACTCACCCTGTGTCTTTGGGCTGTCCATGAAGGTTGAATTATGAGTGTGAGTGGAGGGAGCCTAAATAGAAACATGAATAAGCAAAAAATATCATTTATATCAAATAATTAAGATGTTATGAAATAGGGGCCTCCCCAGTGGTACAATGGGTTAAGCACAGCACTATGAAGCAAACTGCAGTCACTACACCATGAGTTTGATACCCACCGTCGGCCAGGGAGGGGACCCACATGGCGTAGCAGACCTCTCCTGCCTCCGCTGCTCCCCTCAGCAGTGTGTTTCAGTCCATCTGCCTGTTCTGCTCCCCACTCTATCTTTGGTGAATCCTCACTCCTCCCACCCCTGTGCCGCTGGCCTGTACGCCAGCACTTGTATGCATAAATGAATAAATCTTTAGAAAAAAGAAGTCATGCAATAGCATGTTGACACATAAGTCTTTAAGACATTTATTAGATTAAAAAAATATGCTTTTCTTGAATAACACAAAAGATTGCATCCTAACTAAATTGATTCTAATTCCACCATGCAAAGTATGGGATGTGCTTGGGAAATCAGTGTGGTTGGAAGGTACAATGTTCCATGTGATAGGGACTCTTGTACTTCTTATTCTGGGAGAGACAGAAATGTGGTGATTCTCTTCCCCAAAGTGGCAGCTGAAAAAGGAATTCTTCCTTAGAATAAACCTACAGAATATTCCCTCACATGCACTGTCAATAAATTTTTCCTTGGACGGACATAACAAAGCCATGTGTGTCTTGCCAAAGCTCAGAAACTCTGCATCTATTGTAATGTTTGTCCTCAAATATCCTTATGAATTGGACAAAATACTTACTAAGATTGCACAGGAAATTAGTGTCAGGGCTAGAACAAAAGCTTGGATGTTCCCTTACCATTAATTCAAAATGGAAAACTCAGCACATTCCCAAATTAAACATGAAAAAATTTAGAAATGAAATGACAAGAAAACATTTGTTACGGTTTTTGTGTTACAGTTGGCCCAGCAGTGCATGGCTTGTCATAAATTGCCACCCAGAGGGTCATGACTGCAGTCGTACCTGCTCTTTCTTGGGTGCTTTCATTTGTTATTATCTCAGAATTATCATCCTTTGTTTGGCTTCCAATTAAACTGCAGTTTAAATTTTCAAGGATTAGATGTGAAAGGCTAAGACCTAGATTTATATGATGTATTTTTAATGAAATGTTATTAGTTGGTATATTGATTTATATTACATCACCCAGTCAACTTCTTAAAATTCCATTAACATCAAATGTCTATAATGAGCTCTGTCTTTTGAAATCCATTTAAGAAAGTAAACCATTTTCCATTTTCTTTCTTTCATGAAAACCTCAGTTCAGAGTTGTTTCCTGAATGTTTAGATTCATTAGATTTTCTTCTTTTAGAATACAGGGCCAGTCACATAGCAATGCCTTCTTCCCTTCTGCCAGGCAGGTAAATGCCTGTGGGGGAAATACCAGAGAAACAGGTTTATTGGAAGCTTATTCCCAGATAAAGTTCTCTTGACATGGCTGCTTAGAGGTGCTCAAAGGACACAGTTCTGTTCTGACTCCTGATCAGTGTCTCAATTCAGACTCTGGTGCTTGGGGCATCTTTTAGAGTATGAATGTGCATAAAATTGCCTACAAAGTAACTGACATACTGTAGGCTCAGCTGAGAACTCCTTATAGTGGATGAGACCACGGAAGTACCCAGCAGTTTCCCGGAAGTTTGCAGTTGGGGTTGGGAGCAAAAATTAATATGAAACAATTAGAGCAAGAACACAACATGCAGTATTGACTTAGCAATAGGAAAAGAGAGATGAAAGAAAGGGATGTTAATCTATCCTTATCAATAGCCCTCCTTCTGTAAGCTTTCAGAGAAAAATGATTTCACATTACACAGATACCTATTATTTCTACTGTGGGAAAGATTGTAGTTTGGGGTCTCAGTCATAGACTATTATGGGGATTCTCTTTCAGGGAAATAATGCTAAGAAAATAGTGTAAGAATAGCAACAGGGTTTTGGAAAGGGTCCATGTGAACCAGTGACTCTGAAAATTAAGTCTCCTTAGCTTTATGGGAAATATACATTGGTTCATGCAACCCTAATACCTTGTATTGCCATTATTTGGCGTGAAACAGTGTACCCTATGTAATGAGCCTTAGATAAAGGATAGGATGCTAGCTAGTGTGGGTGTAGAGGTATTTATTAATGGTAGAGATTCTTAGGGAAATTAAACTGACAGAATAATCTTGACATAAAAATGTAACTAAGATATATTTTTCATCCTAGGGCACCCTAGGAGATCAAAAGAAAGGATTTTTCCCTGTCCCTTTACAGTGTATGTTAAGGTAAAAATTAAAAACAAACAGAAAGCATCCATCAAGGGAAAATAATGAAGTTATTTCAAACAAAACAGATCATAGTGGGGTTTGGAGAGATCCATCATTGTTTACATGGGAAATACACACTTTTCTGTTGGTTTTGGTGTGAAGTCTGCACCTGTTTGTGAATATGCACAAAATCTGCAGTGAGGCCAGTCTCTGAGCTGGCCTGGCTCCGACTTTCCTCCTAAGGGGTAGAGTTGCTTTAATGCGGTTCACATGTAGGGTGTTTCATCTTAACCAGAGTGATTTATGTTAATGAAATGAAACAGAGAAAATACCCTTGACATCCTAGACTCCTTTAAAAAATATTAAATAAATATGTCCAGGACTTTTGTATGATTATATTTATTAAAACAAATGGAAGACTTCAATACATTCCAGAATAAATTTGTAGGTGACCCTGGGTAGGGTTAAGTCCATTAGGGAAAAAAAAATGAGTTTTGGGGTTTCTTACCAACTCTGAAAGTTCTGAACCATCATTAAGATCAGACAATGAGCATCAATTCTAAGGTAATTTATTCTGTGAGTTAGAATATCCTTTTGTCTGGCTTCTGAAAATTTGATTCTCAAATCATGATTTAGAAAATATATTCAAAGTATCTTTATAAATCTAATAGGAGGCCTCCTTACCACCTCACTGGAAATTATGTGTCATCTTTACCATTAAAGTATCCATTTAAAAGTGTAATAATTTAAGAGTTTTAGTTGTACTGCTTAACTGTTGTTACTGATATAGAAAGTCATTTTAATAGACTTCAAAAAAAAAACTGAAAGAAATTTTTTTCCTTTAGATTTCAACAGGATGCATTTGCCTTTACACAGCATAATTGTGCAATTAAGTTCCATGGAAATTAAAGTACTAAAATGAATAGATATTTTAAAAATGATAGGATTTTTTTTCTCAGAAGTTACTTATCTGAAAACAATTAGATAGAATAATTTACATGCGTGGTTATCTTAAATGCTGATTGAATTGTAATTATCCAGCTGATATGACATTTAGAAAAAAACAGAATTAGCCAAGGAAAAAGTTTACTTACTAAGAGTATATTGACAGAGTCTTAATTACACTAGTATTGGTAACAATGATCTATTTTTTTAAAGACTGTTTAGACTCAAGAAAGTAAAACTGAATAAAATTTGTATTTTAATATCTTTTTGTCCATTGCTTTGTGGACAGATTTTACCAGATTTGTACAGAAATTCACCTAATGTGCTGTAGCTCTGGGTATTTGGCAAGCAAGTCAGTTGGCAGCTAAATATCAAAATGCATGACAAGAAAAAAAATAAAAAGGAACTGAAACTGGAGACTCCCCCCACCCCCACTTCCAGTGCTTGACCTCAGAAGCTGCTTTGGGGCAATGCAAGCAGCAGCGGCTGGCCAGCATTTTACTGCCCACCAACAGTGGCTCCACTGGGGCTCAGGCTGCAGGTACACACTGGCAGCAATGGCTCCTCTACCATGCTGCCACAGGCCATGCAGCCCCTGGTTCAGCATTGCAGGGAGGAGCATGAGGCCTCAATTGGCCAGCTTTGAGGCCATGGCTACCTCCAGCTGTAGGCAGTAGAGAGGCCCATGGATTTGATGCCTGGATTGTAGAATGGACCAATCAGTTACAAGCTATGAGCTGACTGGGGCTAACTGGTCCCATCTGCCCTACACTTGAAAATGACTCAATTAGACTTGTGGGTGGGGGAATCTTAGAAAACATAGAAGTTAGGGCTGGCACCAGCTTGGAACTCTCAGATTCTCCTTAACTTGGTTCCTGACCTCCAATAGACCAACAGCTGATCTCTGAAGACTGAAGAGAAACTGAAAAGTTTTGCAGTGAAGTCAAAAAGCTTTGCAAAAAATGGAGGTCTCCTCCTCTGACTCTACCTCAGACATGGCCTGGAAGGAGCATCAGAGGTCCTAAGCCTGGCGTCTCAAGGAACTATTTGTTGCTGGTATGGGCCAACGGCACACAAAGAGCTGTAATACTAGTGACCTGTGGTGGTGGAACTACTGACCAGTGCTGTCCAGCACTGTTGATAGGTGACTGGCACCCTGCGTCTGGGTAACCTCAGAGAGCTGTTAACCACTGCTAATCATCCAGCACTACCTCTCCATGCTGCTCTGATCCAGTGTCCGGTGCTGCCCATCCTGACCTTCCCACTGTTACTGTGGGCTGCTGTGGCATCATCTCAGTGGCCCTACCTGTGAGCTTTTCCAGCTGTGGTGAGTTGGATTCTGACCCACTGCTTGCCAGTGTGCCATGAGCTGCAGGCCCTCATTGGTGGGGTGGTGCCATCTTGGATGAGTGACCGTTTGTTTAGGACTTTTGGACACTGTGAACACTGTCTGGGATGAGATAGCTGGGCACTTGTGGCCTAGAAACACTTTATTTCCCCTGTTAAGTGAATTTCATTGATGTTGCTCCCTGAAGCTGAATGAATGGTCTTGTAATCGTGTGTGTGGATGATAAACCCAAACCCCTGTCCTATATTGGGCTCTGTCCTTCCCTGCTATAGCCCTGTATAGCTCTCTTTTAGAAATTTTATGATACTTTCCTAAGAAAGGTTTAACTGTGTGACCTATGACATGTCACTACACTGAGTACATTTGCACTTACTTTTTTATATTTGATATCCTGGATATAGGTATGTAGGGTAAATGGAAAAGTGATAAGGTTTTTCCACCCTCCTGCCATTGGTGTCAACCATGAACACCTGCGGACCTGCAAACATGCCTAAGTGGGCATGCGCAGGTGGGTGCACCTGGTCTGAGACATGGGCATATAAGGGCAGTGTCATGAGGACGCCAAGAGAGAGTAAGAGAGAGAGAGGAGCATAAGCAAGAGAAGGGAGAACAGAGATGTAGCAGCAGAGGCACAAGAGGCTAGAGAGCCCAGAGAATGAAGAAGTGCCAGGGGCTAGGAGCCTGCCAGCTTCCTGGCATCCTGACGCCCCTGCCTGCCATGTACTTGGTCGACTCTGATATAATGATGCAATAAAATCCTGAAAAAGCCACCAACGGCTCCAGGACAACTCCTTGACCCATCTGCCAGAATCATTGAGAACCTGCTTTCTGCCTTGTTGGCTCTATAAGGTATTAAGTAAACTATATTCTTATGGGATTTAAGGAAGTAATGGTGACTATGATGATATCGATGATGGTCATTTAAAGAGCACAGAGGCTATTGTGTCTTATAGCATAGAAAATAAATCTATGGCACATCATAAGCATCATCAGACAGAAAAGGGGATGAGGGAAGGGTAGGTTGGTGGGTAAAGAAGGTACAGCATTTACTGAGAGTGAATGAATGAAAGTGAAGAGACAAAGGGAGGTGAATATAGAGTACAAAGGCGTGAGTATGGTATACCAAAAAAAAAATAATAATGGGAAAAAATATTTAAAAAGCTAATAAAGGAGTAAATAAACATATCATATAATTTCTAAAAATCACTTGAAGTATTCATTACAGCAAGGAAATACAAAGTCAGTGAATGCTATTTTCTATTAGTTGCCATAATTTATAAAAAATGAGGTTTTCTCATGGTCATTGACCTTATCAACTTTTATGGTCTGTGTATTTTGTCAATGTACTTAACCCCGCCCCTAAAAAAAACTAAAAAGACAACATGGCCAGTATTTATACAAGTTGGTCAGGTCTTGTGATGCTTAAATATTCTGATTATCACACAAGTATAAAAGCATGCTTTTATAACACAATAGGAAAACTAAAGCAATCGATTGCTAATGTGATGGATGTCAGGTTTCAGAGTCTGATGGAATCATCTAGGAGGGATCCTTGAACCCCACCATACTCTGGACTCCAAAGGCAGAGTCTGCAGCCAGAGAACTAAAACACACATGCCTCCCTCAATAGTCAGTGAGTGGCAAATCTTGGTTTCAAACTCAGATTGTCTGATTTAGAGCCCAGGGCTCTTTAGATTATATACATTTTTTCTTTCACAATGTGCATCCTCAAAAACTCGACCTTGACCCAGCATTATGTTGTTGTAGGGAAAGAAGATTGAAAGCTTGACTAATTGATTAGTGGCTGTTCTCTGTGAACTTGACATAAACACACCTTTTCTCTATTTAGAGAAAATATTTACAATAAAATTTTTAACCTGTCCCATTGTCAACAGCTCTAATCTCCTCATTCCTTTCATTGAGAGAGATCATATGCCTTAAACCTTTATCAATAGCCCTTCCTTCCTGTTGGACTTCTGCAGATACTGTTCATATTTCATCACACCCACTGTGTTTATAAATGGTGGCCATGCTGAACGTGAGCACTTCTTTTCAGCTGCCTGTGGTTTCACCACTTCTTAATATGTTAAATTTAATTAGGCTGTGGTTGCTAGCCCCTTACTTTTTTTTGCTTGCCATTCTGTCAGTTAATGTTTCCCTTGTATAGGTCAGAAGGCAGGGCAAAGAAGAAATGCAGGGGAGGGACTCATTAGCCAAATCCAGGTCAAGCTGTCTAAAGGATAATTGAGTCTTCTACTGACTTGGTCTCTGTTTCCCATCCTCTATGGCATCAAGAGATCTTTGCAGTAATGGAAAGTTCCTTCTTTTATCCCTGTTTACTGCTGTCTTCTTTGACTTCATGAACAGAAACATGAGGGGCAAAATATTTGTAAGGATTGGGCATCCCTCGTGGTGCAGTGGGTGAGTGTCGCACTGTGAAGCATACATGGTACAGCAGCATGAGTTCGATCCCCAGCCAGGGAGGGGACCCACATGGCACAGCAGACCTCTCCTGTCTTGCCCGCTGCTTCCCTCAGCAGTGTATTTCAGTAGATCTGCTGGTTTGGCTCCCCACTCTGTCTCTGGTGAGTTCTCTCACCTCCCGCAACTCTGGACTGTAGCCCGCTCTTGTATGCATAAATAAATCTGTTTAAAAAAATTTTAAAGATTAAAACCTTTCACTCTAATACCCTATCTCTGCACCAGGATAAATGTCTAAGAAGAATTCCCTATGGACCACATTGGCAGAGCTGATGTTTGCATTGTACATAGACCAATATCTATTGTATCTTTGGAGTGGGGGTTAGTTAAGAAACTAAATCCTATTGATGTCTTAAAATGAGTATTTTGAAAAGAAGATGCTCTTGTAATAATTTACTCCTCAAAGATGGTGCATCATAGGTTCAGGCAAACACCAAGAAATGATGAGTCTCTGCTTAGAGTTTTTTTAAATCTGAACTTGAGCTAATCAAAAAATCATCATCCATTCTCTAAAATAATGCTAATTCATTTGTTTATTTGCTCATTATGATAAGCTCAGTTGACCATAGGCAATGTTCCAAATGACTTCCAAAGACTGTCAATATGGCTGATCAAGAAACTATGTAGAGGGCCTCCCTGCTGGCACAAAGTGTTCATTCACAGCACTATGAAGCTATCTGCAGCCACTGCAGCATGAGTTTGATCCCCACCCAGGGAGGTGACCCATTTACCTGGTACAGCAGAACTTGCCTGTTTTTCCCTGTTCCCCTCAGCAGTGTATTTCAGTAGATCTGCCTGTTCTTCTCCCCACTCTGTCTCTGGTGACTTTCTCATCCCCACACCTCTGACCTTCACCCCACCTCTTGTATGTATAAATAAATAAATCTTTTTAAAAAAGGAAACTATGTAGATACAGGTGATATTTTTCTTACACTGAACTTGGAATAAGAACAAAAGAAGTCTATTTTCTACAAATGCATTAACATCTTCCCTTAATTTCAGTTTATTAATAAGTTTGTAATGGCAGGAAGAAAAGAATTTCATTTGCTTTTTCCATTGGAAATGCAGTGATTAAATTATTATATTTTTAATTGAGACAACACTGGTTTACAATGCTGTATATGATGTAGAGGTATGGAATCAAGCCTTTCAGGTATATGCTGTCACACCACACACACAACTAAGGCACCCATGTCCCCTCCGGCCCCTAATCTAGTCCTTTGTGCCTCTTCCCCATTCTGCTCTACCTTGCCTTCTCCCCCTCTAATAACCTAAATTCTGCAGTCAGATTTCTAGGGTTAGTTATTGGTTTGGTTGTAGCTGACCCTTTGTTTTTTGTTGTTTTTATTTGCTATATTACACATGCAAGGGATATTTCCTAGTATTTGTCTTTCTCCTCCAAATTTACTTCACTTAGTATTACTCCTTCCAGCCCCATCCATGTTATTGCAAATGGCAACAGGTGATCTATTTTTATAGCTGAGTAATATCCAATTGTGTATATGTACTACATATCTAATCCATTCATTTTTGGGGATATTTAGACTATTTTTCATAGCTTAGCTATCATCCATAGTGTTGCAGTGAACAAAAGAGTGCATACATCCTTTAAATCAGTGTTTTCTTGTGTTCTTTGGGTGATTACTTCGGAGTGGACTTGCTGGGTCATATGGTTAATCTATTTTTAATATTTTGAGGAACCTTCATACCGTTCTCCATAGGAATGGTACCAGTCTACTTTCCTACCAGCAGTGTACTAGATTTCTTTTTTCTCATCAACTCTTGTTGTGTCTAGGCTTTTTGACATGAGCCAGCCTCACAGGGGTGAGTAAGTATCTCATTGTGACTATATTTGTATTTCCCTGATAGTAAGGGCTAATGAGCATTTTTTTCATGTGCCCATTTGCCATCTGTATGTGTTCAATGGAGAAATGTCAGTTTAGCTCTTCTACCCATTTTTTAATTGGATTGTTTCCTTTTTGTCGAGATAAATTGGTATCATTGTAAGATTTTTAGTATTTTGACTTCTGATTGGGGTGCAAATACTGATTTGTTCAGAGGCTAGTTTGATTATATCAACTCAATGTCTGCTAGAAAACATCAGTAGAAAATATTTAAAAGCAACGATTTTGTAGAAGTACATGTTCTTAAAATAGCACATTCTCTTACACAATCACATTTTAATTCCCAAGAGTCACAGAAGTAGTATTTTCTGTTACTATTTAGTGATAGAAAAAAAAAAAATCTCTGCTTAAGGGGGAAGGAGGTTGAACAGACTATGGTGGAGGTCTGTGGGAGCTTTGTTGGTAGACGTGGTCTGATGACCTACATCTGAAAAGTTGTGATTGTATACCTCTAAATCATACACAATATTGTAAATCAGTGTTACCTCAATAAAATAATAATAAAAAGTGAAAAATAGGAAAACAACTTTCCAATTAATATTATTTAAGGTGATTGTATTTTTAACCTAAAAACAATACTGATATTTTTTACACTATATTTAATTACAAACGAGGTATTTTTTATTATAGGAATTATGGAAAGGAAAAAATTAAGAATAAAATATATTACTAAAATACTGTAATTCTGGTATAATCTTTAATGATTTCTCATGTCCTTGGTGGGTTTTTTGGTATTATTTATTTGTAAGGTAATGGTTTACGACACAATGTATGATAAGGAAGTATAGATTTACAGTATTCACTGTTACCACACCACAACCACCACCAAAGCTCACTTAATTTCCCCCCATCCACTGCCCTCCACATTTTGGAGTCTCAATTCTATAGTCTAAATTCTAGAGTTTGATATTGTTTTATCTGTTCTTTTTTGTTTCTTATATTCCTAATATGAGTAAAATCATCTTCTGTTTGTCTTTGTCTTACTGACTTACTTCACTTAGCTTAATTCCTTCCAGTTCTATCCATGTAGTTTCAAGTGGCAACAGTTCGTCCTTTTTAGTAAATGAGTAGATTCCGTTGTATAAATATATCACATCTTCTAATACTGATCTGCCATGGAGCACTTAGGTTATTTCCATAACCTAGCTATCATAAGTAATATTACAATAAAGTTGTATCTCACTGTGATTTTGATTTACATTTTCTGATAAGTAATGAATACTTTTTCATGTACATTTTGGTCTTCTGTATAACTTCTTTGAAGAAATGGCTACTCACATCTTCTGCTCTATTTTTTGGGGGGAGGGGTTAATCTTTTTTATTGTTGTTATATTGGTCCTTTGTGGATAACAGATATTAACCACTTGTTAGATGAGGATGCACTTTCTTTTTTTTTCGGTAGGTCATCTTCTCATTTTACTGATCTTTCTCTTTATAGAAATATTTAATTTTGATGGAGTCCCATTTATTTATCTTTGCTTTTGTTTTCCTTGATGTTGGAGATCAATCCCTAAAATATCACTGAAATCAATGTTGTGGATTGAATATTACTGTTTTTGTCTAAGCATTTAGGTTTCAGGTCTTCATATACAAGTCTTTAATCCACTTTGAGTTACTTTCTGTATGCTGTAAAATAGTGGTTTAGTTTCATTCTTTGCCTATGACTGTTTATCTTCAGAAATAGTGGTGGGAAAGCTAATTTCCTTTCCTTCTTCCATTATGTGCTCCTGGTTCTTTTTGTCTCATATTAAATGTGCATGTAAGTGTGGGTTTATTTTCAGATTTTCAATTATATTCCATTCATCTGTGTGTCTTTTTATCCTGATACCATATCATTTTGGCTAAAGTAACTTTGTAATACAGTTTGAAGTCTGAGAGTGTGAAGTCTGACAATTATGGTCAGAATTGCTTTGAATATTTGGGTTATTTGTGGTTTCATATGTATTTCCTTAATGTTCCATATATTTGAAGAATGCCATTGAAAGTTTGATAATTCAAAAACAGTCAATCCATGGGTTTAAAATGGCCATTATTAACTCTTCCAAATCTAAGAGAAGGGGACATCTTTCCATTTCTCCATGTCTTCTTCTGTTTCTTTTAGCGATGTCCTAGAATTTTCATTGTATTGGTTCTTTATCTCCTTTGTTAAGTTTACAACTAGGTATTTCCTCTTTTTTGGTGTTTATATAAATAGGATGTTTTTCTTTATATTCTGTCTATCTCTTTATGTGCATTTAGAAGTGCAACTGATTTTTGTAAATTGATTTTATAACCTGATGTTTTATATACCAATTTATTTTTCCTATTAGATTTTTTTGTGAAGTCTTTAATTTTCTATGTATATTATCATGCCATCTACAAATAGTAATAATTTCTTCTTTCCCAATTTGAATCCTTTTTACTTCTTTCACTTGCCCGATTGCTCTAGCTAGAACTTCCAATACTATGTGAACAGTAGTGTGAATGTAGATGTTCTTATTTCTGAGCTAGGTAAAGTTTTCATTTTGTCACCATTGAGAATGTTAGCTTGAAGTTTGTCCATAAATGGCCTTAATTATACAGATATGGTCTCTCTTTCCCATTACTTCTTAAATTATGAGTTGCAGCTCATTAAAAGATTTGAAATCACCTTAGTGTTTCAAGTGACATTTCTGGAATGGAATTAAATATCATTTAAAATATAAGTGTAAATGAGTCTTATGTTATGAAATTTATGTTTTAGTTGTATGTGTGTTTGGTGGTTTACAAAAATTTTTCTTTTTCTATTTTGGGGTTTTTGAAAACCACTGAGCCACTGTTTAAGCAACCAGCTCAGATTATTTATATCTACAAAATCTTTACATTATTACCTAGAGACAATTAGTAACTTCCTTTTCTGTGTCTCCGTGCAATGTTATATTTATTAGGGTACTTATTATTTTGGAATGGGAGAAGAAAATCTATATCTGCATTAGTGAATGTTTCTCTTTAAACTGGGAGAGATTTGTTTACAGATCAATTTCACACATACCATCTGATCTCCTTAAGTATATGAATTTGTCTTAATAATATGAAATCCAAAACATGTCAAAGAGATTTAATTTAGATGCTCAGTGAATGCTTGATGAGTAATGAACAAATGAACTAATGAACAAATCTACAAATAAGACATTCTTGTCAAAGTCAGTTTCATTTTTTTTCCAGATGGGAATGCTACATACACAAACAATTTGAAACAATTTATAGAATATATGCTACTTGGAAAGATTTTTAAGAGGTTTAAATCTTTTTGATATGAGGGTGTAGAACTGCTCTAATGATGACTCAGGGTTATTTGGCTATCAAATCGATACCCATGCACAAAAGATTAGTCTTCAAGCTTTTTTCCCATTGTAATCGTTGGTCTGTAATGTTTTCAGTAGCTCACTTAGTGTGTCATTGAATCCCCATTGCAACATACACATGCCTCCCTAACATCTTATAAACAATAAAACAATCAGATAGTTAACTGTTTTTGTGTATAGAGCCAGCTATTTGGATAGTTGGAAAAGAATCATCACCTTATTTTTTCCTTTCTTTCTGGAATATTTGAGGGTTAATTTAAATTGTTGTCATGGTAATCCAGCTGCCAACCTCTGGCCTAATTAACCTATTTGTGGAGTGTTTCTTTTTGTTGTAAATTATAGAACAGTAAATCTCAATTGCTCTGTCAGGCTACCATAGAAAGTCCATACTTATCAGTGGAATGAATGTTGTGATTGCAATTGTGTCTTGAAATATGCAACTGCTGAATAAATTTTCAAAACCAGTGTTTTATTTCTACCATCTCCTATAAAGTAGGCAGTAGCATAGTTGTTCCCCTTCTAAATCACAGAAATATTAATTTTATGTAAATGATAGGTTTTTATCTCTTCTTAGAATCATGGTCTTTAGAAATATTGGATTTCAATTATTAATGCAGTTAAAAAGCAGTGAAATTTTTCAGGTTTCTTAGTATATGGTCTTTGGATTCAAGTTTATATGAATTTTAATCCCAATTTCTGCCAGTAACTTAATGAAACTGACAAAAGTTCTTTTTAACTTTATTGAGTCTCAGTTTAATGATTTATAAAATGGAGTTAAAATACATAATTTAAGGTATGATGCATTTATTACAGCACTAACGATAGCGTACAAACTGTTAACTCCATGCCTGACACATAGTTCGTTGTTAAAATTATTTATAACTTCAGTTTTGTTGCTAGAAGAAAAGAGTTTACTTGCCAACATAAATGAAATATTACTTTATCTTCAGGATTAATCCTACTTTCCTGTCATTTTAGATATGAAGAAAATTAAAACTCCTTTATCTTGGATTGGTCTCCTGACTGAAAAGATAGTCCAACTCTGCACTTCAGTGCTCCTTTCAGTTCCCAAGTTTTTCCTTCTCATTCTCTTTCTGACTATGCCTCAGGGATTTAAATTTCTAAATAAGTTTGCCTTTTGTCTTGTACATCTCATATTGTTACGCAATTAAAAGAAAAAAAATCTTGATGATGCTGCCTCCCTCAGAAAGGCCACATCAAAAGGTAGAGTTCACCAAAAATAATACACACTTTTTCCAAAGACACAAACAGTTCCTTGAAAAGGATGTCATGCTGTAATTTGTTTTGTGAATTCTATAAACCACAGAACATTTACTTACAGTAAAGTTTGACCTTTATTTTTCCTTCTTTTTATGCCTACAAAGCTCCATCGTCTCTTCTTTTTTCAGAAGAAATATAAAGGCTAACATTCTCTTTAAAGTATATATATTCTACATTGGATTTTATTGGAATGTGGAATTTAATTTTTAGCGCGGGTGCTTTGGCTTTATGCAATAATATTTTATGGAATGCAATCACTTGTGCAAAGACCAAAAAGAGGCCCATTTGAAACTTTACAAAAAAGAATATTCTGTGCTCATTGGGTGATGGGAAATGCAATATGTGTACTAAGCTCTACATTGCACCCCACTGAAAGCAGAGAAATCCCTATGACTGATTTGATGGTAGTAAAATCTCTTTAGGGATTTTTTTGGATCAAGAAAGTAATAACAAGAAATGGGCACATAATTAAGTTTCCAAGGTGCACGTGTCACAAGCATCTTATCCTCCCTCTGGAGGGGAAATTTACTATTGACTTCAGTAGACATTTTTCCTGCTATGTGCCCATTTAGAAAATAGATCAGCCTTTTCAAATTTTCTAAACAATTCTCTGTTATTTGAGTTATAAGACCATTTTACTGTCATTTGTATTCTATTTTCCACTCATTATATGTTTAACAATCACCAGGTTGCTATAGAAATGAAAATAAACTAAGATTTGGAAGACTACAGTTTGCAGGAGCATACTGTCTCTTGTGCCCAAATCATGTGGATTCCATTCCTCTTTGAATATACTAGTTTCTATTGTTTTCCAGTGGATCTTCACGTAAAGAAATATAATTGAATTACTTGTGTAAATTTTTCCCCAAATTTTTGTTGTGTTCATTAAGAATAAATTGGTGTGAAAAAGAGGAAAGTAGAAAGAAATAAAGGGAAGAAAATGAAAGAAGGGAGGAAAAGAGGTAGTGAGGGAAACAGGGATAACATGATAAGTGTGAGCAACCATACTGCTTAAAGTCTGCTATGGAATCTAACATCTCTGTCGCGAACCATTGTAGTTATAAGAGAAATATATTCTGTTACTATAGCACAAACAATTCTGGAGACCTTCAGGAAGAATCAGTGGTCCCAGTGAGTACACTGGAGAAGATCCTTGTCCATATTGTAGCTCAGCATCAGTTACCTACATCGCAGTCCTTTGTTAATTGGATAGCAACAGAGCAACTGTCCCTTTCTAGTTCTAGCTTTTGCAGACTAGGGAGAATGGATTTAATAATGCTATGAAAATAAAGGTGTTAGATCATCTGGAAGTTACTGGGCCCATATCTGGAATCTTAATTAAGTATTCCTTGAACATCACTATTTCAGAATTATAGCCACATATTTGGCATGAAAATGCATGGTGTTTTTTACTTTCATAAAGTAATGTCTAGAAAGGGACATGCATAAACATGAATACCTTTTGCTCTATATTTCAAAACAAAGGGATGTTCATTTCAATAAAATTTGAGTACTAACAACTCACTTCTCGAAACCACTCAATTTCCTAATTCTAGCTTAATTTTTTCTAGATTTCAACATAGAATTCAACAAAATAAAATTTTATAAATTCTATTACCACTGTGCTTCTATTATATGTTAATTAGCTCAGAATCATTTTATTCATTTTGATAGACTACAATCTTAAAATTTTGCCAAGTTTTCTCTGCTTGTATTATGATTTTCCTCTAGGAAATTAGCAAAATTGTGCAGTCAGAGGATCTATGAAATATTATGCTATAAACAGAATAACATGACGCTAACAATGTCTCAAAGCTTAGAACAACTGTCAAGAGAGATTTTTCTTCAATGTCTCAGAGATACATTGAGTAATGTCTCTGCCTTAGTCACAACTATTACTGGCTATATGACACATCTTCAGCAAGGAAAGTCCCTTAGTCTCTTTAAGTATTCATTCCTTTCAACAATAGAGTTCTAAAATTAGCCTTGGCATTTTAATATAATAAAGCAAAATAAATTTTAAAATGCCATATTTAAAAAAATGAATTTTCTGAACTTCATATGTATATACTATTAGATATTACATATAGATAATACATATAATTATAAACATATAATTTATTTAACTAGAAATATATGTTCCTAGTTAGAATATATTATGTGGTACTATGATATATCTGCACACATATATTTAATGCTATAAAATTATCTTACTACTTTTAAAAGGTATTGTTATATGGTTTTCTTATTATCATGGATTTTTTAAAAAAGTAGTATTTTATATGTAATATAAAAACAATATATAGAATATATATTATATATGATATAAATGCACTAAATGCCATGTTCAGCTGCATCCTCATTAAAAGTGATAATCTGCTCTAGGAATAAGTCATACTTTATTCTTGGAGTGAAGTGTTTTGCTCTCCATTCTGGAGTCTGGAGTCATCAAAGGAAAGATGTGCTGAAGAAGTGACCTGAAAGGAGAAGTGTAAATCATGGGTATTAAGAAAGATTTTGAGCACAGAGGATGTTGAGCTTTTATTTTCCAACAGATTTATTGGGTTACAATTGGTATATATTACTCTATATAAGTTTGGGGTGTACATCATAATGAATTGACATCTGATATGTTGTTAAATGATTACCACAGTAAGATAGGTTATTACCCATTACCTTATGTGGTTAACATTTTTACCATTGGTATGAAGAATTTAAAGTTCCACCCTCATAGCGACTTTGATATACAACACAATTTTGTTCGCTTTAGTCATCATGTTGTATGTTATATCCTCAGAACTTACTTATCCTATAAATAGAAGTTTGTACCTTTGACAACTTTCTCCAAGGTCCCAACCCCCTCCACCAAGACAGTGGTTTTCTTATCAAATGCAAGACAAAGAATTTAAGGGAGAGAAAAATTCCCTTTGAGGTAGTAACTCTGACACACAAAAATTATACAATGTGAGAGCAGTCTATTGCTTTAGAGACCATTTAAGTGAATTTCCTCATTTTGTAGTTGAGGAAACAGTTTCAGAAAGACAATTTACTAAGATTGTAGAATTAGGTGTAGTGCTAAGAAAAGAAACTGGATCTCTAAAGTTAGGTTCCATTGATCTTTCTACTCCACTACAATTATACACTAAAGCCAGGGAATTTGATTTCAAGATAACACCTAGAGAAAGCATTGCAGGATTTAGTCTTTTTTTTAAGGCTTTTGGAGAAGTCTTCCAAAAGCTGTTTTATTCTCCCTTTCTTTCATATAATGTTCTAATACTCATCGAAAATGTGGTTAGGAAAAATGTCCTCTGTGCTGGCATAGTTCTTATTTTAATACTTGTACAAATACAAAAGAACTAGACATACACAAACATTTAAATCAATGAACAAAAAATAGGTCAAGTTAAATGGCAATTCCTATTGAGCAGAATTATGCAGACACAAAATGCATTTAAATACAGTTGAGTAAATAGAGATGAAGAAAATCAGCAAAGTATTATATAAATAAATTGAAGCCACATATATATGCTACATCTTCTGGAGTTGTGAACACTTGTTAAATCCATTTCTTCCCCTTGTTGGTTTAATTTCTAGATAAATAATGAATTACAATATTTAAATTTTCTTGAAATTATCATTATTCATTTTTGTGCCTGGAGAATTTTGTAACTTGCTAGCCATAAGAAAAGTAGAATTATCTGATATTTGCACTCAAATAAAAAGCTCATATAAACTGTAGTGACACTAGAAACTTGAAAGAAAAATGCCTTTCCCTAAAAGAGTAATTTCAAAGACTGATGTGTAGTACAGCATTTCCTTTATTTTTTCTCCCCCTCCTTTTTTTTTTTTTTTTTGGTTTAGGATCTTACATTCAAACCTTTAATCAGTGTTGGTTTAATTTTAATGTTTAGTGTTAGGTGCTTGATTTTCATTCTTTTGTATATGACTGTCTAGTTTTCTCAACATCATTTATAGAAGAGAATTCCCTTGATCCATTATGTGATCTCTGCTCCTTTGTTGTAAATTATTTGTCTATAAATATGTGGTGATATTTCTGGGCTCTCAATTCTGTTTCATTGACCTGTGGTCTGTTTTTAGACCAATACCACGCTGTTTTGATTATTATCACTTTGTAGTATAAAGTTGGGCACATGACACCACCATTTTTCCCCCTTCTCAGGGATGTTTGGTGTTTTGGGGACTTTGTTGTTCCAAATAAATTTTATTATCTTTTCAGTCGTTTTTTGTGAGTGTGTGTGAAAATTGCAATTGGGGTTTTCACAGGAATTATATTGAATCTGTGTATTGCTTTAGGTTATTTAATCATTTATCAGTGTTAATTCTTTCAGCATGAACATGGAATACTTTTCCCTTTTTTATTTTTTATTAGATTTATTTAATTATATTCAACATCTTTTGTATTCCCCAGGGAGTTCCCACCACCATTTCACCCATGCACCATCACCTCAGTCCCTTCTGCCCTCATCCCTGTCTTTGCCCTCCCCTCCGTCCCCCCCCCCATAGTCCCTTTGGTTTATCTTTGACCTTTTGGTCTTGAGTTTTTTGTTTGTTTGTTTGCTTGCTTGTTTGTTTTTGGTTGTAATTGCCCATTTCCTTGAGCTTACTCTTCTTTTTTGTTGTTGTTGTAGTTGTTGCTCTTTCACATTCCTCCCAAAAGTAAAGCCATCGATATTTTTCTCTTGCCTTCTGACTTGTTTCACTGAGAATAATTCCTTCTAGCTCCATCCATGTTTCTATAAATGGCCCTAGTTTATCATTTTTGATTGCTGGATAATATTCCATTGTGCATATGTACCACATCTTGATCCAGTCATCTACTTTTGGGCATTTGTGTTGTTTCCAGGTCTTACCAATTATAAATAGTGCTGCAATAAACATAGGGATACAGGTGCTCTTTTGGATCATTGTTTTTGTGTCCTTTGGGTAGATCCCTAGGAGTGGGATTGCTGGGTCATATGGTAGATCTATTTCTAGTAGACTGAGGAACCTCCATACGGCCTTCCATAGTGGTTGGATTAACTTGCATTTCCACCAGCAGTGTACTAGGGTTCCTTTTCTGAGCCTTCTATTTCTTTCAACTGTATCTTACAGGTTTCAATGTATAGATCTTTTACCTCCTTGGTTACATTTATTCTTAGATATTTAATTATTTTCAGTGCAATTGTAGAGGTTTTCTCTTTCTGCAAGTTCATTATTTGCACAGAGAAATGCAACAGACTTTTGTATATTAACTTTGTTGTCTGCCGGGGCCTCCCTGGTGGCGCAGCGGGTTAAGCAATGCACTATGAAGCAAACAGCAGCCACTGCAGCACGAGTTCAATCTCCGGCCATAGGCCAGGGAGGGGCCCCACATGGCGCAGCAGACCTCTCCTGCCTGGCCCACTGCTCCCCTCAGCAGTGTGTTTCAGTCAGTCTGCCTGTTCTGTTCCCCACTCTTTCTCTGGTGAATCCTCTCACCTCCCGGGACTCTGGCCTGTACCCCAGCTCTTGTATGCATAAATAAGTAAATCTTTAAAAAAAAAAAACAAAAAAGTTTGTTGTCTGCCACTTCACTCTGTTTATTATTTCTAACAGTTTTTTACTGGATTCTGGAATTTTGTGCTCATTATCATGCCATTTGTAAAATGGTAATAGTTTTTCTTCATTTTCAAATTAGATACCACTTATTTTCTTTCTTTCTCTCTGGTTACTTGAAGGGAGGGAAGGGGGCTGTTAATCAGTTTGAAGGGGTTGATTAGGAGGTGAAGAATGGAATTACTTTTAATAGTGAACATAATGTAGTATATACAGATGTTGGTTTATAATGATGTACACCTGAAACCTATATAATGTTATTAACCAGTGTTATTTCAATAACTTTTTAAAATGAGGCATTTCAAACATATTTGTGAAATGTGCTGAAGCTGAGGAAGAGTGAGAGGCCAATAAAACCTGAGCTGAAAACATAAAAACCAGAGAGATTATCATTCAGCATTCCATTCAACAACTATGTCCACAATGTGTTAGCCACTGTTCAAGGTTCCTGTTAACAGCTGTTAACAAAGTATCTGCCTTTGGAGAGCTTGATGTAGTGAGGAAAACCAGATATGAAAATAAACAGTAAACATAAGTAAATTATATATCAATTTGGCAGGTAATAAGAGAAGAATAAATGAGTTAGGAGGGACAATGTTGGGATAGGTGTGGAAAAGGGTATCAGAGAAAGGGCCTTACTGAATAGATAACAGGTAAATTAAGATTTATGGAAGTTGAAGGATTTACGCAGTTGAAAAGAGCACTCAAACAAATGGAATAACCAATGTGAAACCTTTATGGTCAGAATATGGCTGCTGTATTTGTGAATAGAATCCTAGCAGAGAGTGGTCAGATAATGGGGTCAAATTGATGCTGGACAATCTTATGATATGGAGACATTATTATATGAAGATATATCCATATTATTATATGGAAACATGGTGGTATTTTAAAAATTTCTATCCTTAGTAAAATGATGGACTAACCATGTCAATTAACCCTTGATAATGTCAGTCTGGCTGCCAGTTGCAGAGGGGTAAGGTGGGTGACAGGATTACCACATAGGAGACTGTAGTTGTATTCCAGGTAGGAGATGTTGGCAGAAATCAGGGTGTTGACAGATGAGCTATAAAGACAAGATAAGTTTCTAATATAATTTGAAAGTGTAGACCATAGGATATCCTTATAGTTTGAACATTGACTTGAGCAAGAAAGAGAATGAGTGTTCCCCAAGATGGAAATGAAAGATAATAAGAAAGAGTGTTGTAAGAAAGGACAGTGTGTGTGTGTGTTTCAGTTGTATAAGGAGATGTGAGGTAAAGATTAAGGAAGAAGAATAGGACTTACTAAGGTGAAAACTTGTGGAGCAGGTGGACAATACCAGTTATACATGGTGTCCTCAGAACTCGCAGCACTAATCGTCGTCCACAATCCCCCATGATACCCAGTCCTTTGCTGCTTACCCAGAAGGCACTGGTGGAGTGGTAAAGTGCTGGGGGACATTCTGAAGCAATAGCAGCCACAACTACTGCTTCAAATCTGTTTAGCAGTAGCTCTTTGATGTCCTGCCTTTGCCACTCATCCAAGCATGAACTGTCAAGGCAAGTTTTCCCTAGGAGCATTTTTCCCTTGTTCCATATAGGCAGACATATGCAGAGGAATGAAACGTGTGTGTTGTAATGCGCACTTTTGTTTTAGTTTAAAAAAAATGTTAAAAACAGAAGTCCTTGTACCATTTGAAAATGTACGATTTTATAATCTGATGCTTTTAAAAAATGACCTACAATTATAGAAAACTATAGGCTTGTATTTTCATCATTACTTCACATTTACATTATTATAATCTGCCATTAAAAATTATGTGAGGCATCAGAACCTGTCTCAGAGGTCAAAAAGACCTCATAATTCTAAAGGATACTTTTAAATACTTAATTGATGAGGACAGAAATTATATAAATCAGATCGTGTCTGTGCCCTACTCAAATCCTTGCAATATCCCTTATGATTCAGGTTGAAATCCACAGTTGTAGCAATGACCTGTGAGGCCTTTTATGAACTGGCTTTATTCCACTTTTCAGGCACCAACCGTATTATATTTCATTCACTTCTCAACCACTAGGACCTCCTTGTGCTGCCTTGAATATGCTAAAGACCTTCTTACTTCAGATTCTGGCATTTTCTATTCCTTCAGGATATTGCTTTCCCTCGTAATTTGCTTGATCTTCTTCCTCACTCCATACAGTGCATTTCTCTGTTCCACTGTTACCACCTCAGAGCAGTCCTTTGTGTACCCATTTCTAAACATGCCCTATTGCTCATGACTTTTTATTTATTTTTCACCTTGGTTCTTACTATGTGTTTGTTTGTTTATTTATATTCCATTTTATTTCTGTTAGAATGTAATCTGCATAGAGGTGAAAGATCGGGTCCTTTGCTTCTACTAATCCTGGCACATGAGAGGTGGTTGGTAAAGATTTCTTGAGTGAAGAAAGTGACAGTGGACCTGTGTGATGCATTTATACTGTAGTACAGTCTGGTTCCTGAAATGTTCACTGCCACAATCCCCTATACCAAAGCCCTACCCCTGGCTTCCTGGTATCAGTTTCTCCACTAGATTCAGGTATGTGAAGACTTGGGACCTTCATGCCTTTGTAGCTGCTACTGCTGCCCCATAGGCATCACGTGCTCTAGACATACCAGACTATTTGTCATAAGCCTCCTGGCCTTTGTCCTGGCTAGTCCATCTGCTTGAACTGTTCTCTCTACTTTCTCTTCCAGCAATTTTTGAGTAACTCTACAGGTTAAAATGCTTTGAAATGCTTGAAAATTCTAATTGAATGTTGAGACACCAGGCCTCTTGTTTTCTGTAAAGCCAGAGCAGTGCTTCTCTACACTAGGCCACATAAGTGGGTCACATTGTGTTCTGTACCCTTAGCAAGGACCAAGATGAGTCATGAGAAATCACTGGTATGGTTCAACCCAAATGCAACACATAATCCAGTGTCCTTGCAACCAATTATGTAGCCATAGAGAGGAAATAAATTCTGAGATTTGATACAGGCAAGATTCTGAATCAAAATCAAACTTCTTGAAAAGAAAATCAGAATGTGATTCTTTTCTCCTTACTGTATTTAGTATCTGATCACCTGACCTATGTCTCCCTTTATTGTTAGTAATAGTACAAGTATTTTTGTTTGTCTTTATCTTTGTAAGCTTTTTGTATTCTTTCTAGCATGAGCCTAGAGGACATGCTAAGGAAGAGGAGGAGGATTACTCTTCAAGGAGAGTATTTCAGAATCCCCAGGGGTTAGGTTAAGATAAAAAAAAGTACTTATGCTATTACTATTTTTTCTATCACTTATTTTCTAGCAATGAAATTAGTAGCAAGTCGTCAATAGACCTACTTTATCATTGCCCTACGATAGATACAATCCTTTGCTCCTGTGCCTCTATTTCTTTGGCTTATTTTCTTTGCAGAAAAACATCCTCAAGTGAACTATTCTAAAGTGTGCTCTGGAAAGAAATTACTGAATCTTTATGTGTCTTAAAGTACCCTTGTTCACATAACATAGTTGAATACTAATATGTAATGGCTCAAAAAAAAAGTTTAAAAGTAGTTTTTCTTTGGAATATGAGGACTTTCAGTGTTGCTGACTAGACTTTTATGTCAATCTCATTTTCCATCTCTTTTGAGGATGACATTTTTCTTTTTTAAGGATCCCTGGAGATTTTAATTTTTGAGACTGTGTCTAAGTCAGTATATGATTTTATGCATAGAGCTTTGTTCTAGTTGAAACTATCACATTTAGAAGAGTTATTTTAAGTTCCTAAAAATTATCTTCTGTTAGTTGAAAATGTTCTTCCTTCTTTCTCGGCATTTTCAGAGATTCTGTGAATCAGTTATAGGACTTCTGCAACGATCCTTTATGTTTCATATTTTTCCACTATACATTTCACTCATTTTCTGCTTCTTTTTTTTTTATGCAATTTTTAAAAGTGCTTTCCTCTTTGTTCTTTTCCTTAATAGCATTTTTGTTGTTGTTGTTTTAAAGATAAATTTTCTTGAGTCTCTGAGTTTGTTTCGGTCATCTGAACTATCTGTTTTGTCCAGAGTTGTTTATGTTTTATCTGTTTTCCCCCCCTTCATGCTATTGGGTCTCTTTGTATGCTAAAAAATTACTGTTTTTTCATTGACATTTTCGAAAGTACTATCTGCTTCATTTTTCTTTGGGGTTGTTTAAATGTATCCATTAGGAGATCTTTGTCAGCTGATATGGGATAGAGTATAACTGCCAAACCCCATTTGGGGATTAGCTCCAGAAGTTGGCTCATGGTCTCTGAATCTGCCTCACTGACAAAATAAGGAAGAATATATTTTAGGACAGTAGTATACACACTGGAAGCCTTGGTTTCCTCCAGATACATCATTTTCTGAAGAGAGTAACTGAATGATCTGCCTATTACTAAACACTGGCTGCTGGCATAGGAAAGGTAATTAAGGTATTGAGATATAGCCTTGATCTTCTTAACCAACTAAAATCTTACATATTTTTTTTCCTTCAGTCCTGTCTTTTTCCTTTACCATACCTGTTTCTTTAGTGAGTTCTGTTGAGTAGATTTACTCTCACAACTTCTGAGTTCCCACATGAGTATGTTGAGTATAGCTTCTTCCTTCCTTCCCTCCCTCCCTCCCTCTCTCTTCCCTCCCCCCTCTCCCTCCCTCCCTCCTTCTCTTCTTCCCTTCCTCTCTCACTCCTTCCTACCTTCTTTCTAGAATGCACCCAATTTTTCTCTTCTGGAAAATTATTAAAATTTGTGTGAGTGTATGTTGGCAAGTCCCTCATTCTCCTTTGTTGCTATATATTTTTGTATATATTTTGATACTTCATTGCACTTTATTTTTAAATATTTGGACTTAAAAAAATGTAAGAATAGCACAGATTTCCTGTATGTCCTATACACTTCTTCCCCTAATCTTAAATATTTAATAACCATAGTAAAATTATTAAAATTAATTACTATTTGTACACTTAGCTGAACTATAGCTTTTATATGGGACTGCATTTTTTCCACTAGTGTTCTTTTTTCCATTCCAAGATCCAATCCAGAGCCTCATTTAACACTTAGATGTCATATCACCTTAGTCTCCAATAAACTGTAGCAATTCAGCCTTTCCTTAATCTTTCCTGATCATGAATTTAAAAGTACACTTTAAAGCATTCAGTTTTTTTGTCAAATGTCCCTCAATATAATTTTATCTGATATCTTCTCATTATCGGAGTTGAAGTTGCAAACTTTTTGAAGAATACAATATAACTACCTTTCTCAGCGTATTATATCAGGGAATACTGATCTTGACATGTCTTATACTGGATGTAAGGAAGTCCTTCAAAGTAAATTTTGTTTATTGTAAAGTTTGTAGTTTTCTCCTTTATGAAAAGTTGGGGGATATACTTTGGTGTAAGGAAAATACCATGTTTCTTCTGAAAGTGTTGTCCCCTAATTTCAATGTCTTTCCATAGATTTTGTCCAAGACAATTAATGCTGTCTTATTCAAATGATGATTTTCTATTTTCCTCAATTCTTCTATATTTGTTAATTCAAATTGTTCTAGAAATCAGACCTATTTTCTTTCCTCTCAATTCAGTGTTTTGTTTTTTAAAGCTCTGTGTGGCCTCATGAATACATATTTGACTATATGAATTATAATCCACTTTGTCATTATGTTCTTCACATTCCCCCCACCCTGCTTTGGCTTAGGGAGCTCTTTCACATTGGTTGATATATCCTATCATTCCTTATCACTCCCATTCCTCACTTCAGTGTTTTCTGTCACTACAAGATGTTCCAGAATCACTTGTATGTTCCCTGATTCATTCCTGAATCAACCATTTACCCAAGCATCCCCAGACACTTTCAATGGAGATTGACATTAGAAAACAAAGGCATTGTACTGTTGGCTATATTAAAACCATGAGTTCATCTTTATATCTTTGTACTTTCCTTTAAGCAGGATATTGGGAAAGATAAGAGGTAAACACGGTTTTTTTTTTGCTGTCTTTGACCAGAAAACCCAATTCTTCAGATAAATTTTTAATATATGTTTTGAAGATTTGTTCTTTTTAAGAAAAATTATATTGTGTTCCACTTAGTATTCACAAATATGTTTTTCAATCTTTCAGATACCATAGATCTTTTGAATAAAAATTAACCTATACTGGCATAAATAGGAGAGCACAAAAGCTTCCATGGACATTACTAAAATAATTGCTACAATAAAGAGATTCGCAGTGTCTTAGTTACAGTTTATGAGGGAGTAAAAATCAATTTGTGAACAATAGGAAAATAAATTAGATCTAATCCAAAATAGAACATATCTTTAAAATTATATTGCCACATAGTAGACACTAAATATCTACTTATTGAAATGAATGAATGGACCTTAGCATAATCAGTATTGGTAAGATCTGTTGCTGTGTTGTTCTCCAGTGTATACACAGCATACATTATAGCATGTAATCACACAACTCTTATAATGCATCACTAATTTATTCAGTAAACAGCTGCCACTCCAACATTATTGGCATATATATTTTTAAGTGAAGAATTTTTAAACTTTTTTTTAAAAGATTTATTTATTTATGCATACAAGAGCTGGGGTACAGGCCAGAGTCGCAGGAGGTGAGAGGATCCACCAGAGACAGAGTGGGGAGCAGAACAGGCAGATGACTGAAATAGACTGCTGAGGGGAGCAGTGGGCAAAGCAGGAGAGGTCTGCTGCGCCATGTGGGTCCCCTCCCTGGCAGGCGGCAGGGATTGAACTTGTGCTGCAATGGCTGCGTTTTCTTCATAGTGCATTGCTTAACCTGCTGTGCCACCAGAGAGGCCCAAGTGTAGGATTTTTATCAAATGATATATTTTTCAAACTTTTCATCCTTTGAAAGTACTGGAATAAGTTCATATGTATAGGATTAATTTTGAAAGATGTGGCATTTTGAACATCTATAATAAATTATAAAATCTGTGTTTGTAAATTCACGAATGACATGCATTACAAATATGGCATTTGCCTCAGACAGACAAAAGTAGGTTCTAAGTATTTGGAGAGATGTGGACAAGATAGATATAGTTTCCCTATAAATAGGAAAAATGACTTTTATTAAAAAAAATCTTTACATTGGAATGATAACCACTTGCACTTCATGCCAAATTTTCAATTTCTATCTACTATTTTGTTTTAAAATTATAGTAAAATATTTTTAACTTGGGGAGTGAAATAGAGATTTATGAAAATGTTTTGCTGAATGGTTTTATGTCTCATTATCATTATTAGCTTATGCCTTAATTTTGATGGGGTATATCATCCAGTACTTTCCTCTGAAAATATTTGTAGAAGATTTTTTTTAATTTTGTGGGTCTAAAACTATTATTCAGTTATCAATTTTGATCGACCACTTTAAAATTCATTGATTCCCTAAACTGGTCTTTTAAGTTTTTGATCTCTTATTGCCAACTATTTAATTTTCTGTTGTGTTGTGCTTTCTGAGAGAACATGTCAACTTTATCTTCTAAACAGTCTGTTACATGTTTTGTTTGATGTTTGTTTTTAATTTTAGATAGCTCCCTCTTTTCCTTTCAGAAATATACTATCTTGTATCTTTGGGCACAACCCTAATGTTTAATTAAAGTTTCTTCCCTGTACTTTCTCTGGTTTTTGGGAGATAATCTAACTATTGGATTTGATGACTTGCAACTGTCTGTGTTTCCACATGGTTTCTTTTTGGTTGTTAGTTTCTTCAGGAAGAAAGAAAAGTCAACCTGCTTTTGTGGCTTCCTTTCTATAGACACAAACACTTGTATTTTAGCTTTCCTCTCTGTAGATCACTTCTGTGTTTTCCACTCCATTTCCTAATATTGTGTTGGTAATCCTTGTTTCCTGCTGTCTTCTATGCTGTCTTTTTATCCTTCAAAAATACATATATTTTTAATGCTAATCTGGAAAGAGAAATTTTTATTAAAAAGATAGCATGTTGCGCCTTAAAGGATGTTTACTTTCAGTTTTACCAGTGTAGAAGCTTTACACATTGATTGAGAAAAGAAGAAGCAGCACAATCTTCCAAAAGAGGGAAAAGAAATGCATATTTGGTTATAATGATGCATATGATTGAGTGGACAACCTTCTTAATCATCTGCTACATATTTTCTTAAGAGTATTATTTCTTTTCTAAGGAAGTACATTGGATTAATGAAATGAAACAGAATTATCTTCATAAAACATCCTCGATTCTTTCAGAGAACTTATTCTTCTGTCCTGACAACGTATATCACATGACTCTTCCACTCATATGAAAGCAGTGAATTGATTACATGTGGCAATTTGATGGAAAGTGTAAGAGCTAGTATTGTTTAGTAGGAGTCAAATCTCTCTCTCTGATAATTAGACAATATTAATTTTATTGATTGAAATAAACAATTAAATCATACACAGTAAACAAAATTAGATTTTTTTGCTTGGTTTCACTAATAGGCAAATTGAGATTTAAGTGGCCTTCCGGCGGTGGGAAGAACTCCTGTGGAATTCATATGTACACTTATGAATTTGAAATATTGAACTTTTGTTGCACTAGTAGACTTCATTAATAACGCTTTCTAGATGACATTCAAATAAGTGTTTTTGCTCTATGACTTTAACAATTTTTTTTTTTACTGCAAAGAAAAAAAGATGTCTAAACTTTCTATGGTGCCACTGTAAAAAAGATTGGGGAAATTTGCAAACATAAAAAAGTCTCTACTAAAGGACTACAATTTTATCCCCCCCTTCCCTCAAGACTGCTAGTTTAATAATTGTCTTAATTATTTCTACCAAACACACAATAGAGAATAATAGAGAATTGCTACATATTAAATTCACTGTAATGTACAATTTCCTGATTTCATTAATTAGTTGCTGAAAATCTGAATGATAATTCTAGCATAGTAATCTTCAAGCTTACATTAAGAAAACTAGTTGACTTTATAAATTCGAGTAGCTTCTCTCTCAAAAGCAGCACTGAGGAGAAAGGGTTTAGGGACCCTTAAGAAGGTTGAAGGGTGAGGATGAAATGTGTGAGTGGGGCCAGCAGGGGTTGCTGTCATGGATGAGGCTGCCACATTCCTGGCGTCTCTGACCTTGGACTCACTTAACATTATAGTCTGGATTCTATTAAAGGAATTTCATGTTTTTCCTTTGCAAGAGTCACCCCCTACCACGACAAATATTTAAAAATGTTTTTAAAAAAAAAAGTTGGAAAAGAAACTTTTTCCCAAAAGAAATTTATAGTTCAAATTTACACTGAGTTCTTACTAACTAGAGCAAGCCGGGTTTTCACTAAAGCTTTGACTTTGCTCTGTAAAACATTAGTCACTCCCTTGGAAGAAGCAGTTTTTTATAGGCATTGGGATAAAACAGCCACAGATGTGCATGTAATATGACAGGCTTTAGAATGTACCTGCAAAGCATTTTTTTTTTTATTTGTAAGAAAAAAAGAAAAGGATGAAAGAAAAAGACTGAATCAGGATGCGAAAATAATAGTGATTTGGTATTAAGGAAATGATCAGTTTTTGATCCCTTCAAGTAGTATTTTCTTTTCCTCTTTTCTTTATTCTTAGGAAGTTCTTGAGGCTGTGCCAAGTCATTTTCACTGCACAAATGTTAAAGGTATTTGCCATTCCCATGTGTAACTGGTTGCTTTTTACTACATAGGACTGTAGTGACACCCGTGGCCCAAGAGTTTGATCCAGACGTGGTCCTAGTTTCTGCTGGATTTGACGCATTAGAAGGCCATGCCCCTCCCCTGGGGGGGTACAAAGTGACAGCAAAATGTAAGTATATCCCTTAAGATTTTATGAAATGCTATGACATAATAACATCTTTCAGGTCTTTGAGATAAAGAACACCTTTTACGTGTGTCTAGAAGACTTGGGTTAGACATTTGAAAACGATTCAGCTTGTGTTTATTACTGTCAGATTCCCTCTCTGTAGAAACTGGCCTTTAAGAAAAACAAAGTTATGCTATAAGAAATAAGTCAGAAGAACAAAGACAAATGCTGGATGATTTCACTCATATGTGGACTATAGAGAAATAAAACAAGGGAACAAACAAAACTAAACCATAAGGAAACCTAGATATCTGCTGTAGAATGAGGGGCAGAGGGACAGAGGGAGGACTCTCCTCAAAGGGAGGAGGAGCCCTGTGGACTGTGGTGGAAGACTGTGGGTACCTTGGTGTTGGGTGTGCGGTGTGGTAACATACATCTGAAGAGGATGTGTACCTATATCTCTGAATCAAGTGTTGTAAACCAATGTTATCTCAATAAAAATGTAATACAAAAATAAAAGAAGAAAATAAATGGGGAGTTAGAACCAAAAAGTTAGATTGTTTCCTTTGGTTGACTTGATAGAACATTTCAGAACCTTTGTTTTTCAAAAATCCCATTTGTTATTTAAAGGCAGAGAAGTGATATGGCTTCTGTTTAAAATAGTACTAAATGACTTAAGAGGTCATGAGTCTAGAAACGCTGTTGCACTTTTTGCAAGAATTGAAAGTCACTGTTGTTATTCCATTATACATGGGATAAAAATAGTTATTTCACAATAAGTCTCTGCTCCTCTCTGTTTGGATACAGGCTGTAATTCCCCTCGCTCAGTGGCCCTGTACATACTGTGGTTCAGGACATCTGTTGGTATTCTGTTGTGTTGCAATGATTAGCTTCAATGTAAGTTCCATAGCATCTAAACACCAGAGAAACAAAGTTTCCTTTACAGTGCATTTGAGTAGTGTGACCTAATGGAATCTAACTAAAAAGGGGCTTGCTTTAGGAATACTTTTTTTTTCCCCCTCTGAGTGTGAAAACAAGACATATTATATAGTCCAGTCTTGTAAATATATACTGGCACTCTGTATCTACAAAAAAATGAAGAAGGAAAAAAGTAAATTACAAAATTACACAGAAAATGGAGTCTATTATTGTATATTTTAAGGGGAGTTGAAAAACAATCAAAACAACACAAATATTTTCAAGTGAGAGAGATGAGCTTGGAGCAAATGTGTTTTATTAATTTGAAAAGAACCAAAGAACCAGCATCATGCCAACCTTTGTTTTTAGTTGGCTTCTCATGTGAGAGAGTTTTCTGCACTTTAATTGTTCCAGTAACATTGTTAGGTAGTAGTTATTTTTAACATCTATTATTTACCCAGGGTTCTTGGTGCTTTGTTGTTTATTGAAAACATATTAAAAGAGGCAATTCCACAAAGACAAACAAAATATAATAATTCACAATTTTGGTAAAATTAAAAAGAGGTGTTTGGTCATATCAAATGTCTTTACGATTCTTTTACTTTCTTCGTGAATCTCCACTCAAAGGGAAGTCAATAGTCTTTCCATTGCACGTAAACCTCATTTGGGTCAAGACTGCTGAATAGTTTCATTAAATGAAGGGGAAATAAAAATCTTGTACACCAAAATGAGATAAACACAAACAATATAAAAAACACATGGGCCCAAGACAGAAATCTAGAAAAGGTGTTCTTTGCCGTTAAATCCAAGAATCTCCCTCAGAATCTCAAAGATAGAGAGAAATATCTTTGTATGGATCTGTCTCCTTACCACAGGGGTAAGTTGTAACAGGTCCATTTCTCAGAACTAGCTAAAAAAAAAATAATAATGTTTTAGTTCACTTATATTTTTTGTTCCCTATTTGCCAGGTCAAGTGCAAATCTCAAGTGTTATCTTGGAAGGTATACTAGGAAGTATTAACAGCATGGTTTCTTCTGGTCATAGACAAAAAACAAAACAACAACAACAAAAAAAAAAACCAAACAAATAAAAGCATGGTTTCTCTCTCTTGTTAGCACTAAGACATTAAATATATTGTTGTTGTTGTTGTTTTAATCCATTAGTTGGAAGCTCTTCATTGCTTTCTACTCCAGGATAAATTTGAGTATAATCTCTCTACTCTCCCAACCCTCCTTATAAGTTTCCTCCCTTCTGTGTGTTTTATTAAAGAAACCATAAGATTTCTCACTAGGTGACTTGTTTCCTAAGGAAAACAAGTAAGCATAAATTTTAAGTAATTTAATGATTGACCTTTTGTTAAATACTTGCCATTTGGTAAGGGAAAGCTAGGGGGAGAGCATCTTAAAATCAAAAGGACAGTAATAGAACTCTCTAAAACAATTTACATATTTCATAGATGAAACTAATTTATTAATTTCTTATACCATCTGAAATAATTTTGGGTGAAATCAAAGTTCTTATTCTGAATTTGTAGTTGGATAAAATTGCATGAAACTTTTGCTGTATTTTTCCCCAGAAACATTTCAGAAAGTGCATGAGGATAGAGAACCTGGTTGCACATGACAGAAGCTATTTTAGTGCCCAAGACCCTTAGCTCCGAGCATAATCTGTCAAAGACACTGACTAGTTCCAGGATACTTAGATAAGAAACAGCAGACCATGATATCTGGGCAATTGCTTTTATATATATATGTATGTATGTATATGTATACACACACACACATATATATATGTATGATATATATATATATATATGAGATGCTGCCACACTAATTGGATAGAAGCTAGAATTACCTAACAGTTCACCCCTCCCCAAATAGTTCACCCCCAAAAATGGTTCACCTCTGTGTCTCTGTTCACTTTCTAACTACCTGGCAGATGCATTTATATTGCTTTGGTTTGAAAGTTCTGGACAATTAATATTAGACTCCCCAATGTCAGAAGTCATCCTCCATTTGGGGGGAGTCCTAAAATGATGTTAGAAATCAGACTTCAACCTAAAGTAAAAAGTAGGAAAAAGTTACAGAAAACAGATTCCTCAAAGTTTTCCATTTTAGCAAAACTAATCCTTGCCTTAAGAAAAAGGCTTAAAGATTTTAGAGAGTGGTTTTGAGGGTACTGTCATGGCAGAGATACTAAAACTTAACTGTCTCAAGTACTTTAAATCAATATTTTAAAATAATTTTGTTTGACATCACTTAAAAGGAAAGGTAACTTCAGTCAAAACATGGCATGTTATTGTTTATTTTTAAAGAAACAAATTAGCTACCTGATTTTCAGTTATATTTATTATTTATTAATTTGTCAGTTGAATTTTTCTAAAAATTGGTTGATATTATAACAAAGGTCTCAGTTGAAATATAGAGGTGATTTAAAATAACTTTATATATGTTTTTAGTGTTAATTGTTAAATTGAGATAATGTTGATATACAGCACTATATATGATTAAAGAATATAGGTCCACAATTTTTCATATATGTAATTTAATTACAGCTGATCTGGGCTATTTTACATTCTTCCTCATTTTTCCTCTCATTTCTTACATATTAAGTGTTCACAGTAAAAATATTCAAATTTATGCTGAAATTTTAAATAAATTATCTGAATTATTTACTTAAAATCTATGCTGTCTTTCAATTGACCACCAGGGTTAAGGCTGTATCCTGCCCTAAATCCTACATTGAAATGTATCTTATCATCAGATGATATTTTTAAACACTCTTACTCAGATTTAATTGTCTTCAGGCTACAGTTGAAGAAGGTTGGCATGACAACTGTCAGGTTAAACAATGACTAACTCACCATATTGTAGCACCCCCTAGCTTCACAGTGTTGTCAGCATAAAAATAAATCAGGTTCTATCATTCAAATTCCTTTTACAACAATTTATATTACAACAAATTATATATCCCTAAGCATATGTGTGTATATGTATGTATGTATATATGTGTATGTGTGTATATCTTCTTTAACTGGCTTTAGGCCGAGAATTCATAGGTACAAATTGTTTTTAAGATGTGAATAAGTGTTTTCCTTCCTTTGCAATAATGCAAACATCATTATGAGGTGGTAATCATATCTGATTTTATGAAAGTTTCTCTGACAATCATGGGCTACTTTAATAGTGTATGAGAAGTCATTTCCTTCAACAAATGTACAGGAGTTACTTTGACAAGAATAACTAATAGTTGGGGGAACAGCAAACATCTTAGACTCTTCAGTTACCATCTTCTCCTTGACAGGATGTTTTGCTCCTTTTTAGTTTTTCTCTCATTCCCTTTTCTCCATGAATGTCTGTCTGACAAAGGATAACTCTGCTCTGGCACAGATACCTGCATCAATGAATATGTACTTAATTATGGTTATTTTTGAAAAAGTACAAAAATGCCTTGATTAGTTAATCTTCCTGAAATGTCTCTAAGAAGTTAGTGTTGAACCAGTCAGTAAACATATACCAAGAAGCAAACATTATTAAACATAATAAGACTACTTCATCTGCTAGTTGTAGGTATATGTACTTCTTTTGTGCAGATTTAAGTGTTTGTGTCTCAGAAAGCCCTGTGCCTATACAGTTTATCCACAAAATTGAAGACAGACTAAAGAAAACTAAGTATTTTTTGTGCAACTTGACTTATTTTTTTCCTTGCTCTTTTCTCACCAGTGATTTTACCCCATCTTAAAATTGCCATAACCTAGATCTCTTATTTTCTCCTGTTATCAAGATCTGTTTTAAAAAGTAACTTGATTTCATTCATTTATGTGTTTTGTTTACTACTTGATTATATCTTGTATTTCTACTATTGTAATAGTATTACAATACAATACAATAGTAGAAGTATTTCTACTATTGTAATAGTTGTATTTGGCAGGGACATGTCTTGTTAATTGCAGAATCAATGCTTTGTCTTCTCATAATAGAACTTCAGACCATAGCAAACAGATATGGAGACAAGGAGTATCTGGAATATATCTCCCAAATGCTGCCTTATGAAGGCTTAACCTTAAACTTGAGTAATTTAGATTAGGGTAGAAATTGGGGGACTATCATGTAGGATTGAGTATTCAAAGTATCCTCCCAACTGGCCACAATCCCATGGGCCTCTCTTACACAATTCTGTGCTGTAGCCTCCGAAACTAGGCCAATGACTGAAACATCTGCATAACTACTTTTTAAAAAAAAAAAATGAGTAAAGCCAAAATGAAGTCACAGTCTTTTAAGTTTGTTAAGTATTTGGTGCTACTTGAATTAGGATTTTATGTTGTTTTTTGTTTTTTTTTCAGTGCCATCTTTCCTGGTCTTAGACAACATAGTCAGATTTCCTATACTCTTACAATGAACACAAATGTGTGTTTCTAGCAAGGGTCATTTGTTCAGTGTTGTCATAGGTCAATGACACTAGTGTAAGCCTATAGTTAGTCACAGCTGTGTGACCTAAAATTGTCTGCTAGCAAATATATTTGACTGATGAGATTTTCAGAGAAATTAAGGACAATGGAGATGTGTTATCCCCCTCTAGAAGTTTTCTTCATACTACTCTCATGTACTGGAGAGAGACTCCAGTTACTTGGAGAATAAGCAAGGGAAGTGGTTTCTGAACTAGCAAGTTATAGACATTGCCTAGAAGGATATTTAAGCTTCTTGGGACTACATTCCCATCACTTCTGATTCATTAGATGTGCATTGGGTCCTATATTTTCATTTACAATGAGTTCACAGCTGGTGCCCACAGTCCTGGTCTAGTTACTGCACTTTCAGAAACAATGGCTAATTATAAAAAGGACAAGATATTATTTGATGTTAACTGATCTGCCATAGGATCTAATTGGCTACCAATTTACTCTTCTGTGTTTTAATGTCCCTGTCTTTCAAACAGAAATAATACAAATAATATCTTTGTATCTCTACATAAGAATCCGATCAGGTAAAGGACTTGAAAAAAAGGTTTTTTAATTGTGACACTCTAGTAGTAACAAGATATCTATGACATTGTACCTATTTAATTTAGGCATATTATTGAATCCATCTACATAGCAGGGTTTAGAATTCATATTAAAATACTTGTGTAATTTTATGAATCTGAATACTAGAATATTTGTTTTTTAAATATTAAATTATTAACTATTAAAAATTATTTAAAGATACCTTAAAACATCTGAAGTATTTTTATTGAGTTATAGTGGACATATAGCATTAGATTAATTTCAGATATACAACATAGTTGTTTATTATTTGTATATATTGCAAAATAATTATCACAATAAGTTCAGTTAACATCAATAGACATAATAATTTTTTTTATCTGGTGAGAAAAAACTTTTGAGATTTGCTTTGTTACAATTTTTAAATATACAGTGTTGTTAATTAGATACCATGCAATATATTACATCCTTAGGACTTATTATAGTTGAAAGTTTGACCTTTTGACCTCTTCTACCTCATTTTACGCACCTCTCCAAGCCCCACCTCTATTTTGTCTATCTATGAATTCCTCTTTGGGAAAGGTGGGGGCATGTTTGTTTTTATACAAAATGGCTCATTTTACCCAGCTCTCCAAGCCCCATTTTACCCACCTCTCCAAGCCTCACCTCTATTTTGTGTATCTATGAATTCCTCTTTGGGAAAGGTGGGGGCATGTTTGTTTTTATAGGAAATGCTCATATCTCTTTCCAACACAGCCCTCAGATTTGTTCCAGGTGACTCAGGGGCTCATAGTACAGATAAATCAACAGCAGTTCCAGTGATTGTCTTCTCACCTGCTGGTATGATTCCAGACAGATATAGACAATTAGCCTCCTCTACCCAATGTTTTTCTCAGGTAGTTTCAGACCAAGAGTCACTGCCAGGTACTTTCCCTTATCTCTTCTTTCAAGTAACCAATTGTTATGAGTAGAGCATCATGAACTCTACCAGGTGCCTTGGTCATAGCAGGTTTGTAGAAATGAGCTGCTTTCGATCTCAGAATTTCAAGCATTTCAACCAAACAACATGAAAAGTGACAAGTCAGAAGTTAGACATGTAAAATTTTCTTCCAAGTTGTTTTTAAAGTGCAATGTTTTTTTTGAAAATATTTTCTAATCCCATCTCCCACCTTAACCCATTCCCCAAATATTAGTACCAACTTGTCACAGAAGATATTACATGAATCTAACCTGCTTTTAGCTCTTATTCTTCTCCTGTCATTTCCTCAGATTAGTAATGTGTGGATTTTTTTCAATGTAAATGATCACCTGTATAAAATAAACATGTTTGTTTTCATCATGAGAGTGGAACAGAAATGCTCACGGTTATGAACATGTAGATTATAAAATCTCTGCTTTGATTACTGCATGTTTTTCTAAGGTTAACTTTTTTTTTTTTTTTTTTTTTTTTTTTTTCAGAAAANGCATGTTTTTCTAAGGTTAACTTTTTTTTTTTTTTTTTTTTTTTTTTTTCAGAAAAGATGTGTGTTTAATCATATATTATAATCTAACTGTTTTCCTCTCTTCTCTGCCCTGGTAGAAATTGTGTATAAACTCAAGAAACTATTTCAGAAATTATTTTACCAGATCACTTTCATTTATGGTAGATCACAATTTGGACTTCTTACCACTAGTGACCTCTCTGTACTCTCTACCTCACCCTGATCCTCCTTAGTCTTCCCCTTTGTTTCCTAAACAACTTTATTAACTTTGTTCCCACATACCTCTCACCTTGCTAACAGGCCAGACTCCTATCAGGGTATTTGCACAGGATATTTCATCTGTCTAGAACCTTCTCTCTTTCTTGTTCTCTGGCTATCTTCTCAGCTTAGATATCACCTTCTCAGAGAGCCCTTCCACAATCAGTGTGCTCACCTACCTCCCCCAAATCATCACTTTCCCTAATAATGCTTGGTTAAAATTCTGTTCTCTGAGGCTCTTGTGTGTTGTTAGCTGCCATGTTTGTCAGGGGTTCAAACATCTCATTCATAGTCCAGACTCAAAAGGTGTCTATTGAATTATTCTCTTTAAATAAATCAGTGATCTAATTTGAAATGTATTTAAATTCAGTTGAACTTAATGTATTTCTTTTAATCAAAAAGTTTGGTTCATGGATATATACTCAAGATATCTTCATAAGTGTTCATGTTGTTCCATGTTAATTGTTATGAAAAAGAAAAGACAAAAGAAACAATGGCCAGCCTGTGAGATGGTATAAGATTGTTAAAAAAGAAAAAAACAGGCTATAGGATATAACTTTCTAGGGCCAGCACGTGGCTCTGCCTCTTCTAATTGTGTAGCCTTGAGCAATTTACTTTGCCTTAGTGGACTCAATTCCCTCAAAAGTGAATTATACCTATTTCATAGGTTAGTGAAGATTAAAATAGGAACTGATTTTTTCAAGCTAATCATTTATAACTCCATATACAAAAAAGTAATTCGAAATAAATTAAAGTCTTGCATGTTGAGATCTAAAATCAGAAAATTCATAAAACATTAGTGACAGACCCCAGACATCAACTTTAGAGGTGTATTTTGGGACTCAACTCCAAGAACAGGGAAACAAAAGCAGGATAAGCAAATGGGACTACATAAAATTTAAAAAAGTTTTTTTTTTTTTTTAATGACAAAAGAAACCACCACAAGAATATCTACATATTGGGAGAAGACCTCATACATCACACATCTGACAAGGAGCTAATTTCCAAAACATGAAGAATCCATACAATTCAACAACAACAGCAAAACCAAAAACAAATCAAAAATGGGCAAAAGACCAAAATAGACTCTTTCCAAAGACGATATACTGATGACTTACAGGCACATGAAAAACTGTTCAAGATCTCTTATTCTAAGGGAGCTACAAATTCAAAACCAAAGTAAAGTATCCCTTCACTCCTGTGACAATGACCTATATCAAAATAACTGGAAACAATGGATGTTGGCAAGGATGTGAAAGGAACATTCATCCCCTGTTGATGGGACTGAAAATGATATTGAGATGCCTCAAAAAAATTAAAATATTGCACTTCACATATCTGACATGAGTCCATAGAATTCAGGAGCCATATCTGTTGATGAAATGGATCTCTCAGCCTTCTGGATAACAGTGAGTCATTCTAGTAGCAAAACTCATAGGTGTATAGTTAATATAAGCTAATGGTATTTTTGAACAAATAGCAAACTTCATTTAGTTGGTATTTCCATAAACATCTAAAAGATTCTCCTATACAGAAAAAAAAGGATTCAATATCACTTAAGATAAATACAAGCAATAAAACTGAGTGAGCATTTCTGTTGGTGATTGGGGTTATCCCACATTCATTTTGATTGATTACCTTTTTAAAAGCAGATGTTTTTAAACTGTAAAGCAGGGAACTGTAAAATATATTTCCAATATAATGTAAGAGAAATATTTTTTAATAATATGGAAATGTATCTTTGATAGTTCTATGACATAAAATTTTGAATAAGAGGAAACAGATAAAAGAAAAGACAGTGGTGAAAATAGTGGTGAAAAGACATAAGTGAGTCCAGAGACCAGATAATTACTGCAAGGTAGCATATTAAGTACTTAATTTAATGACATGGGATATTTTGGTGAGTCTACTGGAGCTGCATTTCACAGGACATATTGTGTACTCCATAGAGTCCAATCATCTCATTTACTATAACTTACCTCAAACTAAATGAGTTACCAGCTCTGTTAATTTATTGGCACTTCCCTGGATCTACTGTAAAAAGTTTTCTCTGTTGTAATTGCTTGTCAGATTTCTCCCTATAATATTATTCTTATACATATTATTTTCTTCCTAGTTTAGGATATTTAAATAAGTTATACATAGAGTCCCTAAAATAATCCTATTGTCCAAGTAACCAGAAAAGAGAAGCATTTAGTAAGTGTAGCTAATTTCAATAAATGACAGGCACATAAAATGACTAAAGAAAACAAAGACATGTCCAACTATTTGGGATGGTTCCAGGAAGGTTGTCTACTTTTAAGGACTCCATTCTATTTAGGATTGTGATGGTTATTGGAACTTTTCCTGTTGTTTTGCTCAGTAGTCTCAGGGGCACTATTTGGCACTAGGGTGTTAAATGAGATCGGCAATTAAAACACCACTTCAAGCACTTTAAGAGTAGATCAGACTTAGTAACTAGTAAATCCCAGGCAAATTCAATAGCCCAAGATTGGTAGAGGATCTAGCTTCTTTGCAGTGTTTCTGCTGTTTCTGCTTTTGTAACTTACTGCATCACTGCCTCTAGAAATGGAGTTCAGGAATTTGGTAAGAGGAAAGTCAATTACAATCAACTCTTGATCACAGTAAAATGGATCACCCAGAGGTTTAGACGTTTTATCATTTGGAAGCTATAATCACCTACACTGAAATCTATCAATCTGAGGACAGCCTTGGAGCCACAATCCTACCCACAAAGGACAGAGGTATCAGTGCCATAACAATCTAGCACTTCTCTTTATAAGTGAATGGATCCGCTCTCTCAGGGAGCCAGGATAGAGCACTTCCAGCTTCTTTGTCTGACTACTCCCCCACCTGCAGAGAAAAATCTTGAAAAGCAGAATGTTAAGTAACTTCTTACTGCAACACAATTTCAACCGCTAATTCTCCTAGGTCTGATTAGTATTTTAACTCTCATGTAGCAATAAAAAAAAAAAAAAATGAAAGGAAGGAAAGGGAATGGTAAGGGTTAGAGTGGTGTATCAGATAATACACTAACTAGGCAGTAGGAGAACTTTGTTCTAGTCCTCACTAAGATACTAAATATCTGTTTAAAGAAATAGTGTCTCCAGTCTTTATCTGTAAAATGAAATATTTGAATCAACTAATGGAATGGTCTGTTTACTATAGCAAGAGCTGGAAACATTTATGAAGTTCTTATAGTCTATAGTAAGCATGTTACATTTACAGTTTTCATTTTTCTAACAACACTGTAAGAAAAGCAATATTGCTATGGTCTCCATTTTACAAATGAAAAAAGAAAAGCATAATAAAGATAAGAAATAACCAGATTGATGAAAGAGCTACAGTGGGATTCAAGGTAGTCTAGCTTTAGTGCTGGTAAAATATATTTTTTTCTATGAATTTTTGTATCAGAAATTGGCCTTGGAAGCAGGAAGAGGCAGGGACAAGAACTTGCTTAGGACTTGAATCAACATAGAAAACCAAGTTTATTAAATTCACACCTTTCATTGAAAGACATACATCTCTCTCCCTTTCTGCTCTTTCTACTCCTTATCTCCTAGAAAGTCATTTTATTTATTAAGAGCATAAAACTCCCCACCATGAAGACAAGAGGCACAACCAGGTCACTTATATCTATTATCTCATGGTGCTTTATTAAGATACAGATAAAGGGACAATAAAAAGAGGGAGAAGGAGATTGATTGTACAGAAATAAATTCCTAGGGCTTGCGAAGCGTATTTGATTGCATCTCAGATATACAGTGCTGGTAAATCCTCCCCATGTAAGATTGATCAAACTACTTTTTTATTTTGCTAAAGAGGTGGAATTTGTATTCTAAGAATAATTACTATTGAGGTTCAGGATCTTTAGTTTGATTTTTTTCTCCAAGATTGTTACTTAATGTTTCTCATTTTTGGGCTTTCTTCTGAAACTCATTCTTGAGAGCTATATGGGTTTCAAGTAAACAAAAGGAATGGGGGAAAAAAGGAACTAAGTAGCTTTGTCATGAAAACGGTGACATAGAGATAGCAAGCGCCTCCATAGGTAGGAGGCGCTCTCTTTTCACAGTTACAGTGATAGTGATGTCAGAAAGGAGAGAAAAAGCCACAGACTCTAAATAGTTGAAAAACCAGAAAGTAATAATAATCTGAAATACCAGAAAAACCAGACTCAGGCCCACACCATTTGTGTTTTGCACAAAGGCTGCAAGATGAATGGCAGCCAAACTGGGTTTCTTTATCAGTCACATACCATCGTATGGGTCCACATTTAACCAGGGAAATGAAACCAGGAAGAAAGTGCTTAGTTCATTCAACAGATATTGGGCACCTCTGATGATGTAGGTCCTGGGGTTACAGTCTAAAAATTTGAAGTTATGTGTTCCTATGCAGTTTATGTCCAAGTTGTGCTCTCTAAAAGGGTACACGGGATGCATCATCAGCTGAAGCAAATGTAGTTGATGGATCAAGTAAGATGAATTGATCATTAAATTCAATAACACAGAGACCATGTATTGAGCTTGTCAATAAGGTAGTTGATGAGTTAAAATGTCGATTAGAGGAAGGAATTGGAGGGGAGGATATGAAGATTACACACATAGTCTACTCATTTTTAAAGGAATTTTGTTCTAAAATGGTTCTGATAAATAGAGCAGTAAGAGGAAAGAAGAGAGAAACCAAATTAGAATCTTAAAATTGCATGAAATAACAGCATATGTAAGTGATTCTGGGTCTGATCTAGTACATATCAAAAACAAAACTGCTATATAGAGAGGAGAGAGTTAATTGCTGAGAAGTGCCCTTGAATTTGTGAAGGGAATGTGATCTTGTGCACTGATGAAAGCTTTGGTGCTGGGGATGATTAATCCATAGTGACAATAAGAGAAGCAGAGCACATGGGCCCAGATGCTGGCAGGTGAGTGGATGTAGTGGTAGGAGATTTATGAAGTGTTTCGGATTGACTTCTTTCTCAGTGAAACAGGAACCAAAGTGATCATTGAGAATGAGAATAGAAAGGAAATTATAGAAGTTTGAAATCCAAAGAGAAGATATGACATAGTTATCTGGAAGCATAGAAAAGAGAATCTGCTATGGGAAATAGCATGGAACAACTTCAGGCACTTCATAGCCATCACTTCAAAATGAGACGGTTCAGCATAGATATATTATTTCCACCTAACACATTCAGCAGTAGAGTTTAACCAAGCTTGAGCTAAAGTGAAAGAGATGAGAAAGTGATGATCTGATGTACTAGGAATTTTAAGCTGCTTAGAGGAGGGGAAAAATAAATATAAATGAAATGAAAAAAGTGATAGGATCAATGAATTGCATTATTTCAGTTGCTGTAGTAGTGGAAAGGAAGATATTTGGAGTTGATAATATGGAAAGACTCTACTTTGATAATTAATTAATTGCTTTATAAATTATTAAAGCACCAGAGCATGATAGTGAAAATAAGTTATGACTCCTACTTTATAGATCATTGCCTGAAAGGAGTCATTTTAAATTTTTATTCACCTTCTGTGAATAAGAATCTTGGCTCCTGTGAAAGAAGAGAATTTCAATGGGATACAATCATTTGATGCTTAAATCTAAAAAACAGTTTAGAGCCCACCCCGGTGGTGCAGTGGGTTGAGCAACGCACTATGAAGCAAACCACAGCCACTGCAGCACAAGTTCGATCCTGGCCAGGGAGGGGACCCACATGGCGTAGCAGACCTCATGCCTGGCCCGCTGCTCCCCTCAGCAGTGTGTTTCTGTCAATCTGCCTGTTCTGCATCCTGCTCTGTCTGGTGGATTCTCTCACCACCCCCACACCTCTGGCCTGTACCCCAGTCCTTGTATGCATAAATAAATAAATCTTTTTTAAAAAAAAAAAACAGTTTGCACAACACATTTCTCCTTATATTGCATCAGATAAATCCCTTTGCTCCATTATCATTGAAGCTAGACCGTGCAAATTTGAGGTTTGCATTCTATGGGAGCTAAAGGTTCTTGTTCACTCAGTTTCCAGGAGTTCCTTTTTAAGACATGATAAAAAAAACAAGTCTGCTGTCAATAAAACATTACTGAGTTATGCTTAGTCACTTTGTTAAGAATATTTTTCCAAAAGAGATAGATGACAGTGTTATAGGTGTACTTCTTTAATACTTGACTATACAACTATGTATGAAACTGCCAATTATTTTCTATAATGACAGAAACCGCCAACAAGAGCAGATACAGTTTCCACTAAAGCAAATGGGAAAAAAATCAAGAAAATACTTTTACAAATATATAGGTAATTCTTTTATTTATAAAGTAACAATTTAACGAAATATAATGAGTTTATTTCGATTTTATTTTTTCATTTCATTATAGTTCCAATAATAAAATAAGTTTATATTTATTCTTGATAAATGTGGAAATTTTTCTGCCCATTGATTTTATGATTTATTGCTATTCTGGAAAAAAAAATAGGGCACAGATTGATTTAAGGCCTAAGAAAAATACATATATTTTCTCCAACTTTACAAAGACTTTGCTAAAATGTGCAGTTTGATCAGGCAGGATTTATTCCTCATTACCTTTAAAAGCACAAGGTATAAACTTATCTTCATTAAGTGCCATTGAATGTCTGGCACCACATAACTAACCAGCGAATTCGGTAGCTTAGGGTCCATGGGATGCCTCAAGTTCAAAGGGAATAGAGACATCCTGTTTGGTGTTGTATTTCACTCATGCTGTTAAAACTGCCCAGACCTCCTTAAGTATTTTCTTTTTCATTCTTGAGCATGATCTTCTTTGTCCCTCATGAATAACACAAAACATAATAAAACCAATGTCAGACCAAATATTTCTCACAATGTGTGACAAGATTTTATTTTTAGATATAAGAGTCTTTTTTTGTGCAAAAGTAATTTTAACAATGGTGAAAAAGGGCCAGGCAGCACTCTTATGGCTTATTGGAAAAGTAAAAACATTGCTTTAGACTGCCCAGTTCTCACCCAGCCCTTCAGAATTCAAATATGGTTACTGAAAGTTTTAATACAAAGGATGTCTATTGAGAGACAATGAAGGTAGAAAGTTAAATTTTTAACTTAGTTTAATAAGGAAAATTCATTATCAATTCTTGAGACCATAGGCATGAACAAAGAAAAAAATAAGATGTTTCAAACTACCACTGTATTCAATGACATTATAAAATTTAGCAACTTGCACTCATGCTCATTCAATCCAGAAAATGCAGATACTACTTTTTCCTAGCGAAAATCGTGACCTTGACATCTGTGAATATCTTAAAGCTTGCTTTCACTAACATTCCCTATTTTTAAAACTTTAATTGTGTAGTAAATTCTGACTCAAGAAAATTTGTTTTGATTGAATTTTTTAGAAATGTCTTTAGTGATGTGTTACTATGGATATTTTTTAACAGATAGTGACAAATAAATATGAAAATATAAGTCCTGTATATTAGATGTGAATGAAAAATTCACTGCCATAGGGAATTTATTGAGTCCTGAAAAAATAAAGCCTCTCAAACTGTCACTTACTGAATAGAGTCTGAAGATCTAAACAGTGCTCAAATTCTTGAGAGAATTCATGATTTGTCAAAACTCTAGGACTTACATCTCTTTCCCTTGTTTTCTTGAAATATAGCTATTAGAGAATAGTCACTCCTGAAATTCAGTGATATGATTTTAGCATTAATTGTTCAAACGATGCTTCTGACTCTTTTTACCCTGCTACTTTCATCTGAAGAACAGAAATTAATCAAACTTGTAGTTCACATTTAATCTGACCATGTTCTGCTGGAAAAGGTCTAGTTAATCTGCTTGATTTGGCAACCTGAAAGAATGAATGATGGGCTACAATTCATTCATGTATAATATTTTTAAATTAATTCCCATTTTAAAATTTTGTTTGCTATTTGTTACATGTGCTAATTGATCTAATTAGATTTTAGAAATAATTTGAAGACAAATCTTATTTTCCCTCATCCTAATGTTCTATAAAAAATATTTTAAAACATTGTCTACCCTATTTCAGCTAAGGACATTTGCCACTGGGCACAATGTCATGGATAGAATGTTATTAAAAGACCATGACTTTCTAGACTGCTACTTTTTACTATCATTTATTATGTAATAAAGTTTTAATTATATCATTTGTCTGTCATTTGGAAACATTTATTGAGACCTGAAAATATTATAAGTATCATTGGTCTATTAAGAGATACATGTATATAAATATGGTAATATAGGTATAAAATACAATAATCGATGTGAACATAGAAGTCATTTTACCCAAGTGCATAAACACCTTAAATATGATATGAAGTGTTGAGTTTTACTTGGCCAAATGGAAAAAGCAACTAAGGAAATTTCATATAAATGAAAAGATAAAGTCACATAAGTGATTATAGGATTGCATTATAATTTAGTGATTTCATGAACTTTTTGTTTCATGAAAATATGAGTTGCCTTTTGTATGTTTGGAATATATGTAGGAGCGTAGTTAAGAAAATGCAGTATCTCTAAGGGGGTTTCCTATAACCACTAAACAAAACAAGTTTTAGTAAACAACATCGAGGCAGATAGCATCTCATTTTATTTAGGCTATAAACTCAAAGACTCTGTACCTTTACAGATGTGTACATACATACCTGTTTGTATATATGTGTATATATATAACTGTCTACCTATCTTACTACTTAACCATCCATCCATCCATCCATGGTAATTCTGCCTTATGTTGAATTCATTTTCATGAATTTGAATAGAAAAGGGGAGTAACTTTTCTGGCACAAAAGTAAATCTGATTCAGTTGACTGGAATAATGAAAAACACTAGAATTATTAATTTCGTTTTATGGTAGACACTCTTTATAAATTGGATAAGTTTGAGCAAAAGGGCCAATATCTGGAGGAAATATTTTTTATTTTAATAAAGTCATTTTTATTGCTGTGACACTGGTTTACACCATTATACATATTTTAGAAGTATGGATTCATACCTCCTAAACTGTAAGGTATTGCATCATGTGCACCATTAAAGCACCAATAATCTTTGACTATTGGGCCCCTTTACCCCCTATCCTCACACTCCTTCACTGGTGTTGAGGCAATGTCTTTATTTATTTATTTTGATATTTCATTTTTTTTTATTTTTTTCTATTTTTCCCTTTAATTTCTATATATTTGACATCAATTGTAATCCCCATGTATTCCCCATCATCATATCACCAATGCACCATCATCTCAGTCCTCCGTGCTCCCATCTGCCCTCAACCCTCCCCCTCCCCCCTCCTCACCAAGTGTCCCCAATTTGTCCTTGTCTTTTCATTTTTGGTTTTTATGTCTTTATTGTTATTATTATTAGAAGCAAAAGGAAAATATCAGATGGTTCCTCCCCTAGGAGGAATATAAGGGAACCAAATAAGGATCAAGGAAAGGAATAAGTAGGCAATGTCTTTAATGCACTTATACCATGTGCTTAAAATCCATCCTTAAAAAAAAATTCTAATGTTAAAATTATTACATGTACTGTGAAAAATATTTGAGAATATAGTTTTTCAAATTATGTTAAGATCATGCTACTAAAGAATTTGAAGCTAAAAAATTATTGTATAGGGAAAATTTCCAAAATATGGACTTAGGTCTTGGAACCTTCACCAAGAAAACTGTTATTAATGAGAAATCATGTTCTAATCTTAGGATGTATTTGTTATGGTTTTGCTGATTGAAAACATAACTTTTGTATGAGCTGTAAACTTTTCCCTCTCAGAATCAAAATGCTAATCTGATGCTCCATCAATAAAGCACACTTCCTTTGTGTGTATAGATTTGAACTGAGTTCTTATGTGGAAAAAAGCAGTCAGTTGGATTGAGCTCTAGTATTACTTTTTTGGAAAGTTGCTCACTCTTCCTATGCCTCAGTGTTATTTATGCCTGAACATGACTTTGATTTATTCTTTTTCTTTAGCTTTACTGAGGTCTATGAAGAATCTGAAAGCCTAGGTTACACTATGTTAAAATATTGATTAGTAAATTTCAACTAATTTAATATATGATTTTTAAATTTTTTTTTAAAAATTTGCATAGAAGAACTGGGGTATAGGCCAGAGGTATAGGGGGTGAGGAGATTCACCAGAGACAGAGTAGGGAGCAGAACAGGCAGATCTACTGAAATACACCGCTGAAGGGAATAGCCAGGGAGATGAGTGGTCTTCTGCACCATATGTGGGTTAGCTCCCTGCTGGGGGATTGAACTCAAGCCATAGAAGTGATAGTGCTGAATTTGTAATTGGTAAGACCTGGAAACAGCCCAAAAGCCCAAAAGTAGATGACTGGATCAAGAAGGTGTGGTACATATACACAATGGAATATTATTCAGCAATCAGAAATGAGAAACTAGGGGCATTTATAGAAACATGGATGGAACTA
>JAGFMF010011726.1:799797-910201 GCA_019455555.1 Galemys pyrenaicus
ATTAGGAGGAATATGAAAGAACAACAACAACAATAAAGAATAAGCTCAAGGAATTGAGCAATTATAACCAAAAGTAAACAACAACAACAACAAAAAAAATTAATAAGACCAAAAAGCTGGGATAAACCAAAGGGACAATGGGGGAGAGGGGAAGGGGGGAGGGCAAAGACAGGGAAGAGGCCAGAAGGTGCACAAGGGACTGAGGTGATGGTGCACGGGTGAAACGGTGGTGGGTACTCCCTGGGGACTACAAATGATGTCAAATATAACTAATAAAAAAAAAATGCTAAAAAAAAAAAAGTGACAGTGCTGACACTCAACTCCTAGGCCACCAGGGATGCCCTAACTTTAACATATGTTGATTAACTAAATTGTACTTTACAAATTCCATAGGCTCAGAAGTTAAGTATTTTAATTAATTGTTTTAGCACAAAATTAAAATTAATAGTGTTTTACTTATCCCTTTAGAAGACACAATAACTAAGTTGACATACAAAATAATAAACATGAATTCAGTGGGCTGATAATATTTAAAATCAGTATATAAATTCTTGTATTACTTAATTTTTTACCTACCAGGTTGTATAAAGACAGATATGCACATCAGTCACATCTAGCATTTAATAAGCTGCATATTTGCCATAACCTGGTATAAAGAAAAACATTTTTCTATTAGCTACAAAAATATTAACAGAAAAATTCAAGTTTCTATTTTTCTCCAGATTTCAAAAGTTGAGCTTGTGTATGTTTTACAAACCAATATTCTTTGAAAGAGTTGATAACATACACAACTACTTGCAAGATGGCTGAAGAGGGAGTCCTATATATGGGTCTCAAACAGGGATTTTCTCTAATTAAAAAAAAAAAAAAACTGGTCACATAATACCCTTACAAGAAAAAGAATTCCAGAGCCTTAGCTGTCCAGGAGTTTTCTCTCTGCCCAAAGGATGTATGAGAGGTTTATGTATAAACACTTAAGTTTTGTTTTAATTGTGAGAGTATTACTTTAAAGTCTGCCTCAGACATAGACACACATAAACACATGCTATTATCATTTCAAGAGCAAAGGTATGGAAAATTAAAATATGTATCATTAGGTTTGGGAAAGCTCACTAGTGCTGACACCAGTAAGCATGAAATGTACTTGATCCTGGGATGGTGTGAAAATGATGAGGTAGCAGATTGAAGAACAGATGGCCCCTATTCACCCCATGTGGCTAAACACACAAATGCCAACCTCAGAGACGCCTTACCTTTGCCCTGTCTGTCCCTTCTAGGCTGGTTCTGTTATATTAAGGGTTATTGCCTTTTTGGCCCTCCCTGCACTCAGCTTTTGAAGTCCATGGCCAAGACGGCAGTGTGAGACACCATTATGAGAGAGGTGTTTGCTTAAAGATATAGTCCGAACAAGATCCCAAGGACCTCTTGATAGTGTAGCAGGGAACCTCAAACTCGGACCAATATCTTCTAATCTCCTGAGGATTCAGAACTGCCCACCATAAAAGCATAATGGGCTGTTTATCTGAGCAGTCAGAAGATAACATCTTAAAGTTACAATCTGGGTTGCAGACTAGTGACACGTAGCAATAAGAAATTCCAGTGCCTCCCTCACCCTGGGAAAAACGACAAGTGAACAGCCCCACATATAGATACCACTGGACTCTGCTTTCTTATGCTAATGAAATCCACAATTTCCCTGACATTTTTCTAAAATACTAAATAAATTAAATATACTCAGGGAGAAATGGATGGTCCCTGCCCATTACTCGTTTGCATGCTTCATAGTGTTTTTGAAGTTTGAGGCTATGTTAGGAAATATTCCCACTGGCATAATCAAGTGAATTTTTGTGGCGCATTTTGACTTCTTTTCAAAGATTGCTTAAATTCAGTGACATTAATCATGATTGTCTAATAAAATACTACAGAGATTCCCAACGAGATGCTTTATTCCCAAGGCTCCCATAGTGCCACAGTTCAGATGCTCATTGTGGTGTGTGTGTGTGTGCGTGTGTGTGTGTGTGTGTATTGAGAAAGAAAGAGAGAGGACTATTTTCTTCTGTGATTCTCTAGTTCTCAGTTGGAGCAAAATTAAAATAGCTCGCTGTTAAAAAATCTTCCTTCTCCAATGGCCTGTTATTTGTCTGCATTGCTGACATTAGGAAAAATAAAAGCCAGGTTTGATATTTAAACAATGTCCATTGAACATATAATATAGTGGAGATTTTATAACCATTTGTTTCTAATGGCTGTTGTTAATCAACTGGGAGAATCCTATCCCTGTAGGGAATTTTGTTTTCCCCCACAAGCAAATAAATCTCTATGATAAGAATAGTGAGCAAATTAACCACTTAGTTGCTAGTCTTCTCTTTGTACAATAAATGATGAGCATCTATAAATATGGCCACCAACTATATTTCATTTTAACCATTTTCTGAACATTGATTTGAAGTGTTTCCATAACCAAGACTATTAATTATAAAAACAGTTTAATATGCTTAATCCCTCCCCCCCCAAACCTGCATATGTACATTTGCTATCTACTATATTTAAAAAATAACTTTCTTTTTTCATTTCTCCAAGGAATAAGTCATATTATTTTACCTGAGATTCAACTTTATCACAAATTTAGCCTGTTCTTACCTACTTTATTTTCTTCTACCCTTTCAGTAACCTTATGAAGTCACAGATGAAAGTTACATTTGAAATTGCTGTGAAATGCATAGAAATAGCTTTAGTGGCAAGTGAGCTGTGCTGTTCAGTAAAGCTACTCTCTTGGACAGCTGCCTCTAGAGGCCAAAATCTCTGGAACTAATCTCGGAGAGAATATACTCCACCCCACTGGTATTCCTTAAGGATGGCTGAAAAGTGAAATATCTACCCTCCCTGGAAATGTGCACTAATGTTGCATTCTTTTACAACTTAAAAATGTTTTATTGGCTTTAAGAATTTGCTTAATCAAATCCTAGTGAAGGTCCTTCTCACTCCTGTGCTCGTTTAGTAAAATATGGATTAGGTCAAAGCCTTCTAATGTGTCTTTAGGAGAATCATCATGGTGAGAACCACCAATGGGTGGGGGGAAGGGAGGAGGGATAAACAGTGTCCAGAAGGCTGCTTTTCGCCAAAAAGAAGGAGAAAAATGAGGCTTTGGCAGGAAAAAAAAAAAAAAACTTTCTGTGTTTGAAACAAAACTATGAAAGAAAAGTATGTCAGTAAAAAGATTTCCCCAAAGGTTTATTTGGAATAGGATTTTCAATATAATGAAGATAAAGCACTTTTTGAGCGCCCCCTTCTAACAGTATTTCATTTCTACTAGATTGCCTGTGAGCAACAGAAACAATTGACAAGGGCAAGGGAAAATATGTGATTGAATAGATTGCCTCATTGAAATTAATAAAACTATACTTCCCTTAGCTAGACATCTTGTTGGATTCTGTAGAATATAATTATTCATTAAAAAATCAAATTAGCAAATAAATGAGCAACACATTTTCCCAATAGAAAATGTTGGGAAGAAGAAATTTAACGCTATTTATAAGAGAAATATTTCTCTACCCTAAATGTGTAAGCTTCTGAATCCAAGACTCTCTCACTGGTCTCATTCACTGGAGTGTTCCTAACAATTACAATCATCAATAGTAAGAGTACTTATTTGCAGTGACATTGTGATAAACATTGACAGAACAAATTGTGCAGATACCCCCTACCTTGTGGAAAAGGCCCATTTAATACACCAAAGCACAATACAAAGTTATTCTAGAGAAAATAAACAAATTGCTTGCATGAGCTCTTTGAAAATAAGCAACAGGGTCAGGCCAGAGAATAAGCTTATTGGTAACCACAGAGAAAAAAAAAACACTTCCAGAACTGATAGAATTAATTATGGCAAGATTGGTAGGACTAGCAAACCGGGATTTGGATCTTGACTGAGCCTTTTGTGAACTACATGATACAGTAAGTTGTTAACCCCTCTAAACCTTTTCCCTCATTTATAAAACAGAAGCAATGTGGTACTTTAATTGTAGTTCATATAAAATAGTTGCATAGTGCCTCAGTAATGGTATGTTTTAGAGCAAAATTACTTCATCGCAATAATCCTCTCAAAATTTGATCCAATCTTATCTTATTAGTCTTCCACTTGCCACTCTTTCAAATAAGCCTCCAATGGAATTTCCTTATTTTACTGTCTAAGGATACTCATAGATTTTCTGTGTTTAATTTCTTTAATGTTCCCATTTATCATTATCTCTCACAGCCAATATTTGACCCTGTGAAGGGTGAGTTTTCACATCCTCACTGAAAATGTTAACAGTTCTCTTGCCCTTCTTGCCCGCTATTTACTCTTCTAACATCAGTTGTCTTTCTGCCAAGTACTCTCCTGTGCCCTACCTACATCTTAAGCTAAAAAGGAGCTCCTACTCTGTTCCTAAAGTCTCTTTTCCCTTTCATTGTCAGTTACCATTAACCAAGAATGTACCATTTGGCTCACTCTGGTCTGAGTTCTTTGTAGTCCTGTTCCCGCTCTCTATTTTATCAATCTGGAGTCACTTTAATGTTTCAAGTGGAATTGGAGCCAGATACCTCATATTCTGCTCACCTCCACATGACCTTTACAAAACTGGCAAAGGATCTAGGATCAGAATAATTCTTGCTACGATTGGGAACAGAGATTCTGCTGAATGTCTGAAGCTGCAATACTCATAATTACAATAGGCATAATTCCTATCTTTCCAAAAAACACCCAACAAATAAAACAAAAGACCTTTTAAAAGACCTTGAGGAAAAAGTACATTTCCCCTAGTTCCTTTAAATACTTAAAGGAATTTCCTTTAAATACATAAATAGTATTTGAGAGGAAGTAGAAATTTACTGAACGAGCAAGTGTGGTTAATTTTCCACTTTGCATGCCATGCCATGGAACTAGGAATCAATTATAAAAGATACACTGTTCTTCACACCTGATATATTAGAAAAGGAGAGGAAGTCATTCCAGCAAACAGTTCACAGTGTAACTATGCTGGACCGACCACCATGCTGCCATAGCGATGGTAAAGTATAACTCAGATGAGAAAATATAAGATGAGGTATAGGGCCCCCCCTGATAGTATCCTATTTCTTTAGTAACACTTTTAATGATCTCCTTTTCGGTATGGTTACATTCGGAGGTAGGGGAGTTGGGACTTCAACATATGAATTTGGAAGTAGGGGGTGGACAGTAGACCTATGGAGGTTAAAATCTCTTTGGAAGAACAGAAATTTGCAGCAGGAATGAGTTTTCTCCAACAGCCTTGAAATTATAAAATATTACACTCCCTGCTTTATTTTTCTAAATCAAATGTGATCTGGCTCTGAATTTTCCCCTTGCTAGATCCTGAGCATAAGTCAGTGATGAACCCAAAATCATGCTGAGACCTGAGTGAGAAGGTCAAGGCAGCTAATGTAGCTAAAAAGCCTTGGAGGGCCTATAACCTCAGTCCACCACAGTTGCTGTTACCCACTGACTGAGCTCATGAGATCAGTTTGAAGGCAAATAGTTTCCTAGTTCTGTGGCAAGTAAGGGCACAAGGGTGTTTGTTTCTTCTTTGTCCCCCAGTTTGACACGTTTGTGTGTTCTGTATATGCTGCTCCATGAGCACCGTTGCCTCTTCTGAAAAAACGTTAAGCAAAGGCAAATCTCCCTATTTTTGCAAGAACCTGTTCTTTCATTTAGAGAATTTTATTATTCTCTGTCTGCCCTTCTACATCAACTCTTCAACCTGCTCTGTGTCCTAGGAGATCTCCCCCTACAGTCTGTAGCACCAAGCTTGTTTGATTATAGATCGTGTGTCCAGTGGGGGATGTGGCAAGAGCTTAGCCAAGCAAGAGGAGAGAAAGACTTATAAGTCTGATTGCCTCCTCCTAGATCTGCATAGCTTTGGTCGCCATCTTTGCTCTTTTACATAAGATCAGAGCGTCCAGTGACTGACCTTTTCCCTCCACTACAGATCATCTCACACTCTCTGCTTGTTCCCCACTGTTACAGGTATCTGCACTTGACACCACTTCTGTAAAAGTTCACTTTATTAAATGCTTCCCATATCCTTCGAGGTGCCATTTGTTTCTTGTTGAAACCCATGTTATATTACTAGGGGGCAATAGTGAAAGAGAAAGAAAAATTCACTGTCCTCATGAAACCTCCTGGGAGGGATGACAGTGTGTGAAACAAACAATTAGCAAACAATTCCATGGATATGGATAATATGAAATATTCGAGGAAAATGAAAATAAGATGACATGACAGAGAATGACATGAAGCTACTTTAGAATTAAGATTTTCCCTTCCGTCTTCATAAAAACACACCTGAGACTGTTTTAGTTTTTCTCTCTTTGACCAAAACTCTTGTCCCCATTCTCTCCTGAGCGATGATCTTTATTAAATGTTCTTAATAGAGCTGGACTTACAAGCAAAAGTAGGGAGATTGTGTTTTGCTATTCCCGGGGGAGATTATTTTTCCTCTGAAGGTCTCTGAAGATCAAAGAACCTAGCACTCAGAATTAAAAGCCTGGGATTTCTCTGTGAAAAAAAGAGGGTGTAAGGAAAAGGGCACACTTGTGGGAAAATCACTTCCTTTCCCCCAAAGGAAGGAAAGGCTCTAGTTAACATCTCAATATATTATTTTGATATATATATATATATATGCTAGAAAAGTGAATGTAATAGATAACAAAATTTTAATGATTCTCATTCTTATCACTTACCAATTTCAGTAGGTACTTAAATGGACTTATATGGTAGAGATATATCCACATAATGATAAATTGAACTATATTTACTAATAAAATTCTGTGATTTATGTTTTTTTGTATGTGTTATAATGAGTGTTTAAAAAACAAGTAATGTGGGATTACAGATGATGAGATCTAAGTAGTCAAGACCAGGGCAGGTTTTATGAAGAAATTAAATTCAGTGGACTCCATGTACTATTCTTGAACTGTCTCTATGAATTTTTTTTGTCTGCATACAACAATTTTTGTTGCACACAGTAACCCTGCTTTTGCCTGTTGGTGAATTTCTCTGTATTCTCTACTCTCAAAGCCTCTCTTCCCATGTTCATTAGCCAAGTTGTCCTGATCCTCAAACTTTTGCATAAATGTCCTCTCCTCCTTGAAGAGCCTCCTAATTCCCCAGCTGGAAGTACTCATTGTTGTTAGCTGTGACGCTGATGGAATCTTTTCTCTTGCACATCCCTCCGTCTTTGTACTGTTGTAACCTATGACATTCACTTAGGCTCTCCTTGGCCTGCAGGAGCTCGGCAGTTTAATACAGCATCTTAGAGTAGGTGAAGGTTCCTTTCAAGCTCATAAGAGATATCACAGCTCCTTCCCACAGAGTTTGGAGCCCATTTTTTCTCCCAAGAATATGTTAGTCTGGAGGGTTGAGATAGTGAAGATAGTGGTATATTTGTAGTTTTACCTATGCCTTAATGTTTTAAAGCTCTGGAAAGCTCTAGTTTAGATCAGTGAATATTTAGGAACACTTGTCCTAAAGATAGAACAGTTTGGTATAAACCTGGAGAAACATGAGATGAAAGGAAGATCTCTCTTTTCTCCTCACACAAAAAAGAAGAAACTAACTCCACAAGTGTCTAAACGCTTAAAAAACACAATCAGGAACTATGAAACAAACTACTAAAAAACAAATTATCACCAAGGTAGGGTGATACTAAACCATGATATGAATGGTCCTAGATCTGCAGATATAGAAAGCTGGTTTTCTTTTATAAAATTTTGTTTGAATGTAAAAAAAAAAAAAAGAAATCTAAGGTAGAGAAGGAGGAAAGAGGTTCTTACACCAGTCATTAATCTGATTTAGAGAGTGCTCCCCAGGTAAAACAGAATAATACTATAGTAGAAATCTATCAATCCAGTTTGTCACTAGAAGTATGATAGGACTCTTAAATTACTTAGTTCTTAAGTAATGAAGTCTTGTCTAAAAAGAAGTTAAAAAATCCCCACAGATTTTGTGATGTTACATTAGTTGACAAGAAAATTCAACTAAAGTTGGGGTAATCTTGAAAACTGAAGTAGAATCCAGTTACAATGTCAAGATAGACCATCCTTATGAAAAGGACCATAGACCTAAGGAGTCATAGCTAAGAAATTCCTTGGAGAGGGGTGGACCATAATTCTGTCATGCAACCTGGTGATGTAGAGAGAAAACAAGATACACCAATGGTGACATGCGCAGTATATTAGTCATTCTTACAGTTCACATCGTTCTTATTAGTGTAGTGACATTGTTAGAATAGCTATATCTCAAGAGTAGGTGTAAGATCAAAGGGTCATTTTTACCTTCTGATACTAGAAGGTAAGGATTGAATGTAATTCCATAGGATTGAATGATCAAATTTATACCATACTATGCTGCATAGTCATAGCATATTTTTATGTATACTAATATGTATTTGTGATATGTTTACATTACTTTTCCCATGATAGTATGTTTTATTCTAAAGGCAAAGACTTAATTAGGATCATTAATGTTCAAGAAATAAAATAGACTCTAAGTATCACTCTAAGTGATTTCATTCTTTACGTAAGCAGTGCTTAGTTAAATATTTGTTTAAATATGTGAATATGAACTTCAGGATTCAATATATTTTATTTTTCAAATTATGTTTATTGAGGTAAAGTAGATTGATGATGTTATATCTGCTTTGGGGCTGCAGGTTAAATCTCTACAAATGTTTATTTTCACACCCTTCCCACCACCAGTGACCCAAGGATCCTCTATCATGTTCCATTAAATTCCCTTCCCTCCCCCACTCTCTCACCCCAACAACCTCTCCCTCTGGTTGCCTTAGTTTTTCAGTAAGATGTAAAGAGTTTATTATTGACTTGGTTTCAAATGAACCTTCATTATGTTTCTCTCTATTTCACATGTAAGTAAGACCATCTGACTTACTTTGCTTAGCATTATCCTCTTCAGTGACATCCATGTTGTTACAAACGGCCAGAGTCCATCCTCTTTCATACCTAAGCAGTATCCCTGTGTATGTGTGTGTGTTTCTGACCCACGCCTTTGTCCTTGGGTATTTAGGCTACTTCCTAACATCATTACTATACATAAGCTATAATGAAAATAGGAATACGTAGATCTCTTTGAAAATTAGTGTTTTTGTATTCTTTGGGTAGATACCTAGGGCTAGATTTGTTGAGCCATCTGGTAGATCCATTTTTAATATCTTTAGAAACCGTCATACTGTTTTCTATAGTAGTTGGACTAGTTTACATGCCCACCAGCAGGTATGAGTGTTCCTTTTTCTCTGTATCTTCACCAACACTTGTTATCAGAAGTCAGTATATTTAGATCTACACAGAATCTGAGTGGTCTTTGGGAAGTTACTGCCCTCACTATTTTCTGTTTTCTTATCTATGAAAATGCATGTGTAGTATATTTTTATGTTTTTTTAAAATTATTTATGCATACAAGAGCTAGGGAAACAGGCCAGAGTCACGAGAGGTGAGAGGATTCACCAGAGACATAGTGGGGAGCAGAGTAGGCAGATCTACAGAAGTACACTGCTGAGGGGAGCAGCAGGTGAGGTAGGAAAGGTCTGCTGCACTTTGTATGTGCCTAGCTGGAGATAGAACTCGCTGCTGTGCAGAGGATGCTTCACAGTGCAGCGCTCAACCTGCTTTGCCACCAGGGAGGCCCCGTTGTTATAATAATAAAACGAGATATATTTTTTAAAGTTTTTAAAACTTTTTAAAAATATTAAAGTATCTGATAAGTCAGAGAAAGGGTTGTTTTTCTGGGACATCCTTTAATGACAGAAAAGAAACCTCTGAAAATGTGTTATATATAAAACTAACATTTTCTCTGAAAATCATGTTAATTCAATGGTTCTCACACAGATGTGATTTTGCACTCCCAGGGGATATTTGGCAATGTCCTTAGACATTGCCATTGTTGCAACTTGAAGGCACTACTGCATCTAGTAGGTAAATCCCAGAGATGTTACTGGATAGTCTAAAAGGCACTGGGCAATTTCTTATAAAGAACATTATCTGATTCAAAAGAGTGTGACAGTTGAGAAATATTGACCTAAATTTTAAAAAATCTGTATGTCACTTCAATTATAATGATTCTAATAAAAATTTGAGTAATCCTATTGGTAGAATTTGTAATAAGACAAGTTTCTATTGAATCTATTGATAGGTAGGCCTAAGAATGCATTATAGTACACCAAAGACATAGTCACATTCCATTAAAATACTATACCAGTTTCAGGTAATATGTTTAGATTCATATTCTCACCCCTGCCCTGCAAATAATACTGATCTTGAGTATTTCAAAACTGCCTTAAGACAAGTTTTCAGGAAAAAATAAAAATGTTTCTGTTTACTTGTTACACCTATAAGTACTTATTTTTCCCTGCTTCAAAATTTTCTATTCTTTGGGCATTAAGGAGATTTGCATTCTTACGAACTAAAAGAGTGTATTCAATTGTATATAAATACTACAGTCTTTTCAACACATGGTAATACCCATGATCAGACTTTCTCCAGTTTTTAACAAAATCTTCTCCAGTTCCCTTCAGGCAAAAAAAGGTCTTCATTTTTTTTATATATCTAAAATCTGTTTGTATTCAAGACAGTCATTCATATCAAAATAATAGAATTTAAACTACTTGACATAGAAATGTTTTACATTTGTAGATGGGGGCTGTTGTCAAAGTAGAATGGAAGGTAGATGGCAATCCAGCTGGTGATTGTTTAATACTTAAGGGATTAAGCTACTAGACATAGTTGGTACCTCCCTTCTAGAAACTTACAGTTCAGGATTCTAAGATAATGACATAGCCAGTACACACTTTTGTGTGTGTGTGTGTAATGTTCTTTCTGTTTCATTTGTACCACATGGCCTGTCTAATCCTGTGCCAGAAAATAAAAAGAATCTTATACCAACCCTCCTAATTACTATTGACATCATAGAGTATTTAAGTTTTTATTAAAGCTTTAAAAAGAGCTTCAGTAGATGTGAAAATGAAATTTTCTCCTAGGCTGAAAAAAAGTTAAAACCATGAAAGCTGGAGAATATAAAAAGAAAATTGATGTATAATAATTATATATTATATACAATAATAATAGTGAAGGAACTGAAAAATAGTATGTATTAAGGAAATATGAGGAGTTTCAGGCTATAAGCGAGTAGAAATAACTCCATATATACTCACTTTTAGTATTACCAAAAAAGGAAAATTGATGAAAATAAGTTGTAGTTTCCTATTCTTACTTGAAATACCCAAGATAAAATATAAAAATAAGTTAATATAAATTTTAAATTAGTTTTTTAAAATAAATCAGGTATAGAGGACATTTTGTGGTAAATAGGTAAATATTTTAAAGCTAGCTCTTTTAAATAATCAGTTAATCAATGATTAAGCAACCACGTGACATAATTTCCCACCTGATCAGTTTCAAGCTAGAAACATGAAGTCACAAACACAAACTGAAAAGAGATGTGCAGTAGCAAACCACCATATAGATCTTCACCATATGTATATAATGATTTTAATTAATACATTTTAATATAACTTTAATTGTAGATTTATATAATCTAATATTTAATAATAAATGTGCTTATACCTAACTTAACAAAATTTCTAAAAATTTAGTAATCATTTCTCAAAATTAGTATGAGCTGACCTCAGCATACCACTGATGGGTATAATTCTCTCAACTTCCCACTTCATATTGCTATATGGAGTTGTAACTTGACAGAAAATGTGACAGATAGTCACTGACCATAATTAAATGTCTGTGTATGATTTTTTAAAAATTTGAACATTAAGGATAAAGAAGAGAAGAAACCCTCTCCAAATGGAAAGAGGTTGAATAAAGTATAACATAACAGTGTTTAGAAAGAGTAAAACTATTAGACTGCTTTATAAGATAAAATCAGTAAGAGATTTCAGGAAAAAATATAATGAAAAAATGATTTTAGAAGCTAAAAATTTTTACCCTGTTGATATTTGCATTTAGATGTAAAAGGGTCTGTTGACTTAAAGATTCCATTGTACCTTGTTCAAATAAATATCTGTGACCACTGAATAACATTAAATAATTTGTGTGTGTGTGCGTGTTCAAATATGACATCTACCAGACCAAATTTGAAATGCACAGTTTTTGAAAACTTTGGAAAGGATCTTTTGTAATTAGAGCATGAAAACAAAGTAGGAAAGTTCTTTATACTGTCTGAAAATTTAAGGTACATTTTTGTCCTTATGCCAAGAGAATTGGGTACTTTAAAAGCTAAACTCTATTTCTATGACTTTTATCAAAAACGTACAGTTTAATATATTACTCTGACTTTTCTAGTTCCTTCTTGTCTTCAGAAAACCGCAATATGCTATTTTTTTTTTTTGGTTGATTAAAATGCAAGTAGAATGCTTCATTTTGGAGGGGTTAAGAATAGCTGAAGATTGAGCTAAAAGGAAAAAAAATTACAAAACGTATGTGCAACAGTAAAGTTTTAAAACAAAGCCCTGCAAAAATGAAAGAATGACAATTTGTAAATCAGGAGTCCAGAAGTTCTGTTTCATGATTATGTTGCAGTTTAATTTCTTTATATCTTTCTGCCATTGTTTAAAAAAAGCAGCCAGAACTTCAAAGGGTCCCCGCATGTGTTCTGAATCAGGGCTTCAGAGCTGATGTCTGACAGCCCAGAAATTAAAACGAAATAAATATGCTGTTTAAACTCCCATTTTTTCCAACAACAACAACAACAACAACAAAATCACTTTTTCTGTATTAAGGATTTTGTTTTTCTTTGTTAACTTTAAAATTCTGCTCCTTTGTCTATTTCATCATTTGTCAATTATGAATCTGGGCCTATGGCGTAGAGCATTCCCGTGGACTTTAGAAGGAATTTCAGACAACCAGAGGGGATGTCAAGACTTTGGGATCAGCTTTTGTGACTTTTCCTGTACATTAAAACAGATTCCCCTCAAAAGAAAAAAAAAAAAAAAAAAAAGGTGGGGGGAGACAAAGGACTATAGTTGCATAGTTGTTAGGCCATGCCCCATGCCCAAACACCTGCATTTGACTGTTCTTGCATTTTCTTGGGATGACAGAAACAGACATCTTCAAAGAACAAAGAAAGGCTTGGAATGGTTTGTGTTTGAAAGTGCACTAGCGTGGATGTGAAACGTCAGTCACTAGTGAGAAATTTGGCAGTCATTTCTTGAGCGCCAAGGAAGATAATTAGAATTTGAACTGGAAAGCTCTTTTGTAAGTGTAAAGAGGGGTTGTTGACTGAGGTAGAATCATAGGTGCAAAATAAAGGTTGATATCATCTACAGCAATTTCTTAGTTTTACAAATAAGGACACTGTATCTAAACATGACAAAGTGGTTTGCTCGAGAAAACACCATGAAGTGGTATAGAACTTGGGTGAATTCTATTATTTGCCCAATAAGGTCGATATAAAAGCTAGTGGGCTTCACAGAAGCAAGCATATAAACACTTTCGGTTGAGGCTCTGCTTTCTAGAACAATTACACTCAAACCTGACCCTGCCTTCCTCTCTTAATTGACATTAACTAACAGCCAGGAAGTACTGGTAAATAGCAGCTAAAAGCAAAAGATTTTTCCTGCACATCTTTGCAAAGAAAAGTAAGCCACACTGGGAATACACTAGACTTAATGGACTTCAGTTCTTTTCTCTGCTCTCCCACATGCCATCTCATAGTCTGTCTGCACATCTGGCCTGCAGAGTATTCTAGAATATTTCCGGACCATCAGAGGCTTTCCTGAACATTTTTTGGGTTGAGTCCATATTTGTTCGTGTTAAGTTACATTTTGAGAGTTTATTAGTGCCCAAATGAAGATGATGTACTTCAGTTTTCATATTAGTTTACAAGTTCTCTGAGCAACGTGGTAAAAAAAAAAAAGTCAGCAAAGGTGAACTGAAATGTTTCAAAGTTTTCAAATCTTAAATCTTCCAACATTCTTTGAGAAAGAGTAAAGAAAATGCCAAAGCACTGAAATCCCTAGCTTAAACATCACTGTGTTTGCAATGAGTCAGGACTAAGAACCCGAGTCAAGCACAGGCATTGTTGTCAAAATGTCTTACTGGACATGTGTGAGGAAAATTGCTATATTATTTATTTTCTAAATACAAGTTTATTGACTGGCATGCAAAAAATTGGAATATTGAATTCCTCTTTCAAACTCTCATCAATTACACTGAAAATAAAAAAAGAGATAATGTATGAAAAGATGGTGTCTCATCAAATGAATTCTGCAGGTAAAATATATAATGATAGGGAAATTTTTCTGAATACAGATGGAGGTAGCACAAGCACAACTGGTTCTTGAATAATGCATTAGATATTGATAGGAGGAAGAAAAGCAGGTGGGAAAAAGGTATGAGTAAACATAAAATATAGCAACCAATTGCTGAACTTTGTGTATTTTCTATTTTCCATGAATTCACCATAACCTAAACTGATACTATCTCCAATATAAATAAAAAGAAATTAAGACTCTGGGTAATTAAATGACATATCTGAAGTGATACTGGTAATAGAGAGAGTAATTAAATTCAAACTTTTAAATCTCTGCTCTTGTCCAAAGCAGAAGGAAAATCTATTTAAGGAAATCAGTTTGACAGCAAAGGTGTATTATAACTTATTACCTAGCCAAGAGTTTGAACATTATCACTGGAAAATGTTATGGAGATTTGGAGAGTGGAGACTGAGGAAAATGGATAATGAATAATATTTAGATGTGTTCAGTTAGAGTTGAGAATGAATGTAAAAAAATGCCCTACTAGCAATTTGTGATTGAGAATTACATCCTTCGAGAACAGGGAGACGTGGAGAGATTTTATTCTTTGAGTTGGTGATAATGGGTATAACTGCAGAAGTGAAAAGATTCACTGCTGGACAATGCAGAGGGAAAGTGGTTTACTCAAGGCAGAACCTTGGGAGTAATCCACATATTTTTAAGTGGAAAGATGTTGAGGAACCATCAAGTAGACATGGAACAGGAGAGGAGGGATGAAAACTTGAAAGTGTGACATCATAAGGGCAGTTGAGAAGAACATTTACAAAAGCAGCAGAGGAAAAAATGTTTCTGATACAGAAAGTCACAGTATCAATCAAGAAATACTTGAGAGGACAGTGTACTAAACTGAAAATTTATAATGTCCCCACTTATTTATGCTAAGACTAGACATCAAAATGCAAAATTTTTTTCAGGTAATAATTAAAAACTGCACTTAATTTAATCCACCAAAATAATTATGCTCATATTACCTTTTCTTGTTTACTTTCTGTCTCTCCTCCACTAAAAAGAGTGTCTAATCTGGGCCAGTATTCACCCTCAGAAAACCTAACCATATATCCATACAAATGCCACTACCACCGTTGTTACAACCAGAAACAGAACTTTATTAGATCCAATTTTTTGACCAAATAAACCAATTGAAATTTTGAAAAAATCCTAAGAACTTGCTTTTGCCCTGAGTGTTCAGTGAAAGCAGTTGACATTAACAAGAGTTCTGTTAATAAACCTTGCATTCATTCCACGGATCTGAAATGTTGTTTGTCCTGTCAAGCCTACTCTGTTGATTGAACATAACCCAAATCTCTTTTGTTATTATTATCCACAGATATTCTTAATAGTTTCAGATCCTCCATTGTAGTCAAGCCTTGTCCTTTGAAGAAGTAAATCATGACAATCAAATACAATACAGAAAACTTTCCTGAATAAATACTTGAATTAATAAATAGTAAGTCATGATTAATTTGGAGGCCCAATAAGGAATATTCAGTGTGACTAGGGAAACTTTTAATCTTCAGAAACAGGAAGCTAGAAAAGCACTTATAAGTTATTTCACAAATTATTATTTCCACAACATTGCCTATCATTACATTTTAAACTAGTTATATGATAGGACACCAACTATTTAAAACTTTCTGATAACAATAACCCACTGACAGAAATTCACTGCATGAGAACCCTAAGTAGTATTCCATTGTATAAATATGTCACATCTTCTTTATCCATTCCTCTGTTTTATTCTATTTATGGGCAGTTAGGTTGTTTCCATAATTTAACAATTGCAAATAGTGCTGCAATGTATATGGGAGAGTGCATATGCTTTCGATTAGTGTTTTTGTATTCATTAGGTAAATGAAGTAGAAATACTGGATTATATGGTAATATATTTTTAATATTTTGAAAAACCTATCTATTATATACTATAGTGGCTGGAACCATCTATGTTCCCACCAATAGTGGACAAGAGGTCCTTTTTCTGTCCACCCTCTCCAACACTGGTTGTTTCTGGCCTTTTTGATATGGGTCATTCTCATGGGTGTGAAGTTGTTTCTCATTGTGATTTTGATTAGCATCTCCATGATGAAAAGTGATGATAAGCCTTTTTCATGGGCCTGTTGGCCATCTGTGTCTTCTCTGGAGCAGTGTACATTTAGCTCTTCTGCCCATTTTTACACTGGAAGATTTTTTTTCTTACATGAGTTCTTTGTATATTAGCCCTTGTCAGATGCATGATGTGCAAATATTTTCTAATGTTTGATAGAGTATCTTTTTGTTTTTATAATAGTTTCTTTCCCTATATAGAAATTTTTCATTTGTATGTAGTCCCACTTGTTTATTTTTGTTATTGTTTCCCTTACTCTTACAGAGTGGTTTGCATATATTTGCATATATATTCTTATATCTATTTTATGGTTTCAGGTTTTATATCCCAATGTTTAATTCATTTTGAATTAATTTTTGAATACACAATGAATCATGGTTTAGTTTCATTCTTCTACATGTAACTCTCAAGTTTTCCCATCACCATTTGTTGAAGACTTTCTCCATTGTAAACTCTTGAATTCTTTGTCACAGATTAACTGTACATATATGTGTGGGTTTATTTCTAGGTTCTTGATCCTATTCCACTTAAATGTGTTTCTATTCTTAGTCCAGTAACATACTGTTTTGATTAGAGTAGCTTTGTAACATAGTTTGAAGACTGGGAGTGTGATACCACCATTCAATTTCTTCTTTTTTGTTAGAGTTGCTTTGTCTATTCAAAGTCATTTGTGGTTCCATATAAATTTATGTAATTTTTTCCCATTTCTTTGAAGAATGCCATGAAAGTTGAAAAGGAATTACACTGAATCTGCATATTGTTTTGGGTAAAATGGCCACTTTCATAATGTTAATTCTTCTAATCCATGAGCAGAAAATATATTTCCATTTCTCTACGCCGCCTTCTATTTTTTTTGACAATGTCTCAAAGTTTATAGTTTTAATTATGCAAGTATCTCACTTCTTTTGTTAAGTTCATTGCTAGGTATTTAATTTTTTTGTATTATTTTTGATTTGATAGTAAATGGGTTGTTGTCTTGAATTCTTTCCCTTCTAATTTATGTGTATTAGCACAATTAACACAATTGGTATTTGTATATTTACTTTGTAGCCTGCCACTTTAATCTACTAATTTATTATTTCTAGTAGTTGTGGTGTGAGTGTGTATGTGTGTGTGTGTGCGCTTGCGTAGTCTTTAGGGTTTGACATATTATTGGAAGTCCTAGCTAGAGAAATTAGGCTAGAAAAAATATAAAAGGAATAAAAATCAGAAAAGAAGTATACTATCATTATTTGCAAATGACATCATAACACATATAGAAAATCCTCAAGAAGTCTTCATTTTAATAAACACACAGTTGTAATCTCCAGAGATTAAGTTCACTTTGAGAAATGCTAATTTAGACCAAATCCTTTATTTGGCCCTTAGGAAAGAAAAACCTAGACATGGGAATTACTTCACCAGGCTGTAGAACTTCAGCTAGAATTTACTTGACAATATTCATTGTAATTGTAGTTGCTGATTAATGATAACCAATTTCAGAATCAGTGATGCTGCAATAATCATTGATGCTTCATTAGAAAAACTTTTTTTCCTGGAAAATAACATTGTTTATGCATTAAAAATGAATCTCTTAGGCGGATTTAAGTGTCAGGGAATATCTGGATGTCTCTAACAGAAGTAATTCTCTTTAATGACAATGAGGTTGACAATTAGTGTGATGAATTATACAATTCTTTTCAGTTATAATGATTCTGATAAAAGTCATATTCCTATAGCAGTTAATTTGAATTTCATTTGTTTTTATTATAGTTGGGTGATTTGGCACACCCAGTTTCTCATTATTTTCTGAAGATATAATACTTGTGACTGAGATAAGGAAAGTATCACTGGTCATGCCTTAATAAAATTCCCATGTATTTTAGCTATGTGACTGTCAGTTAATAGCCGTATTCTAAAATTATGAATTATTTTTTGGTAAATCTGAAGTGTCATTCTAATGAGGAGCAATACAACAAACAGTCACATATCCCATGTGTATTTCAACTTGAATGCAGCCAAGTGCATCTGTCATCATCTTAGTTTGGAGATCAGTTGCCCAACCTGATTATAGATGCTTATTGAAAAATGCTCACTTCTACTCCCCCACACAGTTCTAATGATTCTAAAGTTATCAGCAGATTGACTCATTTTTGCTGACAGTCACACATGCTGTGACTAGTTCTGAAAGTACTAGCATGTGCTCTCTATTGTTGATCTACCCACCCAAAATTTGCTTAACGGCACTCTCTGAACATTCAGTTATAGTCTTATCATATTTTAGATGATGAACACGTTGAAGCATTTGCCTGAAGACATTACTGCATTCCCTGAAGTACTCTGTCTTTGCCATTTTGAGGATTCTACATTTTTTTATATAAGTTGGATATTGAGCTTCATTTACAAAGAAACTCTGTTTTGAGATACATGTTACTCTAGCATAGTTAAGGAAATACTCTTTTTTTCATGTCTCATATTTCCAATGTAGGAAAAGGAGGTGTGGGGATAGAAATGTAGGTAAAAATATGCAGATAAAAACAGCCATGGCAGAAACTTTAGCATATCTAGATTTTTATTCCATAAAGAGTGGTAATTACATCAATTTTCTGATGGATACATGAGGCAATTTGTCTACCTTTAATTTAGTTATTTTTAAAATGGCAGAAATATTCTATAAAAGACCAAAATCACTTTGATAAATATTTTCAATGAAACATTTTTGGGGTACACCTGACAAGTTGAATGATGGCATTTGTAAAGATTACATAGGATTCTGGCCATGTTTGTTTTGCAGATTTTTCTGCCACCATGTTGAAGAATGGGCTACTTTTAAAAGAATTACTCTATTGGGCTTATTAGGTTCTCATGGGTTTTGTTAAATGCCATGCTTTCTTTTGTAAATGTTCTTTAAGTGTTTCAATTAAATGGTGATTTATTTTAAAAATCAGCAATAACAAATGTGTAATAGAAGCTAAGTATTAAAGAATTCTTAATCTTTAACAAATACATTCAGAGCCATTTCATATTTATTTAACATACAATTGCTGTCTAATTTAATCTAAATTAAATGGTTGCTTGAAACATAATTTGGAGGGTTCTTGAACCTCCTTTTATGGAAGGAAAAATAAGAAATCATCAGTTTTGCCTAGAGGGTAGATCCTTATCTTTTAAAATCAGGTATTTTTTTTCCTTGAAATTAAAAACCTAGGTCATTTGGGAAATAGAATTCCAAGGAATGTTTTTGGCAATGAGCTATATGTCCTCATTTTCCTTAGAAGAGTATGATTTGTTTTTCTACCATTCAAAAAACATTTAAAATTTATCTGATACTTATCTAGCACTTTGAAGATTAATTGTCATCCATCTTATTTATAGGCATCTGTTTATGAGGAATATACACATTGAGACTCTAGTAGGGTTTTAATTATTGTTTGTTTTAAAAGGAAAGACCAGATAACTTCAGATTCTGTGTGTTAAGGACTATGCTAATTGAAAATAGAAACAAACAAACAAAAAAGCCATTAGTCATGAAGTAACCACTAGGAAATGTTGAATAAACTAGCAGATAAATTTTTGGCAATAGTCACTACAAGTGTTGCTGTGCCCATCACTCTCTGAACTTAATTTTGAGAGTGCTGCCATGAATTATTGCTATGCTGAAGTTAAAACGCAAGCTTACTTACAAGAGTAAGTTTAAAAATAAATAAGAGCAGTTGTTTTCTTTGGAGGGGAGAGAGCAAGATGGTGGTTTTGGTTGGTGGTGATATATTCATTTTCAAATTGACAATACCTGACAAATCAAAGTGGACATTTATTTTTCTGAAAACCATATTTTTTATGAAGAAGTTAAAGACTGAGTAATAAGAATAGGTTATATCCATTAACATTGGATGATTAGTATTCAGACACAGTTGGTGCTAAGGCAGTAACATTTATATAATCATACAGTTCTTCAGTATCATTTAAACACTGTCAGGTGGTCAGAAGAAGTTCTAGAGTTGACCAACCCAGTTTCTTATTACAGCTTGGCCATTGACTATTTTGAACAACTAAATTTCTTTAAAACTCTTTCTCCCACTTGCACGGTTGTATCATACCTTTCAGACACATAGCATGGAACCTGGTGATGTTTACTCTCATTAATACTCATTTCATAGAAAGAAAAGGGTAGGAATCATCTTTGTTTTGCTTATGATCATATTCTCATTGGCCAGCACAACTCCTGTCACATAGTACCATATTAACAAATACCTCTTTGATGAATGAATCATCTACAATTATATTGTATTGAGTCTTGAAGACATGGTGTTCTTATTTCATGCTATGTAAGTCTAAACCAACACAGTTCTTTAGAAGTGTTATAGAACTGTATACAAAATACTTTGCAATAAGAAGGACTCAACTTTTCTCTTTGGCCTGTTGTATTTCTTTGGGCCTGAGCTTATTTTCCAGATATTCTCATGCCCAGTCTTTGAAAAAGATTTTCTACTTATACTGAACATAGTATTTTTAAAACATTCTTAAAGAAATAAAAATAGATATTCTATACCAGATATATCATAAGCACATGGTTATTTTTCAGGGCATTGATTTCAACAGTATCACCAACGGCTCTGCATTTGAAAAATTGGATATTATGCTTTAGAACAAGATTCCAGAGTCAGTGTTCAAATTCTCTCTCTGCTTTTTTAACATTGTACAATATGCTTAATTTTTGTTTGTTTTCTTATCTCTAAAAATACAATATTGTTAATAATTCTTCCATATGTGTATGATTTGTTGTTATTTTTTGAGCATTAAGTAAGTTGCAAAATGTTTAACACAGAGCCTAACCTGCATTAATTCCATAAATTTTAGTTATCACTAAGGCCAGGTTCAGAAAAGATGGCTTCACCGCTCATTACTATTTATACATCATTTAATTAACATACTGAAAATACCCTGCACCCTCCTTGTCACTGGACATGCAGAGTCAGGCAAGGATGTGGTCTGCCTTCACTAGTTTGACAAATTAAGTATTAGAGAGAGAAATAGGTGTGAATGGGACATATAAGAAAAACTCTACATTCTGCAGGGCTTCAGGTTGTGCCTTATACTGAATTTAAAGAATAAGTAGGTTGTGGCCTCCCTGGTGGTACAGTGGGTTAAGCAACACACTATGAAGCAAACCACAGCCACTGCAGCATGAGTTTCATCTCTGTGCCGGTCAGGGAGGGGACCCACATGGCGCATCAGACCTCTCCTCAGCAGTGTGTTTCAGTCGATCTGCCTGTTCTGTTTCCCACTCTGTCTCTGGTGAATCCTCTCACCCCAGGCTCCTCTGGCCTGTACCCCAGTTTTTATATGCATAAATAAATCTTTAAAAAAAATAAAGGACGAGTAGGAGTTAGCCAGCTGGATGTGAAAACGACATTCCACGAGCTGAATTTTAGGTTGTCGATGTAATTTGATAGTAATATTTATCAAACTGTTCCCACTAATAGTTGTGTCTAAATCAAGTAAATATGAAGGCATGGCAGGATAAGCTAACAATAAGGGATCGGATAATTGCCCTTGACCTTACTGCTCTGTGCTAGTGAACCTACTGATATACCTGCCATCTCAAAGTTCAAAATCTTTTAATGGATATACCCTTTCAGCTACTAAGTACCTCCAAGAATTCATTGAGCACATGCTGTTTTATTAGTTAGAAAAGCCTTCATGTGCCCAACCTGATGCGGCCAGTTATCACATCTCTTTAATAGAGAGCCCTTGGTTCATTAAATGAGTTCACAATTAAAGAAATCTCTTTGTTTGAAAAGATCACCTAACAAGATCAAATTCACCTAGGATTTTCTTGTAATTTTAAGCAGAGTGACCCATGTTGGCTTTGGTTCAAGAAACTAGAGAAACCATGTGGCACTGTCTCTATTTGAAGTAGTTCATTACAATCTCATTTTTTCCCAACAACCCACCTCATCCTTTGTGTACATCTTCTGGATACATGGTCATATGCATTGGTTATTTCATCTCATCCTAAGTGAAAATTAAACACATTTTATGTGTGTGAATTAAATAAATAAATATTTGGAACTCTTCTCACCTATTTTAAACAATTAAGTCAGGGTTTAAGAACTCAGACTGTAAAGTCTGATTGGAGTCCTCTGACATTCCCTTTTTTCAGTTGTATGCTCTTAGGAAAGTTCCTCAGCCTTTCTTTGTTTGCTCCTGTATATAAATTTGGATAATCTCTGTAGCTACTTTTTGTTGGTGTGAAGACTGAAAGAAACATCTAACAAAAGATATTTTTAATTGCTAATTGTCTTAGTAACCATTATTATCCAATTTTCCTCACACTCTCAATCCCCCTCATAAAATGGAATTATAGTACTGATTTTTTTGTATGTCCATGGTCTATTCAAGGATGTTTGAAAATGTAGTAGCTTGAAACACCACTCATCTTCTACCTCACTGTTCTATAAGTCATAAGGCTGGGAAGATTCATTGGAGCTATTTAATTCAGGTTTCACAAGGCTGACATGATATCAGCCAGACCAGATATTCTAAGGAAGGATCTTCTGAGCAAATTCAGGTTACTGGTCAAACTGCCGTGTCTTGCCTTTGTAATAACACATACAATTTTGGCTGGCTAGAAGCCTCCAACTTCCCTACTTTAATGGTCTCTTTTCAAACTATCAATGATATGTTCAAGTTCATTGCTTCAAATATGTCTACCTCTTGTGGACCAACTAGAGAAAAATTTTTGCTATTAAAGGACTTGTCTCCTTTAATAGCCTGTCTCCTTTCCAACACTACCCCCACCTCTCTCATTCAAATTCAAATCCTTTTGCCATATTACAGGACTATACACTATTTTACAAGTTCTATTCATACTCAGAAGGGGAGGTTGTAAGGACAAGAGCCATTTCAGGTAATTAGGAGAATTTTGCCTACCATACTATCTAACTGAAATGGAATCAAATAAACTTGAATACAATATGTTAATTCCAAATCCACTCATTCTTTAAATATATACTGAGCTCCTAGTATGTACCGAGCTACATGCTCAATTTTAAAGTATGATTCAGTTCTTGGTTATTTATCTTTGAAATAAATTTTAAAGAGCAGGTTTATCTGGATATTTGAGATCCTGTTTACCAAGTTTATTTTTTTCATCCTTCATTTTGCTTTTAGGATCATATATATATGTCATATATACCCTATGTCAAAAGAGTAATTTTAAAGTTAGGTTTACTAATAGAACAATTAAGTACCACTAGAAGATACTTTGTTTATCCAGTGGAGCTTTTAAATCATAAAAAATCTTATGGTCTGGAGTGAGGAAGTAACATTTATACTGCTCCTATGTCATGTAATGGTTAGGTGCATTTTACATATATACTTCACTGACATTAAAGAACATTACTATTCCCATGTTGGAAATGGGAAGCTAACGAAGGTATACAAATAAATAAAACTGCAATTGTTTCACTGTCCTCCACTATGTTTGGATTTTCCTCTAAGTAGATGTAATTTTTTCATCTATTAATTTTTATTAAATGCCTTTACTTTATAGTAGTTTCCTTTATGTTAAATGATATTTTTCTTTGTATGTTTCCCTTATATTTTAGTTCAGTGAGGCAGAATTAAAGCTATCTTATTCATCCTTGTATTTCCTTAGCTATTATTAGAATATATACTCAGTAAGTATTGGTTGTATTTGAGCAGTGCAAACTACTGTAATGGCATCATCCTTCCTTTGCATGAGTCTATCCTGCTCTTATTCCATCCCACTTGTCCAATTATGCATGAGCATCATTGAGAGAATAGATCCCATGTGTTTGATGCATTATTGAAAACAGCAGTAAAAACTAATGATTGGCAAATCAAATTGCAGTTGGGGTTTGGCAAACACAATTTTGTTGAGGAGTGGGAAGGAATAGTCTTATGATGTCCAAAAGCATTTTCGAGGGATTTTTTTTTTCCTCACTGGTTTTGTATTTATGTATTTTAAGGGAAATTTAATTCACATGTTTCTGGTTTGTTTATACTTAATACACCAAAGCAATGATTTGTAAAAACCATTTGGTGTCTAGGAACTCTTTCTGAAGTTCTTTTTGAACTAGAAATCATTTCTGAAAATATGGACAGTATTAATATCGATGAGTTGGCTAAGTGATGGGAAGAGCACTCACTGAGATCTAATTCTCATCCGCACTCTATGTTAGCTGTTTAGCCTTGATTAACTTTCTTAAGTCTTAATTTCTTCATCATTAAAATGAAAAAAAATTGAATATGTAACCTTAAAATCAATTTCTAGATCTAAAATTCTGTGATTAAATTTTTTATTAAATATGTAAAATTGAATATAAGATCTACACATAAAACTGTGGCACATAGTAGGTTGTTAGTAATTGCTGATTTGTAAATAGATCATAAAGGAAGGAGGGTGGGGTAGAAGGATATGTGGATGGATGAATAGATAAATAAATGAGTGGATAGACAGATAATCAAAATACCAGTCATAGTTTCTTGTCCTTTAATTCTTGGGGATTTCTAAGGATCTCTCCCAGATTCATTTTTTTAGAAATAATGGTATTAAATTTGTTTAGTATGCAAACCAACTATCCATTTATCTTCAAAAGGTAGTGAGAATATAAACTTACCTCTTGGAACATCGCTGACTAGAACAGTAAAAGGATTTTTACTATGGTTAAAATTGCTTTCTTTAAAACATATGCAATATTTATAGGGTTGCCTGGAATAAGCCAACTGAAAGATTTAATGATAATAATCTCCATATTTCTTCTAAAATTGATTTCCGGTTTCAATGAACTTGGAAAGAGTCCTGGGACATCAAATAAATAAAGATCTTAACATGAAATGAATCTTCAGAATATGTTCATAAATTTACATTTTAAACATGACCAGAAAATATATATCTTTGCCCATTATTAAGGTGATACTTTAATGAAAAATTTTCATTTGCATGAAATAAACCTTTTTGGCTACAGATGAAAGGATTTTATGGTAGCGACAATGGTTTTGTGAGTTAAATGATCCCAACATCGTCAGGAACAAATCACAAGTGTCTACCATATGAATTACAGCACCATGAGTCTTAAAAAGGTATTTCTGTGGAAACCACTCTTCCCATCTGTAACAATCAGATTCTGCTTTGAAGTCCTGCTAGAGAGCCTCACAATACATGAGACAACCACATGCTACCCAATTTTTTTCTCTCAACTCGAGTTTGACTGCATTTTTCTGAAGAACAATATGGTAACTTAATGACAAAGTGTTTAGGAAAGAAAATGGCTACAGTTTTTGTAATTATACTTTAGTGTATGTACATTCTTCAGTGATCCTTTCTGGGTGTAACTGTAAAAAATATGCCTGTAGGTGTGTAAAATAAAATTTAAAATTTAAATGGGACGTAAGTGTGTGGTTCTTTCTTCTCCGATATTTTTATTCTGCAATTACGCTTTCACAAATATTTCAGGCCCAATGAAACTAGCCTATTTTAAAAATGAGTAATTTTGTATTGAGGCTTTTTAGTCATCTAAGAAAGAGTCACAAAAATCCTTTAAATTAATAAACGTATTAGGCGAGAATTTTTCAAAAGAATCTCACTGCTACTGACTTTGACTCCACTGCCTTTGCTAAACAGCCACACGTTGCTGGGGATCACTTCTGTCATTTTGATATTTTTAAATTGAAATTTCTTCAGCAGACACAGAAAGTAATAATGAAGAATTATGTGTTGTGAAGGGAAGACTGGCATCATCAGCAAAGTTAGATTTTTAAGTAGAACTATAGTGACTTCTCTAATCAGTTATTTAGTGTCACTCTTACTTTGTTAAACAAATGTGTCCTGACCCAGGTATTTCTCCCTGGGACCTGGCTGCTTATCCTGTAGTTTACTCTATTACAGGGTGACAATATAGCAATAGTGAGGAAATGGTAGTTTGGAGTGAAGTCCCTCCTGTATTCTCAGTCTTGGACTCCATAGTAGAGATTTCCATTACTCTATTTGCAGTTTCATAATAGAAACACACTTTCTGGAAATAGCTCTTCTTGGAGCTTCTGTAAGGATTTTCCAGTTATCAACAACAGATATAGCTGAACACAAATGGTTGCTAAAAGAATGGAGTTTATCAGGTTTTGACCGTGTGTCATTCCTATTGTCTTTATATGCTTTGCTAGGTTCTACTTCCTCCTCTGATAAAACTGAAAAGTTAGCAATAAAAAGAACAAGCCTCTTTCCCAACTAATACGTAATAACACTAGAATCAGATAAGTGCGTGTGTACAGTAGCCACATGAGCCAGACAAGAGGATATTATTTGCAATCTTTTATATAAAGCTGAAACCTATTAACAGTTTAAATATTTAAAAACAGGAGAATTGATTGATAGAGTTTAACATTTAAAATGCTATAGAAAGCATGAAATAGTCTACTGTTTTGATATTTGTAAACTTAAGTTTACAACTTATAATATGATCCTGTTTTATTTTTAAAATATACAAAAACAGAAAGCAAGAAATACTATAAAATTGGATTTATTATCTTACATACTTATCACTATTTTCATTTATTATTTATAAAATAATGGTATACTTACATAGCATCCATATATTATTTTATATTATATTATTATTAATTACCTTCTAAATTTTCTAAAATGGATATGTATTAGTTTGGATTCTCAAAGTTGTTTTTAAATGGAAATTAAAATCTAATTAAAGTTGTTTTCTTTCCTACCACTATTCTTGGGGAATTATTTGGCAAACACTAGAAAGAAATGTTTGAGACTATCTGTTTTGAAGAATGAATGCTTTTATGTCTTATGCCTTAGTTATTAAAGACATATCTAATGTTTAATCTTTGAGCCTTAGAGTAACTTTTTGTTTCAAACAACTTCTCTAAACCAATAAAATTGCTGAAATGTTGACTTTTCAGGCAGAAACAAACTCCTACGGAATATCAAGAAATCAAATTGAAACTGATAGTTTGAACCACTACAGTATTTACAGCATATTTAATATTCTTCTTAGAAGCAGCAAAATTTAATTTGCTTATAATACCTCAATGGAATTGAACAGAATTTTTAGCTGAAAATGTCTTTCCAATTCTCTAAGTGCTGTCTCAGTCTTGGTGGTTCAAGTTCAGCACATCATCTAAGAAGTATTATAATGTAGTTTTTCTCATGTCTTTAATTTAATGCTGATTTAATTAATTACATGTACTGTCATGAAATTAAAACAACCATTCTGCATGTAGGATTCAGTAGTAGTAGTAGTGGTAGTAGTTGCAGTAGCAGCAGTAGTAGCGGTACAGCTTTACTAATTCCTCATTCTAGAGATCCCCAAGAATTTAAGGTACCATATCTCACTTTGAAAAACTGAGATTCTTAGGGAATTCTGCACAGTCAGTGCGGATAATAAGGACCACTGCCACTACTGATCTTCAGTGATTATTGACAAATTTCAGTCACTAACCCTATTGATCTTCCCACCCCAGCATCATATTCCTCCTTAAACCCTATTCCTCACCATCCCCTTTACACCCAATTCAGAAAGTAAAAGTAACTGTGGAATTGAAGAACCAAGTTTCATAACCACATTCTTTGAATGTTTGAGCCTAAGATGCACCATGCTATACACACACACACACACACACACACATCACTTTTTTCAGACAAGGATAAATCAGAAACATTTGTGGTGTGGGATGGGGGGAAGGAATGGGATGAGGGTAGAAAGAGCACAAGGGACTGGGGTGATGGTGCACTGGTGAAATGGTGGTGGGAAATCCATGGGACCACAATTGATGTCAAATATATATAAATAAAGAAAAGAAGAAGTAAAAAATTTAGTAAAAAAAAAATCTTTGTTTTCATATCCACCCTCTCAGGCCCTCCCTACCCCATTCAGAAAAACATTATTAACAAAGGTCTCTGCTGTAATTTTTTCAAATCTGCAGGTTATTTTAATTTGTTTGCATAAATAGGGTCAACTTTTATGCCTTTTGTGAAACTAGGAGTAAAAATAATGAAACTTGCTATTATGCCTGTTAAACACACATACACATGCACATCAATGAAACTTTTATCTCACATGTCCTGAAAATAATACCTTGTGTTGGTAGCCATACTTGAATTTTTTAATCCTTTCTGTATTTGTACAGCAGTAATGGACACAGTAGAACTCAAGTTAACTGAACTAAAAATGTATGCTTGAAATCTGTGCTTTAAATGGAAGGCAAGGTCTTACAGAAATTTCATTTCTTTATAGAAATCGCATTTCTTTAATTCACTGCATTATGTATGCATAACTCAGAATTCAGCTGCCTCAGTCTCTGACTCCAGAGATCACATGGGTAACATGTGAATAGAAATAAACCCTGTAGGTTAAAAAAAAAAAAAAAGGAGGAATTTGGACAGAGATCAAAGATTAGCTTCATTCCATTATTTCCTTTCCACTTTTTACTATCCCATCTAAGTTTGGTACTTTATGGGACGTTTTTCATTTTCAGAGGAAAGAATGAACTTAAATCAGATTTGGGGCTTTCCCTCTGTCTTTTTTTTTTAAAAAAAACCCATGTCATTTGATCAGCTCAGTAGTGACTTTAAAAAATTCATTTCTCAATTGCTAGGGACCTTCAGTATAAAAGATATGTTGTGTTGATTTGACTTATTGTAATTTCTTTTTCAGTTATCATTGTTACCTCCCTGGTTTAGGTTACAGGAAATGCTATTTAGATTATTTAGTAATATGACTGGCAGAAATATGTACTTGTCTATGAGCACATCTTGCTCCTTAATTTTTTTTAGAATAGAACTAACCAACCACTAGGCTATTAACCCTAATGCAGACCAAAAAAATTTCTAAGAATTAGAGTTGAGAACTTTGCTTTATACATTTTCTGAAAACTTACCTTTGTTTTCAGAGTAATCAGGTAGAAAGCAGAGTTTAAGTATGATTAACCTCATTATTAAATGCCCTGAGTATAATATGGCTATTGGTATCATCCTTAAGTCTATTGTAATTGAGAAATATTAAGAGCCTAAAACTATCTTTCACCTAATTTTTAAATCCTTTGAAAATATTTTCTGTCAAGTGTCTAGAAACAGAGAATAATTATAAAGTCATTATTTTGACTCCCAACAAAATATTAGCTAAGTTAATAGAATCAACATTGACATGCTTCAAGAGAATGAGGAAATGGATTCATCTTGTCATCGCTGACCTCAAGTACAAAATCAGAGCCGAAATTCTGAACCCTTCTGGCTTTTAGGGTGGCTAATTAAATGCATTCCAAAGACTAAGATAGTCTTATTTTATTGTCCCAAATCAAAGCAATTTAGCTTGGTTTTGAGGGCTCCTTGAATATTTTGTAGACTTTCATTTAGTTCTATATTCTGAGAATTTCTTTTCAAAGAACTTCTGTAATAATAAAGAGAGGCCAGACTTGGAAGCAGTCCAAGTAGGCTTGTAGAACATGTACTTTCACATTGAAATTTATTCTACAGGTTTTCATGGATATAGAAATTTCCTAAATATTATATGTACTAAGTAAATGAGGTAAAGTAAAATAATGTTTTACATGCTTTAAATAATACAAGAAGTTAAAAAGTTGAATTAATGTAAATATTAAAGAACCATGGTTTATTTGGTGGTGATTGCACTGTGGTGCACCTGATAGTGCAATTAAAAATAAATAAGTAAATTTTTTAAAAAGATGAAAAATAAAAATTTCAAAACACATTTAAAAATTGAGTTAACAATCTCTAGAGGAATAGATTTATTCTACTCAGTAGCATCCCCAGGCATCCAGCAGAAATGAATAAAATTACACTCAACTGAATCTTCAAAGATAAATATCATATTCATCTCAGGCTTCAAAGATTTCTCAGATATAAAGTTTCAATAAATATGAACTCAAAAATATAAAAAAACAAAGGAGAATTAGACATAGTGTGGATAACTCAGGAGAAACAACAAATAGTCAAATTAAACCAAATGATATCAAGTAGCAGAGACAGAATATAAAATAATTATGCTTAGAGGAATGAAAACATGAAAAAGAGCACAAAACTGTAAAACAGGAAATCTAGATTGAATAATATGATCACTGAAGGGAAAGTATCAATGGAAATGTTCAAAAGCAGATTAAATATCTGGAAAGAGAAATTCTGATGATTGGTCTGAAACAAAAGTATCCATAATTCAGAACAGAAAATATAAAAATAAAAACGAAAACTTATGAGACACTGAGCATATGATGACAAGGATCATGTACATTCATTGGAGTTCCAAAATAAAATAAAATAAAATAGTTAATGAACAAATTTATTTTATAATTTTATTACCAAATAAAGGCAACAAGTTTCTAGAGAAATATAATTTAGGAAGATGAGGAATCATGACAGTACTGTAATTCATAATCTCCCTTAAAGAGAATACAAGCCTTAAATGGTCTTACAGAAGATTTCTATACAATATTCTAGGATCAAACAATGAGAAAAGATCTCAACCACATCAAAATCAACAGGATTACTGCAAGAAGAAAAACTATAAATTAACTCCATTCAAAAATATAGGTTGAAAAAAAAATCCTGAGAAAAGTATTAGCAAAAAAATCAAGCTCTATATTAAAATAGATATCTATTAAAATAGATATCTATTTTAATAGAATATCTATTTTAATAAATAAAATAGATATCTATTTTAATAGAATCTATTTTAATATCACAACCAGTTTGGTTTATCCCATAAACTCAATTATAACCTAATATTAGAAATATTAATTAATGTAACTTACAACAATATGATGTTATAAGAGAAAACATTTCCTATAGAGAAATTAAATTCAACATCCACTTGTAATAAAAATTCTAATTCAAAATAGAAATACCCCACTTACACTGAATGAAATAATAAGATGTCATTATTCAGTCACACACCATTCACAACACATCATACCAAATGTGGTAAGAATATGACCAACCTTGAATTCTCAGATTGCTTTTCAGAATAGGGGTTGTTTATAGTCTCTTGGAGATAATCTGGTATTATTTATCAGATTTAAGTCACAACAATTTCACTCTACTATTATATATATGCACCAGAAAACTTCTCTAGAATATTCATGAAGGGAATTGTTTATAACAAAACACTGGAATTTTATCATAATAAAAAACCTAACTCTGACCAGCAGGAAAAAGGGTAAATAAATTCTTCCATGCTCCTAAATTTTCTCATGGACAACAGAGAACTGTAGCTACATACCTCAATTGTGATGAGCGAACAAAATTTGTGAAAAGAGCACATTTTGAGACATATAAAATAAAACTATTTTATAAATTTGAAAAACAAGCAAATTAAACCATGGAGACCAAAGAAATCAACACAGGAGCCTCCTTGGTGGTGCAAGGGGTTAAGGAGCAGCACTATGGAGCTATCAGTAGCGAATGCAGCATGAGTTCGATCACTGGCCAAAGAGGTGGCCCACATGGCATAGCAGACCTCTCCTGCCTCTCCCACTGCTCCCCTCAGCAGTGTATTTCAGTCCATCTGCCTGTTCTGTTCCCCAGTCTGTCTCTGGTAAATCCTCTCACCCCCTATACCTCTGGCCTGTACCCCAGTTCTTGTATGCATAATTAAAAATATATAAAAAATTATAAACACAAATATAGGGCCCAGATTAAACACAGGGAGAAGCACCCAAGGGGAACTTCAAAAGTATCACTAATTGTTTCTTGAAATTGGTAAATAATTGTCACATTAATGTACTTCATCACATAGAGATTTTTTTTTGCATTTTTCAACTATTTTATAACAAAAACATGTCTAGAAAAGCCTGATGTGATAGTTAAATAACTTTAGGTCATACATATAAATTTTCTTCCATAATAAAGATAGGTGATGTAACAGAAAACAAATGTCAAGCAAATGAACTCATTTACCTTATTAATGCAGGCTGCGTACTATTCAGGTTTTTCTTCCCAGTACAAATAACATGCAGATTGAAAGTGTACCGTGCACTGGTGAAGAGTCAGAGAACTGGTGTAAATCTTGGTTGATGTGTCTTAGCTGTACAATCTTGGGTTTTGATTCCTTCATTTGTGAAACCCAGAGAACTCTAATGCCTAAATCTGTCAAGTTATTGTATTTAAATGAGTTATATATAGGCAGTGCTCAGAGAGAATACCCAGAGGAAATGTAGCCATTGCTCTTGATCTAATTCTTTGAAATTTTCTGTTGGTGTTATGGTAGGCTTTGGTCATTTGACGAAGCAACTGATGACACTGGCTGATGGACACGTAGTGTTGGCTCTTGAAGGCGGACATGACCTCACCGCCATTTGTGATGCGTCAGAAGCCTGTGTAAATGCCCTTCTAGGAAATAAGGTAAGAAACTATAAATAGGAAAGAGTAGGGGTGGTTTATTTTTTGTCTTTTATTAAAACCCCATGTATTCTGAAAGCACACTGTTGCTCTTTAAGTCAAGTTTCAGGTAAAAGAAGTTCCAAATAAGTATGGTTATTTGGATACCAAATAATTATGATTCCATGTAAGTAATATGATGCAGTGCTTTACTTTCTTTGTCTGGCTTATTTCTTTTAGCATAAAGCTCTCTGGGTTCATTCATGTTATCACAAATGACAGGATTTTCCTTTTTTTGTCTGTAAAGCTAAATAATATTTTATTGTTTAACAAAGAAACCTATTTGGTTGTTGTGAATTAAATTATTTAACACTTCTAATATTGAGCCATTATTGAATTTAAAATAAGCTGGTCTTTGTGATGTATTATCTTTCTTATATACAGCAGGAGATATAAATACCTTTCTTCTTCTATTCACCTGATAAGCATTTTGTTGCTTTCATATCTTGACTATTGTGATAATGCTGCAATAAAAATGGGAGTAATGTAGCTTTAAAATAGTGATTTCCTTTTCTTTGAGAATATTCCCAGAAATGAGATTGCTGATTATATGATAGTCCTATTTTTTAACTTCTCGAGTACAACATAGTGGCTATACCAGTTTATTCCTACCAACAGAGTAAACTGGGTTCCTTTTCACACCAGCATTTAAACTTCTCTGTTTCTCATTGTGGTTTTAATTTGCATTTTCCTGATCATTTCTGTTGGTGAGCAGCTTTTCATGTACCTGTTGTATATTTGTATGTCTTTTTGGAAATGCTTTTTTCCAAAATAAATAGGAAAAAAAAAAACTCAGGATTTTTGCCCATTTTTAATTGGTTTATTTTTTTTTCTTTTGAGTTGTATGAGTATTTATTTTAAATATTAACATCTTTTTGGGTGTGTGGTTTGCAAACAATTTCCCATTCCTTAAGTTGACTTTTCATTTTTTTAATGATTACCTTTGCTTTGCAGAAACTTTTTAGTGTGATATAGTCTTGTTTAGTTTTGTCTTGGCTGTTCTTGTTTTTGGTGTCAGATCCAAAAATATCATTGCCTAGGACAATGTAAAGAAACTTAACCCTTGATTCTCTATGAGTTTTATTGCTTCAAACCTTGCATGTACATCTTTCATCAGTCTTGAATTGCTCTTTATGTATCATGTATTATAAGTGTCCAGTTTCATTCTTTTGCGTGTAGCTATCCAGTTTTCCCAGTATTGATTTTTAAAGAGCCTATCCTTTTCCTAGTGTGTATTTCTGGTTTCTTTGTTGAAGACTGACATTTATCCACAAGTATATTCCTGAGCCCTGTCTTATGTCCCATTGATCTATATGTCTGTTTTTAATGCTAATACCATACTGTGTTGATTACTTGTAATATAATTTGCAATCAGGAAGTGGAATGATTCCAGCATTATTATTCTTTATCAAGATTGTTTTGGTTATTTGAGGTCTTTTTGTGGTTTCACACGAGGCTTAGGATTGTTTTTATTATTTCTGTAAAAAATGCCATTGGACATTTTTCCATTTTGTAACTTTTCATTGTGGTAAAATAAATATGACATTGAAGTTCTGATTGGGGTTACAATGAATCTATAGATCACTTTGGGTAGGGTGGATGTTTTTTGTGTTCATTTGACTTTCAGGATCTGGATTTCTGTTTCTTCCCCAGGTTAGGATATTTTCAGTCATATTGCTACAAATTAGTTTTATGGCCTTTTCTTGGTCTGTATATTGTTGCATACATATATTTTACATAAGCTGTCTAATTGTTTTCATTATTTTTTCTTTTGGTAACTTAGATTGGATGATTTCCACCACCCTTCTTCCTTCTTCAGTGATCCTTTCTTCCATTTGGCCTTGTCTTGTGTTAAATGCTCTTGATTTTTTTCAGTTAAGTTATTCTGTTTTCAGTTTTGTTTGGCACTTTTAAATCTTCTCTATCCCTTTGTTGAAATTCTTACTTTGGCATGTACCGCTCTCCTGATCTCAGTGAACATCTTTTTGATTATTTTGAATACTTATCTCTTATTTCATTAAGATCAGTTTCTGGATTTTATCTTCTATTGTTTGGAATATATTCCCCTTTTCCTTCATTTCCCTTGACTCACATTATTGGTTTTTGCACATTAGACAGACCTCTCCCTATCTTGACAGACTGAGCTGATGTAGCAGATTAGCTTCATTAATCAGTCCAGCCTAAGCTCCTGGTTACCTTAGAAACTTTTGTGATTATCCAAGCCACAGTCCTTGTAGTGGCTCCCAGTAGTCCAGGGTCTACAGACCTGTCAGTGTCTGCCAGGTAGGGATCACAGCCAGAACCTCCATGTAGCTTGATGAGAAGCTGAGCCCTGGTGTATTGTGGCAGCTGGTAAACAATGCAGTTAAACTCCTTCCAGGCAAAAACTGGGAGGTTGGTGTGCTTTTTTTGTTCTCTCTGCGCTGAACTCAGGTGTCTATCCCTGGGATGGAGGGTTGCATGCCTGTTTAAAACTGTTTCTTTTTTTTTTCCTAGAGCACTGCAAGACTTGTGAATAAACACCCAGTTGGCTATTAGAGCTAAATGATTGAGATTCTTTCGAGTGGCAGCCATAAAAGTGGGGGTAGTAAATAGGTGAACAAGCTCCTTCCAGTGAGATAAGTGATGACTTGTTTGCGTGAACCAGAGAGAGAAGGCAGAAGTGCCCCAATTCCTTTGGGCACTGTAGAAGATCACTGTCAATACCTATGCATGTTAATTAGAAACTGGACCTCTGAAGCAGCAGCTTGTAAAGTATGCAGTCAGATCCCTCCTGGTGAAAGGCTGGGTGGGAGATGGGTGTTTTGTGTCTGTTCCCTCTGCTGAGCCCTGGGAATAAAGCAAGCGCTCATATACTGGTAAGAGCTGGTTCTTTGCTTGCGGTAGTTCTGTGGGCCTCATGAACAGAAGTCCTGTTAGCTTTCAAAGCTGGGTAAATATTCACGGGTCTGTTCCTTGGTTAGGAACCTTAAAAGTTAAGGCCCTGGATGTGCAATACAAACCCTTTACTCCTTTGGAGAAGCTGGTAGTTGGATTATGATAAAAGTATGTCTTAGCCTACCCATTTTAATGTGGGCTTTTTTCTCATTCACTCAGTTTGTAAAAATCACTCTTCTAGTTTCTGGATTTCTCTCAGAAGGTACTGCTCCATATATAACTATCTATGCAGTGAATCTATGGGAAAAAGGAAATTTAGGATATTCCTTTTTACCATCTCTCTCTCTCTCTCTCTAGAATCGTAACAATTGATAGGGTCCTTTTTTTCTCTAACCATTTATGAATTCTCTAGGCTATGATATATCTATATCAATCCCATTTTACAGATAATAATAATAAATCTTAATAGATTTGTAAAATCTATTCAAGTCAGAGTGCATTAGAGTCAGCATTTGAACATGAGCCTCTATTGCCATATAAATAAATTGCAGTACATTTTCCTGTTATGCAGACTTCAAGTCAAATTACCATAAGGTACACATCCAGATCATGGCAAGCTTTTGGACCAATAAATTGAAACTCAACAAATATTTCCAAGTTTGTATGTATTCATTAAAATTACCATTTTTTATAGTGAATGTATAGGTGGGTATGGTTATTTTATATATTTTCTCTTTTCACATAAACTTGAAATATAATTTGTATATGAAATAACACATACAAATTATTTTTAAAACTATCATTAGCACTAGCTTACGATTTTGCTCATGTTATTTATGATGGGAAAATGTATCTTCTGCACATTCACACCAAATTATATTTCATAATTATCTTAACAAACTATCATCCTTCAACATGATTATTCAATATTTATTGAATTAAATATATATAATTTTTGGAAGAAAATATGAGATAAAATATAGTTCAAGATGATTAAGATTTTCTTAATAGTAGAGTCTTTCTGAAATTCTATGAATAAGGAAAACAGGATTTTGGGGGTTTATTGTGGCATTAAATAAGTGCAAAATATAAACAGCACTTTTATCAGTTAATGTTTGGCTGGATTAAAACTAATATGAGCATGGTACCGGAAATTCCTCTTTGCCTACAAGATAACATATTTTGCATAGTCACCTATTTTTCATATTATCTATTTGATTCTAAATATAGATATTTTAGGGAAGCGGGCTGGTTTTAATATTTGCATCATGAAGGTTTATCCCAGATGTGCACAAGATCACAATAAGTTGTGAACTGTGGTTCCAGGAAAGATTGACGTGTCCACAAAGTTAACTTAGTTGCAGAAGCCAACTTCTTTTCCAACTATGTGAAAGGAAATTATGGATTTGACAGACTCTTTTCAAGCACATTCATTCAAATGCGATTCTGTCTCGATTTTTTTGTACTCTCTACACTTGGCTCACTGTTCTTCCAAAAGAGGATTTCCATTGAAGATGGAATAATTTCACCTGTGACCTCACATTCAAGTCAGTTGTGTGGAGTTGCATGACTTTCTTAATTTCTCTGCATTTAATAAAAAGCAAAAGGCATACATTTTATATGTTCCTTCCTTTCCCTGTACTCCTTTGTGATGGGAATCTGTGGTCATTTTATTACATGTGCCATTCCTGATGATCAAACATATTGTTCCCATAGAGCAATTAGTGTCATTAGAAAAATTGTCTCCTAACTTAAAACTTGAGAACTATGCCTTTTTTCTACATTTCTCTAAATAGAAAGACCAACCTTGAGGCAGAGGAAGGGATAAAAGTATCATTGGGCTATCCTGAACATGCCCACATAGGTGTGTGATTGCTACAAATTCCAGTAGTGGTAACTGAAATGATTGCTTGGGCTATATTGACCAATCAACTTTAATTACCTGGATATCTTTTAGTAAATAATTTAATTATTACAATATCCTAACTATCCTCTTCCTTTTCTTTGGCTATTTCCAATTATGTAAACACAATCTAAAATTTGTTCATGATGAACTAAAGGAAGAGAGGTTTAAATAGTGTGGCTTTCAGTATTTTTTTCCATTGAAATTTCTTAAAGATGTAAATAAGACTAAAGATTTCCCACAAGATACTCTTAAGATAATAGATGGATTTGCTATAATAAGTTTTGAAAAGTTCATTTTTATGTGGCAACTCTGTCGGTATACCAAGTGACAGAATTAAGAGACACAAGTATTTATTTTTAGTATGATAAATGGAAGAAAAATACATGTGTGCTGTGCATTATAATTCATTTGAAAAAGGAAATGAAAATGTAATACTTGAAACAACTTTAAGAAACAAAGAGTTCTTCTCACTTTCATCGACAATGTAATTTATAATCCAATGTCTGGTTTTCTGTTTTGTTTTGGTTTTTTTTTTTTCTAGTTCAGAGGTCATCATGACTAACTGTGATTGTATTGAAGAAGTTTTAGATTTCATTCCTTTAGAAAAAATAATATATAAGTCATATTGCAGTTACCTCACCATGACATTAAAAAGTGCATGCATGTAGTTTTCAAGGTAGTTTTAAATCTATGTAAAAAAAATAAAAAAGGACACCTTTCAGATACCAATTATTGTAATTTCAAATCCCAGTTTCCCTCCAAACTCCCTTTTCAAGTGATTAATAGGGCAATTATAACTTATTATCTGGGATTTCACTCTCACAAATAACAAAACAGGTTTGAGCTTCAAACATTGGCAGAACCTACTTTGGCTTTTCAGCACTGAACATGCAATTGAACTCAAATTAAGAAGGTCAAGAAGGGTCTTTTTGAGGGACTCTGCACTTTGTCAGATATATTTATTCATGTGCAGAGGATTAGACTTCATAAACATTTTGCCAGTTTTTTTAATGCTATTTCGTTTCCTTGTTGTTTTTGGCCAGACCATGTCAATACAGCAAAATGATGCTTCATATGGGTTATTGTCCGCAGAATAATATGTATTACACAACTCAAAGGAATTATAAAATTAGCAGGAACTCTTGGCTCTCCATCTCTAAATAGAAAACATAGATGGGTACCAGAAAAGTTGATTTAAAAAAATTATCTGAGTGTTGCACCCAAAATAGGCATTTCTTCTTTTTAAATATTTTTATTGTGAAAGTGATCTATTTAGCAAAACATCTCTCTTAACTATTTTTTGAAGAAATATGCACAAGGTCAGTCAAAATAATATACTATTGGATTAAAACTAATTTGAGCATGGTACAGGAAATTCCTAGAGGCAACTGATTTTGAAGACATACCAGAAGTCCATTTTTTTCTTTTTCTTGGCAAAGTTCATAACTTAGGTTTATCAGTCCAATCAATGAATGATGGATATTTTTGAACTTCTTCAGTGAAGCACTTAGAAACACCAGTTAGGGGGTTGCAAGAAATTGAAGTGACTATCTAAAAGAGAAGAATCATTAGGTTGCTTAAAATGGCATCAGAGATGCTTTTGTAAAGTTACATCTTTTTTAGCATTAGTAATTGCAACATTTGTGAGGTTCTCCACAATCTGATTTTGGTAGTCAGCATTTGTGCTGTTGACAAACAATGTCACAGTTGTTTTAAGGCTAAACTTGCACACTGTTATGCAAAACCAATTATCTGCACCCTGGGTTGCTTCCTCTGAAAGAAATCGTACCAAGAGGTGTGAAAAGCTTAAGCAGTTGGCATTCCTATGGAACTGGAAAACAAAAACATTGAAAAACTCCCTCCTAGCAGGTAAAAAAAGAAAGGAGAAGACACATACAGTAGTTAGAACCTTGGGTAGTAAGTTGAGAACAAAGTCATTAAAAGACCACCTGTCTAAACAGAATAAATGATGGTTTTAAGCTTGTTAGGAAGAATAATGGATATAGACATGGAAGCTGTAATGAAGATGCTACAGTCTCTTACTGAAGTTTCAGCACTTACATTTAGATCTATAATACGTTTTTTTCTTGATCTCCCTTACTCTTTTTAAGGTTGATTTCTAGAGCTCTTCCTTCTCTACCTCCCTCCCTCTGTCCTCCTTTTCTTTGTAATAACTCTGTCTTCTCTGAATAGACTTAGCTGCTTAAATTTGACTTGGATTTCTGCAACAGTGGCTATATTTAGTGAATGTATATGTTGATAATCTTTCCAAGATGACTTTTTGCTCTGAAACTGCTGGAAAAAATCTCTTGAATTGACTCTAGTAAGTGTTGACAACCACCCCCGAGGTGAACTCTTGAGATGTTGTTGTCCAAGTTGCTCATCAGGGGTTTGTTTGCGTTAGATTTTAAATGGGGAAGCAGTTTTGCCATCTTTTTCATCCTTTAGGTTACATATGGCTAACTCCATTGGGGAATTGGTGTGAATCTGGGAAAGCTTACAAACTCCTAACAGTTTCAATTCATGAGAAAAGAAGAACTGAATATAGGAGAAATATATGACAATTCAGAATAATATTTTTTCCATGACCTTCTCTTAGACTTTGAAACCTATAAGTTAGAGTAAAAATGTTTGGGGGAAATATTATTTAAGAGTCATCACATTGTAGATAGGTCTATGATGTTTCGTTTCTTGTATTCAACTAAACTTATGAAAAGCAGAGCCAAAGTGATTGGTGACTTTTGTGTTCATCTGTTTTAGTACTTGCCAAATGAGGTAGGACTTATCTGGAAAATTCCAAATCCCCTTATGCTGATCTCTCCCTCTTTGTACTGTTTATCTTTAGTATTTTCAGTAGGTTTTTCAAGGAATTTGGAGTGGGGTCCTGGACACTTAATTGAGCTCTGGTTACCAATAATTAAAAGAAAAAATACCAAAAGAAAACATTTCTTTTCATTGGTGCAGCTAACGTGATGTTCTTTCATCTGTCTATTCATTCTGCAATATTTTATGGTACATCAATATTTTGTCTCAAAATTCTGATACAAAAAATTAAAGTAAGGGAAATATAAATGAAGTATTCTGGAAATTTAATATAGGACCCTTTTTTTAAGAATAGGGATGAATGAATATTTTAATATAACTTGGTCTTATATAAAAATAAGATTTTCCAGCTAAAACAAAAGGAGAAGGTTTATTTCTTTTAGTAAAAATCACAGACAAATACATTAAGAATTCCTGGAGCTGGGAACGGCTCTGTTTTGGATTGGTTTGTTTTGTTTATGGAAGAGGAGAGGCTACTTGGAGTGGGATAAAAGCAAATAATGAGTCTAGATCAGTGAATGGAATATCATGAGGAGTTAGAATTGTTGTAGATGTAATGGAAGCTTTGAACAAATGTGTCCCATGTTTTCAGATAAAATAGAAGAAAGAGTACATCATTTTTGAAGCAGGCAGAAATTCAACAGGAAAAGTTTACTAAAAAACATCATTAAAAATTCCTTCCTCCATATTATCAATTAACAAAATAATTTTCTCTCAGTAATGTGCTAGAGCTGACTAGTAATGGTTTGTGAAAGCCAGTTACTTGTATCACTACTCAAATCTTGTCAAATAGCATCACATTAGTACCATGAAATAGGCTGTGGTATGAGCATTTACACCACAGAAATCAGGAAATGCTACAAATTGCAGCTATTTCTTGAACAGTTAGCTCTTAAACATTTATCACTACACATTGCTTCGTGTTGTGAAAAAGGTCTTCCTAATAGAAAAATCAACATTTTGTATATAATACAAATCTCTTTACAACACAAAAAAAGGTAAAGAAAGCAATTTAAAAATATGAAAATTAGCAAATTAGAGAAAAATTATAAAAGCAAACGAGGATAAGAAAACCAAGGACTTACCAAGTATATATCGCAAATTTAAACTTACTTGCAAAAACAGGGGCAAGAAAACAGGATTTTTGGCATATAAAATGAACTAAGCTTTCTTTACAACAATTGCTATATAAACTTGGATATTATGCTGGTAAACTAAACATAAAGCAGTGAGAAAACTTCCTTTCAGTATTATTGAAACTTCGCTTTAACATATATAGTAGTTCCCTTACTTGACTAAGTAGTTTTAACTATTTTCTCATGTATTTAGTAACTGCAATCTTACCTCATTTCCTAGATAAAAATACTGACAGTCTGAGCTATTCAACCAGTGGCATTCATTTTCCTCTTTTCAATATACTACAGTGCCTTCTTCTTTTTACCTTTAAGTTTATTTTTAATCATTAGCTAGTTGTTGATGCAGGTATTGAAATATTGTCATTATATCCAAACTTCTCATAGTTAAGTTTTATGGAAACATACTATTTGGATATCATAGTGAATAAAAAGATACATCCTCATAGCCTTTTCATCCATCGTATGGTATTTCTTCAAGTTGTGATAACTTTGGGTAAAACCTAACAGAACAATAACCCTAGTAATAAAAATCTGTCATTCTAGCCCACTTACTCCTCTTATTTTATTCAAGGAATTCCTTCAGTATCTCATGTGAGCTGAATGGCCATGAAGTAGTTTATGCCTCTGGTCCTCCTGATACACTCAAAGACCTGCTAGGTTTCAATTACTCCTTTTGGCTAGAGATGTTTATTGCTGTGTGACGTCACCCCTCATCATCCACCTGCCGGTAGGGTGCAGGCCGACTCAATCTGAATAATCCCAGTACTCTTTCAGTGTAATAACTTGATTATCAATAGAATTCACCCTAATTTAGGGTATTTTTTTCTCAGTCTTTTTAGTCAAGGTTTTAATGACTTCAAATGAATAAGGGTTGTTTTAAGAATGACTCATAAATCACAATATGGATAAAATTATAACCAGATTTACTTAAGCATCAAATTAAACATATACAACTAATTGCAGACATCTCTAAGACAATTATTGAAATGAAAGTTGAGTTTTAACCACCAATCCCTCCTCACTAGGGAATTGATAATAGTTCATCAGCACGGAGGGCCAGCTTTATATCACAGCATCAGAGTCTATTTCCCTTATCCTTTTGGTCTTGACCATAATATTCTTCCAAAATTCCAAAATGTCTTTGATCCTCACAACTGAAACCTTTTTGTGTTTTTTTCTGAGTTGCTTTGTATGTTGTAGAAGGACATTCAGTTCCATTAATAAGTAAACTTGTAACCTATGTCTAAGAATCTAACTTCTTGTTCTTGTAAAACCTGTTGTTCACAAAGTAGTCACTATATAGTAGAAAAAACACGGACTCAAGAACCAGACTTAGATTCCCTACTCCTTATATCAGAGAACATTCTCTCTTAAAAGTTTTAGTTGTGACAATTAATATTTACACAGAAAACAACTTAATATATAAATATAAAATTCAATGAAATCTTGCAAATAGAACACATATACAAATGATATATCATCCAACCAAGTGAAGAAATAAAATGCCATCCCCTCAGGAGATCCTATAATCCCTTTCCTAATTACTACCCTCTTTCTCTTTTGTAAAGTTAACTAATTTTCTGTTTTCTAACTTAAGACTTTAATCCCCTTGTTTTGAGACTTTATATAAATGGAATCATACAATAATCATTTCTATCTTCTTCTGACCAACATTATGTTTGTGAAACTCATCTTGTTGCAGCTAATTATGGTTGACTCATTTTCATTATTGTGTAATATTCTAGTCCATACAAAGAATTTCTAAAAAACTGCATGGTTTATTTAATTTCATATTTCCAGTTAACAGACCATGGATGGACGTTTTACATACTTTCTCCATATTTGTATACATACTTCTGTCAAGTATATATCTAAAGATTGTGTTCCTGAATTGTGGTATATGCATGTGTCTAATCTTTGTATATAACAGCAAACTATTTTCTGTAGTAACTGTTACAAGTCATGCTCCTGCTGGCAGCCTCTAACTTCCTATTGTGTTACCTTTCAATCCTTTGTATTGTCAGTGTTTTAAAATTGTAACCATTCTGTTGGGTATGTTGTAGTTTTGATTTGTATAAAAAAAAGTATCATCATAGTTTTGATTTGCCAAAATACTAATGAGACAAAGCATCTTTTCATCTACTTATTGACTTATATGTAGCACTTTTGAAGCACCTATTCTTTTTTCCACTTTCAGGTTGTTTGTCACTTTGCTTACTGATTTGATCTGTTCTTTATGGATTCTATTGTCAATTTCATAGGTTGGCCTGTCTCTTCACCTTCTTAAAGATAATTCATCTTTTGATAAAGATGAATTTTATGTAGTACCATTTGTTTTCTTTATGATTCGTTATTTTTGTATTATCTTTATGAGTTTTTACTGTGCATCCAAAGTCATGAAAATATTCTCTTTATTTTTTCCTTAAATCTTTATTTTTTACTTCAATATTTAGATGCACAGTTCATCAGGAAATGATTATGTATATGGCATGAAGGGGTCTTTTGTATTTTAATGTGGCTAGACAGATTTAGTATCTATTAGAAAAGTCACCTATCACTTAAGGCTCAGCAGTAGTACCTTTGTCCATTTGTACATGTAGACTCTACTCTTCATGGGTCTTTTTGTCTGTCCTAGACATTATCTGACCATCTGAACTACTGAAGTTTTGTAAGGAGTCTTCACATGTGATAGAACCAATGTTCTAGTTATCTTTGTACAAGACAGTCTTGGCTACATTTGTACACTTTTCATTTACAAATGAAGTTATGGAAACAGCTTGTTCAGTTCCACAAAGCACATATAGATAGATATAGTTAAAAAATAAAGCAGAGATTATCCAATTGTAATAGAAATGCTGTTTAAAGGGGATTTCTGAGTTTGAATATAAAAAATGATGAAAAATTACAAAAAGTACTTAAAGAAAAACAAGATATTAATATGAGGTAAAGTGGAATTCCAAGGGGGGGATCTATAGATATTTCGTAGTGGTAGTGTGATCTACTGAGAAGATAAAACAATTCAAAATTTAGTTATCTAATCACACATTTTTTAAACCATTTTTTTTAAAAGATCTATTTATTTATGTATACAAGAGCTGGGTACAGGCCAGAGTCACAGAAGGTGAGGGGATTCACCAGAGAAAAAGGGGAAGCAGAACAGGTAGATCTACTGAAACACACTGCTGAGGGGAGCAACAGGTGAGGCAGGAGAGGTCTGCTGCGCCATGTGGATTACCTCCCTGGCCAGGGATCAAACTCTGGCTGCTGTGTCTCAGATGCTATTTCATAGTGCAGCGCTCAACCCGCTGCGCCACCATGGAGGCCCAGTTTTTTGGTTTTTGGTTTTTTTTTTCATTTCATTAGTTATTTTTTTTTACACTGTTTGCTTTCTTTTCTAGGTGTCGTGTCCATAGAATTTCTACCAGCAGTAGTCCCTTGTGCCCTTCCCATCCTGGAGCATAATCCCTTCAAGCTCCATGTGATCACATAGCTTTAAAATATATCAAATAAAATTGAAAGAAACAAATGGAAAAAGCGCAATAATAGTGACATATTTTAACACAATTTCTCACTAACTGATAAACTAAGAAGACAATAAAAAGGAGGGAATGGTATTAGATTTCCATACCTTAATAAACTTTCCCTAGTTGAAATATATACCATATGCAAACACTGCAGATATCACACTTTTCCAGGACATGAACATGTTTGAGTGCATCAAGCTATCGGTTTGAACTAACTGAATTCCTGCAGAAAATAATTTTTTATGGGTCTCCCTGGTGGCGCAGTGGGTTAAGCAACACACTATGAAGCAAACCACAGCCACTGCAGCACAAGTTCGATCCCTGCCGCCAGTAGGGGAGGGGACCCATATGGCGCAGCAGACCTCTCCTGCCTCGCCCGCTGCTCCCCTCAGCTGTGTGTTTCGGTTAATCTGCCTGTTCTGTTCCCCACTCTATCTCTGGTGACTCCTCTCACACCTCTGCACCTCTGGCCTGTACCCCAGTTCTTGCATGCATAAATAAATAAATCTTTTTAAAAAATAAAATGTAAAAGTTCCACATGTCTCTAGATTTAAAAAAAAAGAAAATAATTTTTTATGTCAGTGAAATTAAAATAGAATCAACATTACATAACACTAACAAGGGAAAGACATGTTCATATATTGGAATACTTAGTATTACTAAAATAGCCATATCTCAAAGTAATCAACATATTCAATATAATCCTATGAAAATCACAATGTAAATTTTACATAAATAGAAAAAAAAACAATTCTGAAAGTCATAGGCAACCACAAAATAACACAAATATACCAATCATTTTTGAAAAAGAAGAACAAAGCTAGAGGTATCACACTTCTTGATTTCAAACTATATTACAAAGCTTAGTAATCAAAATAATATGGCACTATTATAGAGACAGGTTTATAGACAATGAAACAGAATAGAAAATACACATATCTTGTCAATTGATCTTCAATAAGGATGCCAAAAATAAATAATGGAGAAAGGATAGTCTTGAATAAATGGCATGGAGAAAACTTGGTATGTACTTGTGAAAGTAATTAGTTAAATGTAATACCTAAACTGTAAAATTTCTACAAGAAAACAAGAGGGGGGATTTCATGATATTGCTAGTGATAATGACTTCATGGATATGGCCCATAAACACTGGCAGCAAAACCAGGAATAAACAAGAAGGGTTGCATGAAGCAAAATGCTCTCTGTTAAATCACAGAAAATAACCAACAGAGTGAAAAACCAGTTGACAGAGTATGTAAAAATATTTGCAAAATATATATCTGATAAGTTGTATATCTTCAAAATATATAAGAACTCATCTTACAGCTCAGCAATTGAATGAGTGAATAAATAATAATAATAATAATGGGCTAACAACTTCAATGGACATTTCTCCAAAAAGATATTCAAATTCCCAACAGGGAAGTGAAAAGATATATGAAAAAATGTCTGAGGGGAATGCATATCGAATACACAATGAAATATCATCCCACATCTATCAGAATGACTGTTTTCAAAAAATCAGAAGACAACAAGGAGTATGGGTAAGGCTATGGAGAAATTGGAAACCTTGCATGCTATTGGTGGGGATGTAAACTATGTGTTCCCTATGGAAAACAGTATGGACTGCCTTTAAAAAGTAAAAACTAGAGCTACCATATGATCTAGCAATCCCCTTTTGAATATTTACACAAAATAATCAAAATCTCAAAGATATTAGCACTTCTATGATCCCTGCAACGTTGTTCACCATAGCCCAGGTACAGAATGTCCCTTGACAGATGAATAGGTGGCAATGGAATACTATTCAGCATTTATAAAACTGGAAATTCTGCTGTATAAAACAAACTGGATGAATCTGGAAGTCATTAAGCTTAGAGAAATTAAGCAAGTAGCAGAAAGACAAATACTGCATTTATTACTTATATAGTAATTACTACATATTACTTCTTTGAGATTTATAAAATATTGAATACATAGAATCATAGAGTAGAAAGGTGGTTGCTAGCCGGGGTGAGGAGGAGATGAGTAATTACTAATCAAAGGACATAAAATTTTAGTCAGATAAGTTGAATAAGCTCTAGAAATATGTTCTACAACAGATTTCTACAAATCTGCACCTACTATACAGTTGTACAATTAAAATCTTGTTAAATGTTTAAATCTCATTTTATACATTCTTACTGCAATGAAATAAAAATATCAATGATGTAAAATAAAATGAAGTATAAAAACAAAACAAAAATGCAGGTGTTGTATAATGAAACAAAAGAGATAATTAGAAAATCTCATATTTGGAGGTTTCAAAATGTTCGCTATCAAAGAAGTCACGATGAAAATTAGAAAATATTTTGAGCTGAATGATTTCAAAAATGTGAAATATCAAAATTTGTATAATGTGTATGCACTGAAGTAGAGAAAAATATAAGCCTTTAGATGTATACATGAGAAGAATCATAAAAAAGTAGAATTAGCCATCTCAAGAAGTTAGAAAATTGGTGCTTCCCTGGTGGTGCAGTGGGTTGAGCACCACACTGTGAAGCATTCACTGCACAGCAGCGCAAGTTCGATCCCCAGCCAGGGAGAGGACCCACATGGTGCAGCAGACCTCTCCTGCCTAGCCTGCAGCTCCCTTCAGCAGTATATTTCGGTCAATCTGCCTGCTCTGTTCCTCACTCTGTCTCTGGTGGATCCTCTCACCTTCTGCAATTGTGGACTGTCTCCTAGATCTTATATGCATAAATAAATCTTTAAAAAAAATAGAAAAAGCGACAAATTCAGTAAACACAGTAAATACAAAGAGAAGAAATAATGAAATAGAAATTACACATTCAATATATAAAATTTTTTAAAAGTCAAAGTTTTGTTCTTTAAAATAAGTTATGAAATTGATACAACTTTAGTGAGACAAAGCAACAATCAAGTCACGTAATACCAGCACTTGGAATGAAAAAGTGGCATACAGTACACATTTTAATGACATTAATAGGATAAGAGAATATGGAAAAATAAACTTATATAAAAAATTGAGGGCCTCCCTGGTAGCACAGTGGGTTGACAGCACACTGTGAAGCATCCACGGTACAGCAGTGCGAGTTGCATCCCCCGCCAGGGAGGGGACCCACATGGTGCAGCAGACCTCTCCTGCCTCGCCTGCTGCTCCCCTCAGCAGTGTATTTCTGTCAAACTGCTTGTTCTGTTCCCCACTCTGTCTCTGGTGAATCCACTCACCACCCCCACACCTCTGGCCTATACCCCAGCTCTTGTATTCATAAATAAATCTTTAAAAGTATACATTAAAACTTTGAAATTTTATTTGAAATGGAAAAATACTTATAAAAATAGAACCTTGCAAAAACTGAGTGAAGAAAACAGAACACTTGAATGGTACTATTATTAACAAAATTGAAGCTGTAATACTAAATTTACCTAGGACCTCCCTGGTGGCACAAGGGGTTGAGCGCTGCTCTGTAGTGCTTCTGCAGCCACTGCTGCACAAGTTCGATCCCAGGCCAGGGAAGGGACCCACACAGTGCAGTAGAACTCTCTTGCCTTCTCCGCTGCTCCTTTTAGCAGTGTACTTCAGTCAATCTATGCCTGTTCTGCTCCTGGCTCTGTCTCTGGTGGATCCTCTCACACCTAAGCCTCTGGCCTGCACCCCAGCTCTTGTATGTATAAATGAATAAAATCTGTTTTTTAAAATGCTAAATTTACCTAGAGAAAATATCAAAGTCATATAGCTTCACTAGTGAATTCTACCAGTAATTTAAGGAAATAATATTACTAATCTCATGCTGTTTTGAAGTAAACGGAGAAAGGGGAATACTTCCCAACTGATTTTTCTAAGTCAGTTTAACACTGATCCACAAAACTCAAACTAACATGATAAGAGACGAACACTACAGGAAACTCTTCCTCAAAGCACAGTAGTTAAAATTCTAAACAAAATATTTACAGTTCAAGTTCTGACAAAACTAGATTTATACAAAAAATATAACACAGCATTCCAAAATAAGTTATTGTAATTCATTACAGCAAGAGAATGAAGAAAAAAAAATATTTCAATTAATGTTTAAAAGTCAGTTGATTAACCACTCAGTCATATGATTGTGGTTATTTTGGGCAAGCAACTGGAAATAAAAGGAAATATTTTAGGGGCCTCCCTGGTGGCGCAGCAGGTTGAGTGCCGCACTGTGAAGCATCCGCGACACAGGAGCGCGAGTTCAATCCCCAGCCAAGGAGGAGGGGACCCACATGGAACAGCAGACCTCTCCTGCCTCTCCCGCTGCTCCCCTCAGCAGTGTATTTCTGTCAGTTTGCCTGTTCTGCTCCCTACTCTGTCTCTGGTGAATCCTCTCACCTCCCGCGCCTCTGGCCTATACCCCTGCTCTTTTATGCATAAATTTAAAAAATCTTTAAAAAGTTAAAAAGATAAAACCTTCAGTCTCTTCTGCTTTAAAAAAAAAGAAATATTTTAATTTTGATCATGGATATCTATAAATAGTTTTATAGATACATCACATTTAAAGGCAAAATATGGGGATTTTTCTTTCAAATCAAATGAAGACCAAGATGCTTATTTAGTCTTTTTTGCTTCACCTCAACATTGGACTGGTAGTCCTCAATAGGTCCATAGATTATGAAAAATAAATTTAAAATAAAAATAATGGAGAAAAAGAAATAAATCTCCCATAGTTGCATATCTATGTAGCAGCATAATTTAGAAAATTAAAATATATTCTAAATTTATATAATTGACACAGAAAACTGGGTGAAAGGTAAAGGAGGCCTCTGTACTAACTTTGCAATACTTCTATAAATCTAAAATCATTTCCAGAAAGTCCTTAAAAATAATTACATATACACAATTTACCAAAGCACTGAACATATCAAATACCTAGTATACATCTAAAAATATGACCCTGTGTATAAGGTTGTAAGTTATTATTAGAGAGTCAAACATGCATCTAAGTTACAACATATACCACTTTCATGGTTTGCATCTTTTAAAACTCATAATTCTACCCTAACTGGACTAAAGATCAAGTACAAAACCTTTCAAAATCTCATTTCATTTTATCTTCATGCTGCTTCTCTTTTTTCCTGCACAACTGGGAGGATTTTTTCTCTCTTTATCATTGGCATTACCATACTGCCTATGCTTGCTGTTGTATCTTTCTTTTCTGTTTCCCTCAATTTCTGATGTGTGGAAATAACGGTCATGTCAGGAAATCCCACTAGTGGGTAGGAGAGAATACTTGCAAGTTCCACAAGGGCAGGTCACTTAGAAAACAAATGAATTATCATGTTCTTCTTAGCACCTTCTTAGTGCTTACCTGATTACAGTAGGTCACCAGGAGGAAGAACCTATTCCATTTAGGACTGTTAGTTCTGCAGAGCACAATGTTTTCTTTCAGTTAATGCATCCTCTATTCAACATTTTTTAATGCCTACTGTATAGCAGGCTCTGTATTTGTGTTTTAATGTATCACAACAAAATCAAGAATGACAGATATGGCTGCAATATAATGTGTCTAGTAGAATAAACTGTATTTGTGTGGAAAGGAGATACAGAGATAGAAGCAATTTGCTCAATCAGAGAATCTGGGGAGAGATTATACTAAACAGTATTTGTGATTATCCTGGAATAACTTAGTAAGATTTCACCAATTCATAGAAGGATGGAGCAGTCAGAGGGAACAAAAGAAATAAAGGTAAATAAGGGTGAAAACAGCATATATGGCAAACATTATATAAAAGTTAATAAGAATAATTATTGGAGCCTTTATTTGATATCAAGTACACATCTGTCCTCACGTACCTGTTACATTATAGTCTCTTTTTTTAGCTTCTTTCCTACTCCATTCCAAATCATGAAAATAGTGTGTCGATTTTCATGTCTCATAAGTACAAACTATCTTTTAAAACTCTTACGAATTTTTCCAAAGATATCCCTTTCCTAGTTCTTTAAAAGTGTCATAGCCAACTGAAATGATTTTTGAAGATTGATCTGATTCTAAACAATCTGAATATTATTCATAACATGATAATAGTCACAAATTTTATGGCTTAAAAATAGCTGTAGTTCTTAGAAATTGTATCATATGTACAACTTAATAGACATTCAAGTTGTACCATTATAGCACTGAAATGTTCTGCAAAAGATGTAGACAAAGAAATTTCCCTGTCTTTGAGTCTGAAAATTTGTATAAAGAATTGCTATCAGCGCTAGTGTAATTAAGATTCTGATATAACAGAGCTGGGTGAGAACTTCATTTGTCAAGAGTATTATCTAGTATATCTTATAATCATCTATGATTATTATTATTACCTAACACAATTGTTCAACAAAGAAGGCATAATGGGTATGAGATATTTCCTGCGTCTGTATCTGCTATATCTTAATATGACTTTTGCATGCAGAAGTTGTTTTGTATAAATTACTTCATTAAGAGCTTTTAATAGCTCTTTCTAATGTTAATTAGACTAAATAGCCAATTTTCCCCCAGCATCTTATCAGCTAAACTAAATACATAATACAGCTGTACTGCATATTCTTATATTTTGTTCCAAATTTATAAAAAAATACTATTTATTTAATATTATTTCATTACAGTTAGTAATTAGATTACTAATAATGGCCAATTCTCATAAATATGTATTAAATAGATGCTTCCATCAGATGTTTTTAGTACTTAAATTGTGAGTGATTAAATCAACAAACTCTCTAGAAAGACAACTCAATTCTGTGGTCCCTCTATACAAGGTTTTAATTTTATGAAAACAGACTCTAAATGCCACTTACTTTCTTGCCAACTAAGAGTATTGCCCATTGCCTTCTCTGCAGAACTACCCAAGGAAAAAATAAAGAACCTACATTGAGAACTTTCTGAATTCAGCTCTGTCTATGTGTATACCCTCAAAATGAAACAAATTGGTGCAATTTACTGAAGGTTAAATCCTCTAAATGACATTCACCTAAAACATTCAGGGAAATGGTTTGGGAGGCTTAAATTATCAATGTAATTGCCTTAATTCTCTAGTTGCTTTTATAAGTAGACACAACTTTATCGTGTCTGACTGATGATTCCAAATTGGAGGTTTAGGCTTGTTTGTATTTTTATTCTCAATACCCTGAATCACGTTTACGTTCTACATAATCCAGGTCTTAAAAATAGCCCACAGACCTCAATGTGAGAGAGTTCCAGAAGTGAGGTTTTTACATTAATGATCTGCCTGTAGCAGCTTTCTTTCCACTAGCCAGCACTTTTCAGTTTGTCAGCATTTTTAGCCTAACGTCACAGGAACACTTTTTGAAGAACTAAAGATGCTGATATCACCTTGTGCTTTTGTTTTAAATATCTGAACAGAAAGGGATGTTTCAATATATCTTGTTAGTAAAATCTGCCTGATTCTGTTAAAAAGTATATTCTCCAGGCTCTGAGACAGAAGTGAAAGGAAAGATTATTTCTGAGCGAGGTAGCTCAACCCTGTCTAATTCTTGAGTAAGAGTTTTCCAAGTAACCTTCCGTTTATGATTCAGTAGTTCCTCTGAGTTAGGAGGGTGTTACCAGGATAACATATTCTTAAAGGTACTGTCTGCATATTAGATTTTAAAAATTGATTTTAACAAATTTTAAGAGTTTAAGTTTGCAGAAACTTCCACTGGCACTTTTTTTTTCTCTCGTCAAATGGTATTGCAAATAAACCTTTTGATGTTTTAAAGGTTTTTCTTTGGCAGCTAAGAAAAACACTCTGGAAAGTTATATTTAGTGAATTTACCCATGTATAAATATCCCTGAGCTAGTGTGTTATCCTATGGCATCTGGAAGAAAGGTGCTATTGTTTTAGCGTCCATGATTGAAGTATAGAATAATCAATTCAGGGAGACCCTAGGGGAAGATTCACTCACATATGTATGGCAACTTGGAATCCTGAGTTGTTTTTTTTTTTTTTTGTCTTTTTTTTCTACAGAGGAAGACAAATGAATTTATGTTTCAGTGCAATGTCTAGTGGTATCAGTTCCCATTCACGCCATATTATAATTTTCTCATCCATTTGTTGTTAAGAATATTATATTTAAATATCCTAAGAAAACTCCTTTTCATTCCTTTTTACTATTACTTTCTTTGTTTTCTGGGTCACAATAACTGGACAAGTATTTTGTTTGTTAAGTGCTCTGGCTATGCAGTTTCTGTAGCTACACACCGAACTACATCACCAAAGTATTCCCAGGGATGCATCATCAGATTTAGTTCTGCCAAAACACTCTATAAATTATTTAAAGCCCCTCATTTCTTGCAGAGCAATGTTTGCTGAACTTCTCCATGAAAAATCAGTGTAATTCCAGAAGATCAGCAGAGAGTTACAGGAGAGGAATTTATCCTCTGCTTCCACATGAACATCTGCATAGTTATGAATAAAATAGAAGTTAGATGAAAAATTACAGTTATTGCACCTCTAGTTTGATTTAAAAATTTTTTCTACCAATTATCCAATAATAATTGAATAAAAGCAGCTGTGTCTCATGACGTTCTCCATCAGTTGTCCAAAAGTGTGATAAGGTGCTTAGGTACAAAACACCACAAAAGTATGGATAATAGACCGCTCACTCTATCTCTGCTGCAACTTTCCTGAGGTTTTGTAGTTTTTGAGGAACCTACAAAATTCACCCAAATAACTCAAAATTTTAATGACTAATACACAGACATGCACCTGCTTCAAGGATTTCAGAGATTAGTCTTGTGACAAATAGAAAAGCTCCTTGGAATTCAATTACATTGACTGCAAAAAAAAAAAAAAAAAAAGAAAACAGGCTACACTTTCAGAACTAATATCAGCAAAATGTTAACTAATTCTTCGATAAAGCTTTTTCCAAAGTTGTTTCTAGTTGCTTTGCTTTAGTCAGGCTTTATATAAAAGTATAATACTCTCTTAATATTATTATCTACTATTCTTGCAGCTGGAGCCACTTGCAGAAGACATTCTCCACCAAACTCCCAATAGGAATGCTGTTGTTTCTTTACAGAAGATCATTGAAATCCAAAGTAAGTCTTTAAAGTTTTTCTTTAATTTCTAATCAGGTTCAACTAATTAGCCTATATTTAGCACATGAATTAAAGCACATGAAAACATTTGAGTTTCCGAAATATGGGAAATACATTTTGAGTTAGTGTAGTTTGCGCATAATATATATTCATATCTAAAAGTGTTATTGTGTTGCTCTTAATGAAGCAATTTTATCTCACACTGATAACACAACTCAGAAACTTTGGATTTAGGATCTTGTTTTTCTCATATTTTCCAAGTGCTAAGCATTTACCCAGAATAATGTAATTAATATAGAAGCTATGATTATATTGTCCAGTCTTAACTAAGGGTAAGTTATTTCCCAATAATGTTGGAATTTAGCATTGAATAATTTAAGTTGCTCAAGAGAGAAAAAGTTGAAGAAAATGCCTCATTATTAGAAAATCCAATTTAAAAAATATGAGGATAGTCAGAACTTTTGTCTATCCAATTCCCTTCACATTGCTATTACATCTTTAAGAATAATTTTTTAGATCACAACATGCATGCACACACATGTGTGCACACACATTAAAATCAAGCATGAATTCAATGAAAGTTAACATGAGGGCTAAAACCTAAATGCAAATTAAGTATGAAAAAGGATCTGGTAAATCCTTAGATAACTACCATCCTGTGGTCACATTTTCAAAAACACCATCGGAGAAGCCATCTTCCATTTATTTCTCTGAGTCCTTGTATTTGTTGCTTAGTAGTAATTTGCAGTTCTGTTTCACTCATTCACCCATTGCCATGAACATGTACAAATCATACCATACAAAATTCAAAGTAATCTCCACTTTCCTTCATTTCACTCTTACCTAGATTAAACTCTGTAGTTATCCAGTAAGTATTTACACAGTACCTCCTAACTGGAATAAATTAGGAAGTACACACATTTTCAGGGAAAGTACAAACATCCAAATACTGGGAACTGAAGTCTTTAAGATAAGGTTAAGATAAGAGAATTGACAAAGGTAAAGAAGGGAAGGCTGGAGATTTCATAAACCTGATTATAAAATCCTATTATTTAATGACTTTGACTCATTTCTACTGAGAGTCATGTTATATTTTATTCTCTATTCTCTGTGTTATTCTCTATCCTTTGTTACTCTTACACATTATTCCAGATCTCAAGGAAAGGGATGATGTGACCTTTGCTAGCCACCTGATGTCTGTTCACATCAGATCTAATGCATACTTCAGGCAGTCAATTGTACTAAAATGTATGCTTTCATACCTGTTTTGTTCTGAGTTCTTTTTTACCAGTATATAAACACAGATTATTATGTTTTGTTCCTCTGTATTTTTTTATTCCGTTAACATCAGTTTATAATACTATAAATACTAAAATTACATATAATATGCCTCAGGTATACAGTTTCTCACCTCAATGGTATATATCACACTATGCCCACCACCAAATATTAACCACCTTCCACCATTAACCACTTGACCCACCTTTACCTGTTCCATACCATCCCCTTCCCACCTGGTAACCACTATTATGTTGTCAGAGTCTAGATGTTCGTGTTTGGTTTTATTTGTTCATTCGCTTTATTTTTTGTATCCCATAAATAAATGAAATCATTCAATATATGCTATTCTCCTTCTGATTTACCTTGCTTAGCATAATCCCTTCAAGGTTCAACTATGACTTCTATTTCAGGGACCTTTACTTTTCTAGTTTATCCATTCTTCTCCCAAGATCGATGAGCATCTTCAAAATATTACTTTGAATTCTTCCTTAAGTCATTCACTCACCTCCATTTTTTTAAGGGTCTTTTCTTGGAGTTTTGTTTTGCTCTTTCATTTAGGGCATGTTATTCTGCTTACCTACTTTTCCTTATTATTTGTGTTTATGGTTTAGGTAACACTACTACCTGGTCTAGTCCTGCAGCTTTGGTCTTATTCAGGTGATGTTGCATGGAATTCATGAGCACAGCCCCCTTTCTTCCTTGCTCAAGTTGTGTTCCCTCCCGTTCATTGGGACTGACCATAGGCCTGGACTGAGATGTGCTCAGTGGATGGTGCTGTAGGTCAAGGTTGCTGCAGTCAAAGTTGTATACTGGTGTGTGTCTAGCCTGACTGCAGTTTCGGTGCTCTCTGGGCTGGGAATGGCATGTAGAGCCAGCAGTAGCCTGTGATGTCACATAGTAGCTAGCTGCTGAAGCACGGTCCTCAACTAGCTAGCTAGCTAGGTTATGGGAGCTGCGCTGGGATAGCCAGATTGCTGGTGCTGGTGCTGACCTGCTGCTGGTGGTAATTTGGTATCACTTGCACATGTCTGGAGGGTCTAGTGTTTCAGGGCCATGTTGCAGATCTTTCAGGGAGAGAACTACATATGCGGGACTATGGCCTGGATCAAGGTATAGAATGCAGTGAGTCTGCAAAGAAGTATGGTAGGTACTGGTTTGTGTTTAGTAGCTGACTGTGCTTTGGGAGGTCTGCAGAATGCTGGCTATAGGGAAATAACTGGATGCTAGCAGGTAGGACAGATCTAGTAGGGGTTAGGCCTGTTTGTCTGCCAGGGTAACCTTCTCGACTGCTGTCTTTGGTAGAGAGCCTAGCTATTTCCCATTGGCAGGTAGAGCACTCATTAGGGATCCATCCTCAGGATCACATAGAATGGAAGGTGGATTTCAAGATGGTGCCTACCTGTGCTGTTATCAGCAAGGTTGCAAGAGGTTTGCTAATATGGCTCCTGATGTTGACTCTGAAGCCAGAGTATTTCTTAAAGTTCTTTGCCTGCAGGCCAGCAATGTAAGATTGGTATGTGGGATTCCTTTGGGTGGTGTTCAGACTGGTGTGACTGTTTAGGATCCCGGGGCAAGTGAGTCTGCTCATGGGCCTATGAAGTGCTGTTTCTTAATCTCTACATCCTCAGTTTTCCTTAGCTCAGTTCCCTCTGGTGCTCCATGCAGATTCCAAGGGCTTGCCATCATTATCCTGGATCATAAGATTGGATGCCAGGTGTTATGCACACACTCCCCCGTGGTTCCCCAGGAAAAAGTGCCACACCTTAGAGATCTCTTCCCAAGTGTACCACATTGCCCCCATGATGGAGCTTGTTGCCTTATGAAAGTATTTCTCTGGCATTCCTATCTGTATAGGTGCTACCATTGTGTCCTTTGTTATGGAAAGTCTATTGGTTCCAGGTTTTAGGTTTTGATTCTGTATTGTTTTATCCATATTTAGTTGAGATTTATTGTGATCGTGGGAAAAGCTAAATTCAGGTTTTCCCTAATCCACCATCTTGGACCCCTATGTATATTTTGATCATCTTCATTTCCATAAGCACTTCTGAGAACTTTTTACATGTAAATAATAATGATTTGATCAGTAATCGAGGGACACAAGTAAGGAAAAGAAATAAGGAAGAATTTCTGGCATCAAGGAGTTTACAGTCCAGTGAATACGAGATGATGAAACAGATTATTCCAGCATAGAGTCACGAGATGCACTGAGATCATAGAAAAGGAACAGTTCTCTTTCTTAAGTACTTTTCTGCTAAGGGTAAGAGATACTCAAGAGTGAAAAAGTTCCAGGGAAGGTCAAGGAAAGATTCTTGGCAGTGAGAGAGGTTGATCTTAAGGACTGAACAGAATTTTGGCTAGATGAGAAAAGAATGAATAATTTAAAAGGAATAACAGGCAAAGGAGTCTATTTTCACATAGGTATAAAAAATAATGATTTGTGTATATTTTTAGAAACTCTACTGTTATGTTTTGTATTAGATCTAATTTCTTAGTAATGATTTTCTGCTGCATGATATTTTCCTTTCTCTACTGACATTTTTGAGTGGCTTGTACAGTCTCCTCTAGCCAAACAAACCTGGTTTATTCTTGAAAAGAATTCACTCTGCTATCAAAACTTATTGTATGGGAATTCTGATAGTGTGAATTATGGATCTCTGCCCTCTGCTCCAAAATACATTTCATACTACCCAACACTAATTCCCCAATTTAAAACTACATTTTCTCCTAAAGTCCTGTTAAAAAGTCTACTCAAATCTCTTTAATGCAATACTTTCATCAACTCTCAACATAAGGTATAAATTTCAATTAATGGTTATTTTTATTTTCAATTTTTTGAATTTTTGATGTATTTCATTTCATGAAAAGTGTTAGGAAGATAGGAATTATAGCTTCTCACTGCTGCATCTACCTGCAGGAAAGATTGACCACAAGGAAGAATTTTGAGGTATACAGAAGCTTGGGAATTGAGAACAGGCAGATTTGAGTAGGTAGTACCTGCATGTCTTCAGGTTCTGGGGAACCACATCTGGGGAAGCTTCTGAATAAGAGCTTCTCCTCTGAGTTATGAATGTATCATGTTGCTAACTATTCACTGGCCATCCTGTCCTCACTCTCACTTCATGAATTCATATCACCAAATATCCTACAATTTAAAGAAGGAAATATTCAATGAAGGATAAATTATATACTCAACTCCAGTGTTGTTCTTAGTTTAAGTCTAGAGTAGTCAGTCCACTAGTTTGGTGCTATGACTTGGTCATTGTAGTACATTTTAAATTTAATATTTAAACTTAAATACAATTTAAATTTAAATACACATAAAATTATACACTTATTTTTTGTTTTGTTTTGTTTTACAGTCCATTCTATTTTAAGTGAACCTATAGGTCCTTAATTGGGCTCATCATTTACCCTTTGATAGGATTCTTTGTGAATTCTAGTCCAAAATGAACATGAATGCCTTGTTATTAAGACATTCTTAAGGAGGGGCCTCCCTGGTGGTGCAAGGGGTTAAGCACTGCACTGTGAAACATCCGCAGCCACTGCAGCATTGAGTTTGATCCCCAGACAGAGGGTGACCCACATGGTGCAGCAGACCTCTCCTGCCTCACCCACTGTTCCCCTCGGCAGTATATTTCAGTTGGTCTGCCTGTTCTGTTTCCCACTCTATCTCTAGTGAATCTCCTCACCCCCGCTCCTCTGGCCTGTACCCCAACTCTTGTATGCATAAATAAATCTTTAAAAAAAAAGCTATTAAGCATTTCAATAGAGTAACAGCAGACCATTGATCCTGAGCACGGAGTCCTCTCTGTTTATGAAGCTGGCCTTGAAGTTCGCTTTCATTTAACAGCAGAACCTCCTGTTCACATTTGTCTGAGCATCGGACAGGTGGCTCTTCTTTTTCACTTCGGGAGGTGTTCAAATTTCAGCCCACCTCTTAGACCAGGTTCTGAAGGATTCTTTTGTGCTACAGTTTGGAACTACAGTATCAGAAAACTATGTAATGTTGAGAAGCAGGCCTTGTAGCATGTGGGAAACATTCAGGCAAGTTCCTAGATAGCCTTTTCCCAAGGCAGAAGGCAAGGTGCTGACAGGCCTTATGTGAATTTCTCTTTGAGAACTGAGCCCCCCAGCTGAGGGTATGCAGGTGCTGGAGGCTGTGATTAGCATCGGCCCTCTGCCTGGCCACATGTTTATGAGTATTTTGCTGCAGGGTCATCCCTGTTGTCCTGTCCTTGTTTATGCTTCACCTTCAGCTGAGATAAAAGACCTTACAAGGCAACAGCAAAACAATTATTTCTCCTGACAGGTAAAGACCACCCGCTACCCCTCCAACCTCCCATCACCCAACCTAAGTGGTCAGGATTTTATTTCTTCTCAAGATGATGTAAAAGTCAACCATCTTTAAGATGAGAAAATGTAGTGTGGTCACGAAGTTCCATGTCTACCCTCTCTGTTCACTGAGCTAACAAAGTATTCCTTACCCCTATTAAGTATTGTACCACCCCTATTAAGTTTTTAAGACTTAGCTTCTTTGGAGAAATCATGCCTGAATCCATGTTCATCCCTATTGTAGATTAGCTGTACTGCCTCTGTTTTTTCATGCCAGATACTGGTTTTGCAGGTTGTTTGTTTGTGGTTAGTCAATGTTCACCACACTTTTTTTTTTAATCCCAGAATGATATTTTTTAAAAGATTTATTTATTTATGCATACAAGCACCAGGGTATAGACCAGGGTGGGGTGGAGGGAGATGGGCAGTGACAGGATTCACTAGAGACAGAGTGGGGAACAGAACAGGCAGATGGACTGAAATACACTGATGAGGAGAGCAGCAGTCGAGGCAGGAGAGGTCTGCTGCGCCATGTGGGTCAGCTCCCCGGCTGGTGGCAGGGATCGAACTCGTGCTGCAGTGGCTGCAGATTGCTTCATAGTGTGTTGCTTAACCCATTGCACCACCAGGAAGGCCCACCCAAAATGATATTTTAACTAACGTTAGGTAATTATTCTCATTGTCTAGCAAATGTAGAGTGAGATATTAAGATGAGCAAAGTATCTGAGAGTTTATTTCTTATCTCCATTACAACCCGCAAGCAAAGATGAATTATTTCTAAGTTAGAAGGAATGTAAATTATTTGTGAGCTCCCATTTCCATGGCAATTCTCGTAGCTGAAACTCTTCTTGGTTAACTGGCTGTTATACCCAAGTGATGCCAGAGGAGACTCAGGCCAAGTAGGATAAAAGACACTCATGTGTATGTTTCCTTTTCTGAAAGCCATTCTAACAACTTAGAGTCCATTAAACTATTCTACATAGCGTGGTGAGCAGTAGCATTCACAAATGTCATGTTTCACACAGTTTTGGTCCATGATAATATTTTAACTGAATTTGTAGGGGAAGAACCATAAAGTGAGTTTTACATAAAACTGAATTTATTTAGTTTTAAAGACTGTAACTTTAAGTTCTAAAACTTGTAGTGATGATATTGATCTGTGAGACCCCAACATATGAAAATAACCAGTATAGAGCAATGATTTCCCTTTATTTAAATTTTTATGGAGTATTGCTTGTAAGTGTCTTCCAGTTTTATAGATTTCCTGCATGAAATAGTGATAATCATAATATTCTTTTTGATTTTTGGATTAAGGAAATTTTATATATACATACACACACATACATATATAGATATAAATATATAGATTTGGGGATTCAGAGATACAGATAGCAGTTTATGAAAAAAAGCTATTAAAGTAATAATGTATTTCTCCAAAAACATCAACTTTTGTCTTCCTTTAGGTGAAATATTATTCTCTGCCATCTCATTATTATTGTACATTCTACCTACTCCCTTCCCAAGGAGAAGGGGCATTTACATTAGACAATCTAGGAGAAAATCCAGAGTGTTTCTAAGCTGAAAGGAATTTGTATACATCTCTTGTTTGGGGGAAATTGTCCAATATTTTGACCTCATGGTCCTATGCACACAGTTAAAAGGGTTTCTTCCCCAGATTGCAACATACACCGCATAAATCAACTCACAAGCTTCACTGGTTTCATGACTCCACACCCAAATACTAGCACACTCAGTTTTTCCTCTATCTTTTTGTACCTTCCTAGTTCATTTTTTATATCTTCCCTCCCTCCCTTCCTCACCCCACACCCCCCTCCACCTCTTGCCTCTCTCTTTCTCTTTCTTTCTCTCCCCTCCCCTTTTCCTTTCTCATCTCATTAACATGCAGAAGAGAACATACCCAAAATGTTGGAAAGGGAATTTTAACTCATAAAGATTTGAGTTTTATTTCAGTTAAGAAAGGAACATGATTAAACCTTCATTTTACTATGTGATCTCTATATGTGTAGTAAGGATGGGAGGTTTCATAGGACTTACTGTGAAATGTCATCAGTTTAATTTAAAAGTAGAATTGGCATGGTATAGTAATTAATTGGTTTGGAGAATGATTTCTAGGTTATAGGTTTGGATAAGAAAATAAGGATGGTGGTATCACCTTCTGTGATAGGGAGCAGTGGAAGAAGTAAAGGTTTGAAAGGGATGATGGAGAATTTAAAACTTAAGAAGAAACTTTCCTACTTAAATGTTTAAAGGTTGGGGAGAAAGTGACATCATGTTACACATCAGATCACTACAGTGAAGTTATGGAGAGACATTAGATGGAATTATTTCATCTCATACTCTATTAGCTGTTAGCAGATAATAAAATTAACAATTATTGAATAGCTTCATTGTGCCAAAAACTATTTGGAACACTCTTATTAATAGCATGTTAATTCTTGGGGCCTCCCTGGTGGCACAAGGGGTTAAGCACCACACTTTGAAGAATCTGCAGCCACTGCAGCAGAAGTTCCATCCTCGGTGATGGAGGTGACCCACATGGCACAGCAGACCTCTCCTGCCTTGCCTGCTGCTTCCCTCAGCAGTGTATTTCAGTCAGTCTACCTGCACTGTTCCCCACTCTTTCTCTAGTGAATTCTCTCACCCCCTGCAGTTCTGGCCTGTACCCAGTTCTTTTATGCATAAATAATCTTTACAAATAATAAAATTAATTATTATTCATATCTGTAACTCTGTTAGGTATGTATTATTTTTATTTCCATGTCACAGCAAAGTAAACTGAGGCACTTCTAGGTTACATAACTTCCTCCAACATCATTAAGTGGGAAAAGGTAAGATCATAAATTAAGTAGTGTAGCTCAGGGTCTGTGGTTTTAGCTATTATGGTATACTAGCTCACAAAAGTAACATGGTTAGAAGAAAAATCAATTTAACTAAAAATCTGGAGTTTCAGAAGTTCTGGTTAATTGAAGCTTAGACTTAGAAAGTTCTGGAAGCACAGTGCCAAATTACAAGGAGCACTGGAACTATGAATCCACTTTGGAGCGCCTTGTAAACTTTCAAAATGCATCTAATCAGAAAAAAATGCAAGGATTGGCAGAATTTCAAATCCCTACCCTGTTGAGTTTAAAACCCTGACTGTTGTCAGGTGTGAGCTGCTATTTGTCATAGATTCTTTGGCTTTAGACAGAGGCCTTGACGTTGCAGCCCTGGGCCAGGCAGACCTGCATTGAAGAAAAGCAGTGTTAGACATTTTCCCACTATTAACCCCAACAACCCTTGCCTGTATCAGAGCCAGGTCAAACTTGTTCACATGGCTTTTCGAAAGTTGATTTTATACTTCTAATTAACCATTCTCTTGAAATGTTGAAACCCTGATTATTTTTTGGTGGAGTCCTAGTACTAGAATACACCAGAATAAAAAGAAAATCTACCATCTGCTAAGAGACTTAACTTGTCTGGGAAAAAAAAAAATATTCCAACTACATCTGTATTTACGCGTTTTCTTACACTCACGTTTCCACTAAGGCAAAACTAATCAAACCAAGAGAATAAAGCTATGTATGCTTGTAGGGTTGAATAAGAGGAATAGATATGCTTTTTGATTATAACTCAGCTGTTTGTACCTAGATGGGTTTCATGTACACAAGCGATGTCGCTCACTAACATTGGTGGGCTGGAAAGTCAGGCTTGGAGAGGATCATTTGCTGGGTATTTTCATATATTAACTATTATATTACACATATTGTATCTCTGTATATTACATAGCTCTGCAATGTATAATTACTCCCCTTATCTCATGCATGAATAAACTAGAACTTAAAAAGTTTAAGTGCTAGGGCTTCACTGGTGGCGTAGTGGGTTAAACAACACACTGTGAAGCAAACCACAGCCACTGCAGCATGAGTTTGGTCCCTGGCTAAGGAACTGACCCACATGGCACAGCAGACCTCTCCTGCCTCACCCATTGCTCCCCTCAGCAGTGTGTTTCAGTTGATCTGCCTATTCCATTCCTCACTGTCTCTGATGAATCCTCTCACCACCCCCACCCAACACCCCTGGCCTGTTTACCAGTTCTTGTATGCATAAATAAATAAATCTTTGGGAAAAAAAAGTTTAGGTGCTTATTGAAGATCTTTTAACAAGTAAGCAGTAAAACCAAGATTAAACCCTAGTCTGTCTATGGTGTCAAAGTTCACTTTCTTTTTGTTAGAGCCTATATCCTTGTTCTCATGTCATTTTGCAGAGAACAAGAGTTCCACTAGGCTTCTTATCCCCAAGTATCCCAGGATAGAAACACAGTTTCTCCTAAAATGCAACCAGTTATGCATACATTAAACCAAACTATTTTAAAACAATCACACTGCTGGGTTTGCCTACATATAAGGAAATAGGAGGAAAAAGGAAAATATAAGCTGAAATTTAATATGCAACAGTAAGCAGCAAGTAACGCAAAAAGAGAGAGTATTCCTGAGGCCAAAGATGCTATCAGTGGTACACTGCACAACCAAACCTAAGGTCTGCATCAGAGTTGGAGATATGAGTTTAATGGGCACTAAAGAGGTTACATTTTGGTGCACTCCTGGGTTTTCTAGAAAAATTAAACGGCATTCCCTTCTGTAGGAAAGAATCCCTAATTTCAATTCTCCATATATACAGAGATCAGGTACAAAAAAATGTGAGCTCAAATAAACAATGACACACAGATTTTAAGTAACTTAATGAAATGAAATGCACTAGGACTGTCACTGGAAAAAAAGTAGAAAAGAGAAACAACAGAACAACAAGCCTTATTTGTGGGGTTAAAATGGAGAAGTGACACTATTTTAAAGTAATGGTAATAGATTAAAAAAATGCTCATTTACTTCCACTCCTCCACTAAAATAATAAAGAAAAAAATTAAAAGATGGTTACTTATAGGGATAAAGAATGAGAAAGTTATATGAACCTGGAGAGCAGATGACCATCTGTTACTGTCTTAGCAGAACTGATAAAACCAAAGCTTAAACCAGAGCTCGAAAGTTTATCTCTGCCAGGAAGGAATTCATCAGATTCATGTCATAAAATTGTTAACCCACACACCTAGGCTCTTTATTTCCTTATTTTAACTACTCATTTCTCCTAAATCATCACCCATTTCCTTACTTCACTTCCTCCTATGCGCAACTTAAAAACAATTCCAAATTGATTTCCCTTTCTACTACTTTCAATCTGCCTTAACAATCATGCCCTTCTACTATACCAGTCTAATGAAATCTCAACCCTGGATATATTCTACAAAGAAATTTCTCCAACAATGGACTTAAATAAACAGATCTGTTTGAGATTGTCATGAATCATAGCAATTTGACATCCTACAAGTTTATAATTAGCAAATTTAACAGGGCCCATTACAATCTTGCTATGTCTCTTAGGTCAGTTTACTCAGCCTCTATCAAATTACTTCTCTCTCCTCAAACCTTCATCTGTCACACCTCCCCCTTAAATATCAGCAGCAAACCTTATTTAGAGTAAATTGTAGCTACAATTCTACTTTCTTTGAACTCTTTTTTTTTCTTCTTCAACATTTAAACACTCTAAAATATTCCTCCTTAAAAACAAAACCTTATTCCTTCTCCATTCCTTTATCTTCCTGTTGAACTCCAGCCCTTCAGGAACACTTTTTTTTTTTTTTAAGATTTATTTATTTATGCATACAAGAGCTGGGGTACAGGCCAGAGGTATGGGGGGTGAGAGGACTCACCAGAGACAGAGTGGGGAGCAGAACGGGCAGATTAACTGAAATACACTGCTGAGGGGAGCGGCGGGTTAAGAACATTCTCACTACGGTCACTAGTAGCATTTCTGCTCTCAGATTAAAAGTGATTTTATTAAACTTCTTATTTTGAAACAACTTTAGATTTAGGTAGTAGTTGCAAATATCATCAAAGTTCTCATAATACTTTCTCGCAGCTTCCCTTAACATCTTGCATGATTGGGCCCTCCCCTGGTGGCGCAGTGGGTTAAGCAACGCACTATGAAGCAAAATGCAGACACTGCAGCACGAGTTCAATCCCTGCCCTTGGCCAGGGAGGGGACCCACATGGCGCAGCAGACCTCTCCTGCCTTGCCCTCTGCTCCCCTCAGCAGTGTATTTCAGTCAGTCTGCCTGTTCTGCTTCCCACTCTGTCTCGTGGATCCTCGCTCTTCTGGCCTGTAGCCCAGTTCTTATATTAATAAAAAATTAAATCTTAAAAAAAAAAATCTTGCATAATCACAACACAACTACAAAAGTGAAGACATTAACAGCAATACAATATTTCTAACTTAACTATACATACTTTGTTTGGATTCTACCAGTTTTTTGGGGGGTTTTTTGTACTAATTTCCTTCTTCTCTTTTAGGACTTAATCTATGATAGCTACAATGCATTTGGTTGATAGATCTCCTTAGTCTTCTCCTTTCTGTGGTGGTTCCTTAGTCTTTTCATGCCTTTTATGACCTTGACAGTTTTGAAGAACACTAGTCAGTTATTTTGAAAACTCTCAGTTTGGGTATTCCTGCTGTTTCCCCATGACTACATTGAGGATAATGCATATTTGGCAAGATTATAGCAGTACCATTGTTAGTGCATCAGCTCTCTGGCACATAACATCTGGATGGCTTATTATTGTGAGATTGACCTTGAGCACTCCATTATGGAGACCTCCAGGGTAATGTTACATTGTTTTCCTTTGGAATTAACAGATATTTTGGGAGATACTTTGAGATTATGCATGTATTCTGTTTCTCCTCAAAGTTTTGGCAACTAATTTTAGTAGCCATCGGTGGCTTTTGCCTGCAAAAATCATTACTTTGGTGTTCCAGTGCTGATTTTGTGTTTTTCTCATTCCTTCTACTTGTAAATTTACCACTTGTAAATTATCTATGATTAGAATCTGCCTTTTTCTTTTCAAATGATAATTTATAATATATTTATATTAGTATGAATTTATGGGTTTTTATCCTATGGATTATAATCTAATGCTATCATTCATTTTTTTTTTTTGCTCAAATTGTTTCAGCTATAGATATTTGAAGAACTATCCAACAGTCTCCTATGCCCTTTTGACATAGCTCCTCCCTTTGTGAACACTTTATGACACCACAAGATATTCCTAGTTCACCTTGGTTTTTCCCTTTGCCATCAGCAAGTAAGCAAGTATCTTAATTGGGAATATTTTTACCTAGTGGGGTGACTTAAACCTTCATTGCTGAAACAGCTGACGATTAAAAGTTCTTCCTGGATTGGGTTGTTTTAGTTTTCCATTGACCTTAGTCCTATGGCATGGAAGTACTAAGATATGTCCTGTGGGATCATCTGTAATCCACACATACTCTTCTTACCCCCGTTGTAAAGTAACAGTCCAGTTTCACTTTGGTTGTCAGGATCAATCACACACCATCACAGCAACACCTTCCTTTACTTACTGACTCAAGGTGTAATAAGTTCAGTGTTCAGGCAACAACTAACTGCCGGTTCAGTGGACTCACTGTTGGATCTCTTGGTAGAAGCATTTCTTCCTTTGGGATTGAAACTTATGTGCTAACAGAACAAAAGGTCAGGAAAAGGAAGCTAAAATTTTGTGAGTGGATCACTGAGTAATAGTGAGTCGTGCCACTCCCATTTTCATCCCTTGATTTTCAGGCACATGAATCCTGGGTATGGAACAACAGCACCAGATATTGGAAGCTGATCTAGAGCATATACAGTCTCCTGAAGAACACTGCCCCAGTTCTGAAGTATATTTCCATTTAAAATGCTCTGAATCTGAGTCTTGTAAAGGCCATTTTATCAAACCAGCTACTTTATTCTTCCATCCATTATGATAAATACTCCCACTTTGCTGTTGGCTGTTGAATACTGCAACTTGGCCACTTCCATCCTGACATCCAATTATTGCCATTGACTTTAGATTTCACAGTTTAGTGACTACAATTAAGTTATCATCTACAAAAATGGAATATCCCCCTCACAATTTTATTTCTCACAGTCATAGTGAAAAGTATATCTTCTGGGCCTGCCATGGGGGTGAGTCAGTCATAAGGGGAAATACAGTATAACAGCCCAATCCCCCTAAGTTTTTGAATCCCTTTCTCTTCATTAAATGAAGACAGCTCTGACATTTCTGAATCACTTCCTATGGGTCACCTTTTGGTCAGTCTTTCAGCCAACCAATTGCATGAACTACCTTCCTTCCTACCTCCCATATTTGTAACATTAAGTACATAATCTGATTCATGCGCCAGTCAGCCATTACCTCAATCCTTGTCACACTGCATATCCTTTTTCTAAGTGTACTATATGGAAAAGTTATTTTAACCCTCTTTGCTTCATTTTGTTTAATCTGTAAAGTAAGAAACATTAGTCAATCTCACAATATTGAGATCGATTAGATGAAGTTACTTATAAAGCACATTATTATGGGCATGCTATAAATATTTCCTATCGTTTTTATTGTCCTTTTTGTACCATACCATAGCTTCATACTTATCTCTACGTGAATAGCGCCAAAAATTTATATCTTTGACTCAGACCTCAGATCTGAGTTCCAGATGTTATTAAACTTCTGGCTCAGCTTCTTCCCCTCAATATCAAAAAGGCACATCTAGTCAACATGACCAAAAAAAAAAAAAAACACTGTCATCATTTTTTCCCCCAAACCTCAACCTCTTCCAGGAGTCTTAATCCAATTATATGGCACCCATAACTTTCCAGTTTTGCTAGACAGAAATGTAGGGGTTATCCTCATGTTGTTCTTTTCACTCTGTTACCACATTCTGGATTTTGTACTTTGCATACAATTATTTATTCACCCACTTATTTCTGTTTTGTGGCCACTGTCACAAATCAGGCTTCCCTCATCTTTTTCCCAGATTCTCAGACCGTTTCTATATCCTTCTAATTGGCCTTCCCACATTTACTCTTACTTTGTTCAGTTTACTCTCTAAAGTTCTGCCGGAGTGAACTTTTTGAAAAAAAAATAAGTATTAGCTTGTATACCTCCTAGCTCCAAACTGTAGGTCAACAATGATTTTCTTAGAATATTTTGGATGGTAAATATATGACTTTGTATTTCAACTACTTAATTCTTTCATTTTAGAAGGAAACAGCCATAGCTAATATATAATGAGCTAGTCGTGCTTCAATACAATTTCATTTACAAAAGTAATGTATAGGAAAAATTTGGTGTCTGAAATAAGAAAAGTTTGAAACAATTGGTATCTGGATAGAGTACGGAAATAACAGATATCAACCAAGACACCATTTATATAGGACATATAACTTTTTAAGTTAGGAGGTCAGCTGGTACACTAGAGAGGTATGTTGTAGCCTGAGAGTGTGACATGCATGAAGTCACAAACCTGCCAAAAAGTGGGATCATAAGAGAGGGAACATGGGGTACCAGAGGTGAAGTATGCATAAAATATTCTCAGAAAATAAAGAGTATGCACTTATTCTTGTAACACTTATACTCTGAATATTAATGTTATTATTAAAAGAGGTTGAATCAACTATTATGCATTGCAACCTCAAATCTATTTATTCATTTTATGGTTAGTTACATATTTTATTTTTTTCTGTCAATGCTATTGGCTGATCTAAGATCAAAAGCATATGTTCACACAAAAAATTAATGTTCAATTGTTATTCCCCAAGTAAGTTGATAATGAAAATGTAACTTGCACAAAGTGTTTTTGTCATTATTTGTCATTCATCATGGGAATATAATGATATTAAGAATGACATTAACACTGTATACATAATGCTCTGGAATCAGCAGCAGTATCTACTTTAAAATTTAGTGATAATTAAAGATTAAAGAAACAAAAGGAAGCAAAGGCAGAGTTGCATTTGTTATCTCTCTATGAAGCATACATTTTTATTTAGATAAAATGACGGTGTTTCAAAGTTTTCTAAAATGAATTTTCAATTTCAAGAGGTTTTTGCTTCTGAAGCAAGGTAATACTTGTTATTTGTTGAATCCATTAAGATCATCTTTTGGTTGAATGAAGCAGTGTCTTTATTTGCTTCAAACAGAAAAATCAGTTCATTCTAATAATTGTTTGATATTTTGTGTTTAATTCAAAGAATCAAATAATGCTGTCAAAAGTGAAACTGAGAACATAAATATAGGGTATTATTTTTAAATATATGCAAATAAAGTCCCTTAACATGGCAGTACAAATTTCAACCACATTGTAGAAATATTTGTCTATAGTTATCTGGTTTTATCTATCTTTCCTTGTTAAATACTTTGTGAAGTATTTTTTTTTGTTTTCTTTGTTTCTTCTCCTTATTAACATATAGAGCTCCTTTTAACGTCTCTTGTAGGGGTAGTCTAGTGTTGCCAAAATTGTATTTGCCTTTAAAGACCTTTATTTCTCCTTCATATCTGAAAGAGTCTTAGAGGATATAGTAGTCTGGGTTGATGGTTTTTATCTTTAAATATTTTGAGTATGTCAATCCATTCTCTCCTTGCTTATAGTCTGATGTAAGCTTTATGGGAGTACCTTTTTAAAAGTTAACTGCTTTTTTTCCCCCTTAACCTTCAATAGTTTTCCTTTGTCTTAAATTATTACTAATTTCACTACTTTTTTGTCTTGGTGTAGGTCCCATTCATTGCATTTAGATATCCAACTGTTCTTTTGGCCTAATGTACTTGTATATTCTGTTCCTTCTATAGCTTTAGGAAGTTTTCCTCTATTATTTTTTGAATAAGCTCTCTTTCTGCCCCACTGTCACCCCCTTCTGAGATATCCATTATCCTTATGTTGCCTTTCCTATTTCTCTTCTCCTGCTTAGTTTTTTTTGGGTTTGTTTGTTTGTTTGTTTGTTTGTTTGTTTGGGGCACTACTATCTTTGAGGTCACTGATTCAATCCACAGCTTTTTCTAAAATTTTTCACAACTATTGAGCTTTTAATATCCTGAGTCTCTATTATTTGTTCATTTAAAACTTCAGTTTCGTTTTCTGCTCATTAATTTTATTTCTTAGGTCATTTATCTTACCTAATATTGTTGTATCTCTTTGACTAGCTTTTCTGAATTCTCTTTTATCACTTTAACTTTTTCACCTCTTTTTTTATTATAGCAACTTTATGCTCTATTTGATAAGGCAATAAAATTTTCAATGTCGTTGCAGTTGAATTCTGAAAAGTTGTTCTCTTTTTGTACCATCATATGCCCTTCAATTTCAGAGCCTCATGTTTTATTTTGTTTTGTTTTGCCCATTTGACACTTTAGATTTCCTTATTTTTAAAAAAGTATCTCTAATCATAACTTAAAGTGATGAACTAATATTACTTTTCCAGCAGGTGGCACTGTGGTTTTGCTTGATCTTAGTTTTTTGCCTTTATCAGGTTCTGTAGGTCTGGAGACTTGATCTTGCAGTGGCTGAGTCACAGGGTGGGTAAGGAACCTGGAGGGGTTCAACTCTGTACAGATGTGCTGAGGGTTGAGAAACTGGTTTGTGTTTGTGGCACCACCAGAGTATTTTCTCTCCTGGATTCCAGACCCAAGACTGTAGTCTGTTTGTGCTGCCAATACTGTTTTCAAGGTCAGTAACTAATCTTGAGGGGTGGGAGAAAGAGTTGAGTCAAATGCATGCCCTTTTGTTCTTTTTACTGGGGATTGGGTCTGTGAAAAGATTCTCAGCTCTTCCATGTGTGTTTTCCCTTAGTCAAGGCTATGTGTCTCCACATCACTTAGCTCTCCCCTCCCTGTCACTTAGATCTCCCTTTAGATCACCCCTGGATGATCTATCGGACAGCTTTACCATCTGTCTCCAATGCTAAATCTCCAGGAACTTCTCTGTACCCACCTACTGTTCCCTAAAGTGTGACTCTTTCTCTGTTTCCTCTCATCTTTTGCAGTCTATATTGATCCCTGACATCCAAAGTGAGTTCCAACTTGCCCCAACCCACACAACTTCCTGGTCAAAATGTCCCTTTAGTTAACTGTTAAATGATCCTCACTGAGCAAACAAGAAACCTCTTCTGACACCCCCTTGGTCCACATCCCATGTCTTCATTTTCATTCATTTCCATTCATTTCCAGAAATGATTTTATTTCAAAATTGACTTCCTTGTTGACACAGTAGTTATTTGTTATTTATTATCCTTTATAATTAAAAAAAATCAAAATGATTATAAAACAAAAGTACCTCAAGGTACTTTAGGCCTATATGAGAACAGATAGCCAATGCAACCCTCAATGATGAAAACCTGAAAAGTTTTCTTTTAAAATCAGGAACAATACAAAGATGTCCACTCTCACCATTAATTATTTGATATAGTATTGAACTCCCTGGCAAGAACAATTAGGCAAAAAAATGATATAAAAAGTATTCAGATTTAAAAGGAAGAAAACTATAAAACTATCACTGTTTGCATGGCATGATAATATCCATTAAAAAAAACCTAAAGGCTTCCTAAAAATGCATTAGAAACAGTAAATTTAGAACAGTAACATGAAAAATTACAAAATTAATGAACAAAAATCTATTATATTTCTGTACACACATAAAAACTGGTAGAAAGGGAAATCAGGAAAACAATCACAATTGCATCAACCAAAAACTAAATATCTTCAAATATATTTCACCAAAAATGTGAAAGATTTGCTCATGGAAAATTATAACATGTTGAAAAATATAGAAGAAGACACAAGTAGATTGAAAAAATATTCTGTGCTCATAGATTGGAGGTATTAACATCAATGAAATGGGCATATTGCCTAAAGCAATACACAAATTCAGATCCCTTTCAAAATCCCATTGATAGTCTTTACAGAAATAGAACCAAAAAAATCAATGAAATTTATATGAAACTTCAAAAGACCCTGAGTAGCAGAAATATTCTTAATAAAAAGGAATAAAAATGGAAGTATCACACTCCCAAACTTCAAAATATACAGTGATAGTAACTAAAAGAGCAAGGTAGTGTAATAAAAACAGATACACAGATCGACAAAACAACTAATTTATTTTTTTATGGAAACATGTAAGAAAATAGTATTTGTTGGTAGGAGACAAACCATTAGCACATAAAATAAATGAGTCCGTGTTTACTGCTAGAGTTCTCAGGCATGTACTGTTCAGACTTCATTCTGTATTTTTTGTTTTGTCTACTAAAGGTAAAGCAAAAAATGAAATCGTAAAATACATAGAAGAAAATGGCATATACTCCTTAACATTGGCCTTAGATATGTGCTTTGAGTAACTCAACAGCAAGAGAAACTAAAGCACAAGTAAACAAATGTGATTACATCAAACTAAAAAGATTCTATATAACGAATGAAACATGCATCAAAACCAAAAGATATCTTACTGAATGGGAGAAGATAGTTGCACATTATATCTCTGACAAGGGATTAATAACTAAAATATATAAAGAACTCATAAAATTCAACAACAAAAAAACAATCTGATTAAAAATTGGGTAAAGATAGGAATAGATACCTCTCCAAATAAGATGTTCAAATGACTAGTAGGCAAATAAAAAGATGTTTAACATCTTTTATTACTGGGGAAATACAAAACAAAGTCATATCATCTCATACATGTTGAGAGTGGGCTATTCTTTCAAAGAGAAACAAGTGTTGGAAAGGATGAGGGAAGATAAGAACTCTTAATACACTGTTGGTGGGAATGCAAATTGGTACAGCCATTATGGAAAACAGTATGAACATTTCTCGAAAAATTAAAAATAGAAATTCCATACTGTCAGATGTCACATTTCTGGCTATATACTTGAAAAAATATATAAAGCATTAATTTGAAGAGACACCCATTCTTATGTCCATTGCAGCAGATAAATGGATAAAGTGATTAAGTATATAGACACAATAGAATATTACTCATCTGCTTAAAAGAGATGAAATTGTGGTATTGACTACAATATAGATGGACCTAAAATATACTATGTTTAGTGAAACTAGTTAGAGAAATGCAAACATTCACTTGTGGTCTATAGGTGAAACAAAGAAATGTTTGAATTAAATAAAACAAAAGTAGACTTTTAAACTATAAAACCAATTAGTGGTTCCCAAAAAGGAAGAGGGAAAGGGATGGGTGAATTTTATGGTGAAAAATAGAATTAGACTTTTAAATCATTAACTCAATGTATTATATACACATGTTAATTTTTGATGATCCACACCTGAAACATATACAATGTTATAATGCAATGTTTCTACAGTAGGGAATGAAATTAATGTTTTTTTTAAATTTAAAGTTGGTTATTGTCATTTTATATATATAAATTATACTATTTTTAATTTTTAGAATGAATTTGTTGTGAAAATTAATACAACTTTTATAGGCCCACTAATAGAAATAATTTGTTGATCAATTAACAACAATTTGCATGACATAAATTTGTTATTTTTAGACATATTTTAACCTTGAAATGTCCTTAATTTGGAAAAAAGTTTACCAGGTCACTTTATGTAGCAATTTTCAGTATATATTCATTTTTACATATTATATCCATGCTTTGGATCCCAAAGTTTCTCTGTTTAGGCAAAAAAAAAACAAAAGTATCTTTTAAAAATGTTAAGAATTTCTAAGCACTGAAGAATTCATGAATCTCAGTACCTTGTAAGTCCTAAGTATTAATAATCTCTAAGTTTGAGGAAGATAGGAAGAAATTTAGGTCGTGTCCTGATTCTTTTCTTTCTTTCTTTTTTTTTTTTTAGATTTATTTAATTATATTTGACATCATTTGTAGTCCCCAGGGAATGGGATGTAGTCCCAGGTATGGGAACCATCATTTCACCAGTGGACCATCACCTCAGTCAGTCCCTTGTGCTCTTTCCGCCTTCATCCTGGTATCCACCCGCCTGCCCCCTCATCCCTTTGGTTTGTCTTTGTCCTTTTGTTCTTGTGTTTTTTTGTTTGTTTGCTTGTTTGTCTTTTTGGTTTTGGCTGTAATTGTTCATTTCCTTAAGCTCTCTCTATTTTTTTTTTTTGTAGTTGTCATTTCTTTACATTCCTCCTAAGAGTGAAGCCATCCAGTATTTTTCTCTTGCCTTCTGACTTATTTCACTGAGTATAATTCCTTCTGGCTCCACCCATGCTTCTAGAAATGGCTCTAGTTTATCATTTTTGACTGATGAATTGTATTCCATTGTGTATATGTACCATATCTTATGAAGACATGTTGTATAATGATAAAAGGCAGCATCACTCAAATGGCAGGCATGTAGGTAAAAAATTAAATTAGAGAAGTGATCCTAAAACTCCCCAAATGATGATGGAATGGGAAAATTTCTAGGGTCAGAAGTCAGCTGCCACAGACCTTAATCTGGGAAAGCTTTTGGTTGATGGGTTGTTTCTAATGGAGACCTTCAAGTGTCAACAACTACATACTTATTCCAAAGTCAGATTACGTATTACTTATCAGGAGGTCTCTCTGGCTGCTGTCTGACCTAATGAAATCCCATCTATGGCCCTCACTTCTAACACTTGACTCTGTATTCCACTATCTCCTTTTCTCTTTCAGTGTAATTTCATTCTTTATCTGTAGTAGAGAAAACACAAATGCAAAAATGCAGTACAATCTTTAAAAAAAAAAAAAAGTGCTGCAAAATGAGAAGCTACAAAGTGAAAACACAATCAGAATAGGGGATATGATTGAATAAGTTGTGTGCACATCCAGTTTTAATGGAAAACTTTTCTTTTTTGCCAGTTTTATTGTCTTAGGAGAGCAACCCAGTGGCAGCTTATTACTAAAATTTAATTTGTGAGTAGCAGCTCCTGAAAACTCTAGCAGTAAACATTGGTTCATTTCTCTTGTGTGCTAATGAATTATTATATTCATGCCAACAGATATTATTTTCTAACACATATGTTTCCATAAGAAAAAAAAAACCTGCACACATCATCCATAAATTATGGGGCTTGAGTTGGCTGCATATTGCATAGTCTCTGCTATACCCACCTCCATTTTAATTACTCTTCTTTGCAAATAGAGATAGTGGTCTATAAGTGCATTATTAATACAAAACATATCTCTTGTTTTCATAGACTTTGCCAGAGGCTATATTGAATTTAAAGTTTGGGGTTATTTCTGAGTCAGGAACCTCATACACTTGGATAAAAGCCAAACTTCTAATATTTAATCTGAACTTAGCTGGATGTTTTATACACATCAAATTTTATTCAAAAAGAGTCTCAGCTATTTAAAATCCCTCTTACCACTCATGTATATAAAGACTAAATTTTAAAGGCTCATTGTCAGTCATTCTAGTGAAAGATTGTTATTAATGATTTATAGGTCTTATGTGTTTTGGGAGTTAAGTTGTTTGTTTTACTTATGATTTACTCTCTTCTTGAAGAAAAAGTGCAATGCTTAGAAAGTAATGTCCTTGGTTATTTTAGATGTGCCATATTTAATAGCATATGAAAATGTTTGCTAACCTCTTCAAGGACATATAGCTCACAGGAAAATAAGATTTTATGCCTTAACAAATGTATTCTAAAATCCAAGAATGACACATAATGTGAGATCGGAAGAATCATAATCATTGAGAATTTGAGCAGGAAGAGATCTTTCATTATCATAAATCCAACCATTATCATTTTAGAAATGTGGAAGTTGTACCCTAGAGTGATCTAAATGACTTCTCTTAGACCAGTATGAAGTCCCAGTCTAGAAATCCTGGCTTTTAGTTCAGGACTCCATTTTTAGTGGACTTATTCACACTCTTCAGTGAGTGTGAATACTCTCCAGTTTTATGATAGCTTCATCAATCACTACCCACAATAGTGGGTACCCACAATAGTTCAAGTACCCACAATAGTTCAAGATTTTGAGAATTGAAAAGTAGAGTCTCAACATGGTTGTCTTAATACTATAAAATATATTGAAGGTGGGTCAACTGAGTTGCATTTCTAAAGAACAAGTTATTATTTGTTCTTTTGGTAACAAGTTTTAATAACAAGTTGTTACTAAAGATGATAACTTTGGTATCATCAAAGATCATCACTTTGGTAAAGTGAAGAATATATATAATTTTTGTGGTATGCTTAATTCTTTTCAGTTGGGATTTCTTTTTTTAAAGATTTATTTATTTATGCATACAAGAACTGTGGTAAAGGCCAGAGGTGTGGCAGGGTCAGAGGATTCACCAGAGCCAGAGTGGCGAGCAGAACAGGCAAGTGGACTGAAATACACTACTAGGGGAGTAGCAGGTGAGACAGGAGAGGTCTGCTGTGCCATGTGGGTCCCTTCCCTGGCTGGCAATCGAACTCATGTTACAGTGGCTGCTGACAGCTTCATAGTGCTATACTTAACCCCTTGTAGCACCAGGCAGGCCCTAGTTGGGATTTTCTTATATTGAGTTTTATATTTTTATGTGTGGTGAGAAGAGGGTGAAAGAAAATTAAAGACGAAGATACTCTTTGGAGTGAGGATTTCAGCTCTTCTCTTGTTAGCCATTTGATGTTGAAAAAAATTACCTAACTTTGCCTATGTAGTTGTTTTTAGAATTAATAGAAATTATAAATTATAGATGTGAAAATACCTAGCACAGTCCTTGGCACATATTAAGAAGCCAATAATGTTAGTTTCTCTTAGAGTGTTTATAACGTAATTTAACCCAGAAACCACCAGCCACTTCTGTTTGTTTGTTAGAAACTCCATATTAGTCACTGTGGGAAAAAAATGAAAGCATTACTAGATCTATGACTGCCATGTGCTAAGAAAAGGTTTCATTTTATTAATATTAATTTCGTGAAACTCTTTACAACTGAATCCACTCACCGATGGAGAACAGCATTTTCAACTTGAGTAAGATCTAGAGAAATAAATGTCTTGAAATGGAACTATCGATTCAGGGTCATATTTCAAAGTTGGGAGTTGCGAGTGGCACTAAAGAATAAACTAAGCTACATTGCCATTGCCTACCTCCTGCACCTCTCTTCAATCCATCTCCTCATCTCTATTCCATAACTTTCATTTCATTTAGACGTCATTTCCTGCCTGGATTTTTGCCAAGATGTAGAACTGGTCTTCCTGCCACCACACCACTCTTTTCACTTTCCAAACCATTGACCGTGATCCACAGGGATCTTTTAGAAACTTAAGCCCGATTCTCTGCCTCTTCTATTTAAAATGATCCCTCATATCCTCATGTTGAAGTCTAAGGTCATAGCATGTTATTTGGGATTGTGTGTTATTTATCCTATGCCTACCACAGCAGTCTCTTTCACCCTCCCCAGACATTCCCTGTATTTCAGTCAGTCCTAGCAGTGAATTCGTACCCAGTAAACTATAGAGTCAACTCTTGGCACATTTGTGTTGCTACTCCCACTTCCAGGACATGTCCCCACCCTCACCTCCTTACGTTTCAACTTGACTGACTTATTTTGTTTTTTTAGACATTTGTTTTTATTTTTCACAATTTTTGTATGGAAGCAACATTGGTTTCCACACTAGACATGATTCAGAGATAGAGGAGGAGACCTCTTCAGGTATACGTCAGCAAATCACACCCACCACTAGACACCCACAGACTAGCTTCAGAGGGCCATCCATCAGAAGAATCTTCGTGTCCTCAACATCTTGAATTGCCTTAGTTTTCAAAAACTAAGGTAGTTTGGGGTTCATTCACAGTTAGAATTGCTGTTATGGGGTCCAAATTAAAATCTTCGTGGTCCTCAGGCTTTGCTCAGTGGACATAATCAGAGCAAGTATCAGTGGACCTGTCAGGTTCTGTTGGTACAGGGAGTACATGCCGAGACTGTGTCTCTTTCCCTGATGTGACGTCCATTCCTTTATGTAGCAGTATAATGAGGAGAGGTCAATCATGAAATAACAGAGCTGGAAGAGTTTTGAGGCGATCACCCTGTTTTGAGAAATAGAAATAAAGTGCCAGGGAGGTGGAAGAGGGCAATGCCAGCATGGGTGCAGAACCCCATTATCTTATTTCCCAATCCAGTTTTCATTCATTTGTTGTTGTTTTTTTTTCATCCTAATGGATTTTTTTTTCTCTCTGGAAGTAAGCAAACTCTGTATGCCAAGTTCCTGCCTCACTGGTCAGGCAGCAGAGAGAATTGTAATCTGGTAAGTTGGGTCAGCACCTCAGGAGATTCTCCTGTTTAGGTTTGGGGCTACTCAGCACTTACCAAAAATAGCTTAGGGGCTGCAAGTAGGCTGTTGACTCTGATCTTTTATATTTATCCCACTGGCATGTTCTCATGAAAATGACCTCCTATTTTTCTCTCATTCTTCTTTTTTGCCTCAAAAAAAGAGACATCCTGTATGACATATGGAAGTGTTCCAACATCAGCTAGTGCATATATTAAAGTTTTAAATCAATTATTGTTCTAGTACACACCCTGGGGTTGAAAAAGAAAGAACATCCAGGACTAACAAACCTGATTGCCATTCGATTCATGCTGGCATTTCTGGGCTTTTCTTTTTCTTTAATATTCCATCCTCGATTTTGTTGTCTTTTTTTTTTTTAAGTTAATGGCTCAAGTAACCGTGCTCAACATTACTATTTCATTCAGTTTCACCATGAGCCTTCTACCTCCTAGTCTCTTCAGGGTTTTCCAGGGGGCACAATGCCCAGAGTTTGCTTACTTAGTCGAGAGACAGCTGTCAGTCTGATAGGGAGTTCATCAGACCGTGGACTAGTCCTTGCTTTATTACTTTCTGAGCAAGGGAGAGATTCAGGCTTAGGAATATGAGCACTTCACAACTTGACAGTCTTAATTTGAGAAAAATACTTATCCTAACAGTTAAGAAACCAAATTATAACTGTCTATAACGTGTGAATTTTAGCTTAACGACTATTCTGATTGTACCTATGCAAGTATTATGATTAACACTGCTCTAAATGAGATCTATAAAGGGGATGCATGTTTTTTCCTAGGCAAGTACTGGAAGTCGGTAAGGACGGTGACTGTGCCAAGGGGCTGTGCTCTGGCCGGGGCTCAGTTGCAAGAGGAGACAGAGACCGTTTCTGCCCTGGCTTCCCTGACGGTGGATGTGGAGCAGCCCTTTGCTCGAGAAGATAGCAGGTGTGGCGCCAACATGGAGGAAGCATCAAGGTCAGTATCGTCCGGTCGCATTCCTCAACCTCTTTTCAGGCTTTCCTATACCTGCCTCCCCTACTTCCACCACCTGACTCTCCAGAGCCACATTCTGCGGGCTATCAAGAATTCCTTTGTTTCATCTGTTGTGGAAAACACGCTCGTGATTGCAGATCACAGACAAATAGAGGGGATGAGCTAGATGAGAAAAAAGCACTCCTGATGGCTAATTTAGTTCAGATCATTATGGAAAGAGTTGTTTGTGTGTTTAACTTCTTTCCTAGTTTTCTCTATTTTTCCAGATGTTCTTTGTCTGTGTCTCATCATTTTGAAATTCATGATATAAGAGGGGTAAAGGAGAGGAGAAGCTGGGGGTGCTGCTATCAGTTGGATAGCCTAAACAAATAACAGATTCGATGTGTGGTTGTACTTGAGGTACAGTGACTGGACAGGGGTGCAAGTTACCTCTAAAAGAGATAGGAGACTGTACAAAGGAATATCTGGACTCGAGTCTGATTTTATTTGGCTTCATAGTAAGAAGGAATTGATTTCGGTTAGTTCTTATGTGGATATAACTTTCAAGATTAACCTGAGATTAGCTTTGTTTGATCACCTTTTAAGAAACACTTGTCAGTTGTGCATTACCCTATTTTGCAGTCAGTGATACATTAAGAGTGCCTTGTAAGTCTACTGTTAACAAAGCCACCAAAATGGGTATCAACATTGGTGCTTTCTTTAGCTGACTTCAAAGTCACATCTCCTCAATTTAAAAATGAATCAGGTGATGCTTTGCTGCCAGCTTGCACTTTTAAATGCACAGCTTGCACTTCTGAGAAGGAAATAGGACTCCCTCTGTCAATAACATCACCATTAATTACAAAGATCCTGCTACTAGTGCATAGGCTGGCAGTTTTCCCAAGAATGCACAAGTTTGAACAGTTTTAACTTTCTTGCTTTTAGTGGATCTCCAGAGTTTAATGGATTTTACATCTTGTTTTGGTCAAGAGAAGGAGATAGATTGAATAGGATTTCATTTTTATGCAGTTATTTTTTTTCCCATAACCACTTAGAGAGCAGATTACCACCAGGGGGAAAAAAGTTGTACAATATTGTATTAGAAGGCATCTTCATAGGGGCATCTGGAACATACGGGAAAACTTACTTTACATCTTTGATAATATGAACTAACCCCCTGCTGTTCCCAGCTAAGAACCAAACCAAGTTCATAATCCAAAGGTGTTGCAATTATTCCCAAGGCCAAATACAGTTAGTCTTCTGTCATCTGAGGGCTATAAAACTGAGGAGCCTAACATCTGTTAGTGTTGGATATAAAAGGAGTATAGCTATTCTTTAGAATTCATTTAATATAGAGAAATGAAGTTAAATTCCATCCTGAGTAAAATGAATTGTGTAATTTCGTCCACAAAACTGCAGAGCTTAAAATAATTAATAATAATGTTATGTTATGAGCCTCAAGTAATATAAAAATCCCAGCACTTTGGCAAGAATTTCTCTGTAAGCATGCTTACTTATTCTCAGGTAAATAATATATATATTATATATACATTATATAATATATATATATATATATAACTCCAGATAGTCTACAGAGACTTAACACTGGCTTCAGTTCACAGTGAATTTTTAGCTTCATCTGATGGCAGAGAGAATGTTAATGTTCTGAGGTACAGAGAAACCACTGAAAGGTGGGGCCTGGGTTCATCAGTTTCTTTATCACTTTGCACAGATTGTATCTACTTTAACTGATTTCTTGTGAAGGGAAAATGGTTTATCTTGAAATGTTTTCTATGGCTTTGAACTTAACTTTTCAGTGAGGAAAAGAAAAATTCTGCTAGAACTGACGTTTGCATTTCTATTGGACCATGAATGAATTGGAGGGGTGGGATGGGGGTGGTTGATAGCCACAGAACTTGTATCCTTTCCAGGGATTGCTATCAAAACTGTCCACTACTTAATTAGGAAAAAACACTTCTAGAATTAGATAAAGAAGTGGAAATGTTCTTGGGCCTTTGTTATGATGCAATATTATAAGTACACAGGAAATTGAAAAGTTAGAAAAATCAGAGAGCTAAATGGATGGAAAAGGGTGAAGGCAAGATTCTTTTTATAGGAAATTCTTGCCAGTTATTTTGGAGGATATATTGGTGTTTGGAGTGAGATGACTCATTTTGTACTAAGATTTTGGGTAAAGCAGCTCTTTTCCTGGCCAACTCATATCTGACTCATTTACCACTAGTGAATAAGGGATAAAATGCTCCTGGCTAAGAACCATTGTAAGTATTTTTTGTTCATTTTTCTTGGATGGGGGTTGGGAGATGACAACACAGTACAAACAGTCATTTCATTTTTGTAACTCATTGATGGACCATGAAGAATAAATGATTAGAAAAAGGTTGATATATAGGGCTTCAATTTGGGGATGATGGACTGAAATATAATTTTCAAAATATAACTTCAAGTCTCAAAGGACTAGAACAGGAACAAATGACTGGTGGGTCAGCAAAAGACAAAAAAAAAAAAAAAGTAAGTGGTGCCAAGTTATATGTCCAGAGAACATTAAGTAAATTGGCCTGGTCACACATAGCATATCATTTTAGGACTGTGATAGTTTCCCCCCCCCCCTTATTTTCAAGGAAAGATTATAATTTGCATTTGAAGAATACTGTTGCAAATGCTTCTACTTTGAAAAGGTCAGGACAGTGTTCAGGTTTATTCTCGGATACCAATTCAGGAGGTGCTGAAAATCAAGAAAAACTCTCTGGCAATCAAGACTTCAGGATGATCAACTAGTAAGTTATTGGAACACATTTACACTCTAGAATTCCTGTGTCTCTCTTTTGAACTCAAACTCTGAAAAGTTTAGTTTTTATATGTCAGTTTGATCATGTTAGATTTTCTTAATATCATCAGATTGGTTGGTTATTTAGTCATTGAACTTTAACTTTTAGCAATTATTCTCATGTAGGTCAGCTGATTTCAAGTCATATAATACAGAAACATGTGAGAACATGTAATTCTGAGTGTGGCTATTTTGTTTTTTAAGTAGTTAATTCAATTCATGAGTATAAAAACATAGAACAATTAAACCAAAATATCATCTGTCATCAATGCCATGTCAGTTGTACCAAGAACATTTATAATCCCATTTTCCTGATGAAATTTTATATAAAAATAAAACCATTATTAAATATAACTGCACTCAGAATATGACTTTGTTTTTCCCTTTAGAATTGTGTCTCTAAGTTTTCTAGAAATCAAATATTGCACAAATTATATATGTTTCTGATTTTTTCCCATGATACCATTATTATGAGCGCTTGTTTTATCTAACCAGGCAAACATTACCAATACAAATTTTATTCTTAATTTTCATCCATTGTCAACAAAGTATTAGTTGAAAAGTAGGCTGTGATTTGGAAGCTCTAGGTAAAAGGAAGAACTATCTGTCCCTCTTGTCTTAATTTTCCTCCTCTTTTCTCTGCCAACGTGGTCTTGGAGTATGTGTGAAGTTTTACTTAGTATGTAAGGGATTAAATTCAGTGCCCGATTATATGTTTTAGTTACACAATCCAGTTCTGAATTCTTTATAAAGAAGTATTTATTTGAAATAGGAACCACATTTGAATAGAACCATAAGTAAACTGAGATGCTTGTATTAAGAACATCTAACATGATTCACACTGTATGTAATCAATAGGTCAAACTGACATTGAAGACCTAACTTTCAGTTTTTATTGAGTTAAAAAGAGAGAAAGAACCACTAATTCTAGAGTATAAGTGTGTTCTCAGTAACTTAACAGCATTCCATCATTTCATTGTCATGCCTGCTCCTTCACTCCCATCTTCTTACCACCATAGAAGGATAGAATCTTACTCTAGACTCAGCTTGCCTAGGTTCAGATTTAGCACCAATCTAATAATGTGTTCAGGGCAAGAAACTTATCTCTCTGGTTTCTGTTTACCTTGTCTTTATAATAAAGGAAAAAGTTCATACTATTTGAGGATGATATGCGATAATATATCTAAGAACTTAATACAACATCTGACAGATTCTAAGTACTCAGTAAAGATTATTTCTTATTTACATTCATTTTCTTTCATAGAACTATTTGCAATGTCCATTTTCATATAAGTTAGCTAACCAGAATCCAGAGTACTCGTATCAGAGATGGAAAGAGGAAATACAATAATGGAGGGAGGGGAAGGTATTTGCTCAAATGGAGAAATGAATTATGGTTAGTGTGTGAGAAAAATATGGAAGTGATCCTGACATACTGCAGGGTTATCCTTCAACTTCGGGGATGAGAATGAACATGTGAGAACCTTTGGTTTGTTCAATGGCTTTCTGATCATCTGCTGTATGCCACACAGTTTGGGAGCCAGGGTCGCAAAACTTCCTTGCCAGTCTCAAAATGTTCAACTTGGGAATTGTATTTATTTTCTGTTGCTGCCTTTAAAAATTACAAATGTAGGGGAGGGTGAAAAACATAAAAATTACAAATGTAGTAACTTCAAAAAACCAAAGGGCCAGAAGACTGACATAGCTCTCTCTGGGCTAAAATCAAGAGGATGGCAGGACCTGGTTCTTTTCTGGAGACTCTAGAGAGAATCTGATTCTACCTTTTTCAGCTCCTAGAAGCTGCCTGCACTGCTTGGCTTATGGCCCCTTTTTCATCTGAATAAGCAATTTTACATTTCTTTGACTATTTTTCAGTCATCTCTCTTGAAACCTTGTAGTGCTTTTCCATTTACATCAGTAGGACGATTATCATTCTTAACAAGACCCATAGCCCTACAGGATGAGACCTTCACCTTAATTGTGTGCCTTTTTCTTTTTTTCAGTTTAACACACTAGATTGATTATCCAGTTTCTGAATTTCACTTAAAGGGAATAAAGCTGGACATAATCTTTTTTTAAAAATGTTATTCTAATTTCAGGGTTACATTTTTACTCTTCTAAATGTGCACCCTCCACCAAATCTTCCATGCCAATGTCCTTCCCTCCTACCCTCCTCACTGTTCCCTCTTTTAAACAGTAAATGTTTTCACTAAGTCCAAGATTTGTCTCTTCTATATTTTGACAGTGTATGCTTTTTGTTATTTATATTCCACAGATAAGTGAAAGCATCTGATATCTGTCTTTCACTTTGCGGTTTATTTCACTTAGCTTAATTACTTGAGGTTCATTTTGTCCCCAAAGGCACTTTTTCATCTTTTTACATAGCTGTATAGTATTCCATTAAGATTTCTTTATCCGGTCCACAATTTCTTTATCCAGTCATCTCTGAATAGGCATTTAGGTTGGTTCCGTTACATTGGTCTTCTACAAACATATGAGTAGACGTCGTCTCTTGTTAGAGTTTTCATATTTTGAAGGTAAATACCTAGCAGACGTATTGCTGGATCATATGGGATTCTCATTTTTCACTTTATTAAGAAATTTCATGGAGACTGGAACAACTTGTATAACTCCAGCTGTTCCTTTTTCTCTGTATCCACCTTAGCATTTTTAGTTTGCATTCCTTTTGATATAGGCCATTCTCACAGGGATGAAGTGAAATCTCATTGTAGTCTTGTAGACCGCCCTTAAAATAAATGATAGTGAACAATTTTTCAAGTGTTTTAGACCATCAGAATGTCTTCTTTGGGAAAATGTCTATTTAGGTCTTTTGCCCATCTTGGGGTTGGGCGATTTGTTTATTGTATTGGGATTGTATAGCTATTCTGTATATTTTGAAAATTTGCCTCTTTTCAGATGTGTGATGTCCAAATACTCTCTCCCATTCTATTGGTTACCTTTATGTTTTTATAATAGTTTCTTTTGTGGTGACATACTGCTTTAGTTTAATCTTTTTCACTCCACTAAGCATGTTTTTGAAATCTAGAAATAGTGTACAAAAATGTCCTAATTTGTTTGTCCATGTACCTATGGATGGGTATTTGTCTTTTTTTCCATTTGGGATTGCCACAATAAAGTTGATATGACTTTTTTTTATTATTGTGATAAAATAGTACACAAAGCAACATTTACACTGTGAGACATTTTTAAGTAAACAGAACAATAGTGTTTACTGTATCCCACCCCCCCCCATTTTTGTGCCACAGCTCAGGAACTTTTTAATCTTGCAAAACTGAAATTCTGTATCTCTTGAACAGTAGCTCTCTTCCTCCCCTCTTCCTCCTTCCTGTTCTTGTCAATCACCATTCTGCTTTAGTTTCCAAAGAATCTGACTACTTTAGATAAACCATATACATGGAATCATGCAGTATTTACCTTTTTGTGACTGGTTTATTCACTTAGCAAAATATTCTCTTAGTCATTTTTAGGGCTGAATAATATTCCATCATATTTTCGTATCACATTTTTTTAATCGACATTAAGTTTGCCTCCACTTCTTGAATATTGCAAATAATACTTAAATGAGTATATATGTGTACTATCTTCTAGACCTTATTCTTATTTCTTTGGCTATATATGCAGAAATAGAATTGCTGGATAATATAGGGATTATATTTTTAATTTTAAAAAAATATGCATATAAGTACTGGGGTACAGGTCAGAGATAAGGAGAGTGAGAGGATTAACCAGAGACAGAGTAGGGAGCAGAACAGGCAGATCGACTGAAATACACTGCTGAGAGGAGCAGTGGACGAGGCAGGAGAGGTCTGCTGTGCCATATAGGTCACCTCTCTGGCCAGGGAACAAACTAGTGCTGCAATGGCTGTGGACACTTCATAGTTAAGTGCTTAACCCCTTGCACTACCAGAGAGGCCCTATAGTTGTAATTTTTAAGGAACCTAAGTCCTTATGAAATTTTTGTACAAATTTTTTATTTTGTGAACACAAGCACTCATTCCTTTTTCTTTGGTATACACCTAAAGGTGGAATTGCCAAGTTGTAGAGAAGCTGTGTGTTGTACTCTGTAACAAATTTCCAAACTGATTTCAAAAATTATTGTGCCATTTTTCATTTCTAATAGCAAAGTTCCAATCTCTCACCTATACTTGGTATAATCAGTCTTCGTTATATTATTCCTTGCAATGGATATGTAATTGTATCTCACTATGTTTTCAGATTTTCCCCAGAGAGTCACATTCATGTCCCTATTAGGCTTGCTGGTACAAACCCTCTGTTTGAAATACTTGTATTATCTTTTTTTCTCCTCCATTGTCCCTTCATTTGCCTTCCCATTCTCTTCCACTTATCCTTAGATTTCAAATCAAATATCACTTCCTATTCTTGGAGAATGTTCACTGATAATCAACCCCAGATTTAGATGCATTCCCCTGTTATTCTGCATCCCCTCAATCTAGCACAGTGTCAGGGTGCATAATAGAGATTTACTAATTATTTCTTTAATTAACAGAAAATTTAATAAAGTAGGGAGTGTCAGAATTGGTGGCGATGTGAGACTTTGGAATCCTTACAGCTGTGGGAAGATAACATGGCAGCCATGCTGAAAAGCAATTTACTATGATTTGGTATATAAAAAACATATGACCTAGTAATCCAGCTCCTATGAATGCATACTGACAACATTTTCATCTATAGTCATTAAAGTACTTGTATTTGGAAGTTTGCCACAGTTTTATTTATGGCAGGTAGAAAGGAGGAGTCAGACTAGGGGCCCATTATTGGAACAATGAATAGTTAAAATGTGGTATATGTACACCATGGAGATGCCATCTAGTCCTTGGCAAGCTATAGGCCAGAAAAACATAACTTAATATATAGATCAAATAAGCATAGTAGTGAGTGAGAAAAATGAGGCAACAGAAATATATATGTGCACATAAAAATAAAATTTACATGAAAGAGCATCTTCCCACAAAACTATAATATATAGCTTTAAAGAATATACTATTAACAAAATAATGTACATAACAAGCATATATTTTTTTCTTTTGAAGAGGAAGAGAAAGTAAGTTATAAGGATTAAATTAAATCAATAAAACAAGAGAAATTAGGTCTTATTAAGAACAGGTCAAAGTTAAATTTTAGAAAATGATAGAGCTAAGACTTGAATACAAGGCACCTACCTTGAAATCCAGAATATTTTCCAACTTGCTATGCTACTAACACTACCTCTATGCAGCAGAAGAGATTATTGGTTAGTTATGTATATGTTTATTTGATTTTATAGAGAGTAGGAAGCAAGAAATGGCCTATTTTCAAAAAAGTAGTTAGTATCAAAGTAAAAATCTAACTTTGTTCTGTAAGGAACTATAAGTTGAACCAAACCCAGAGTTCGTAGGGAAAAGGTGATAAAATTTAAAGCCAAAATAGGTGAAACAGAAAATAGAAAATCAGTAGAAAAGGTTAATGAGCATAAAAGTTGTGTGTGTTTTTTTTTTTTTAAAGGTAGAGAGGAGACATTTGAAAAGGTAGAGAGGAGACAACAGATACTATAGAAATACAAAACATCATAAGATTGCAATAAAGTTACACATCAACAAGCTGGATATCCTAGAAGAAAAATTTCCAAAAATATACACCTAACCTAAGACAGTCATGAAGAAACAAAAAACTCTGAACAGAGCACTAATAAGGAGATTGTGTCAGTAATCAAAAACCTCAAATTAAAAAAAAAGAAAAATCCACTAACATATGGTTCCACTGGTGTAGTCTACCTATCATTTAAATAAGAACAATGTCACTCTTTTTCAATCTCATGAAAAAAATTAAGTATCAGGGAACAGTACCAACAAACTCAGATAAGGATACTACAAGGAAACTATGAGCCAATATCCCTGGTAAACAAAGGTGCAGAAATCCTCAACAAAATACAAACAAAACTAGCATATTAAAATGATTAAAGGATCACAATCAAGTAGGATTTATCCTTGGGATACAGTGATGTTTCAACTTATGCAAATCAATCTTTGCAATATGCCATATTAACAAAATGAAGAATAAAAATTTTTATAATCATTTCAATAGATCTAGACAGATTTGAAAAATAAAATTATCATTCTTCCATGATAAAAAGTTGGTATAGAAGGTACATTCTCAACATAATGAAATACACGAATGGCAATCAATGATTAATGATTGTCACATTCTACAATAAAAGCTTTCCCTGTAAGATCGAGAATAAGACATGCCCATGGTCACCCTCCAATTAGGCATGGCACTAGACTCTTAGAGTAATTAAGCAAGAAAAATAAATAAAAGCCATTGAAACTGGAAAAGAAATAATGTCTTACTTGGAAAAGAAGTAAGGGATGTCTTTGTTGATGATATGATCTTGTTGTAACTGATCAACGCATTCTGTAAAGTTAGAGGATACAAATCAGATCTATATACCCAAAACCATAAGACACTGATGAAAGAAATTAGAGATTCAAACAGAAGGAGAGACTGCTTGTGTTTATGGATAATATAAAGAGAATTAATGGTAATTATGTCCCTATTACAGTTATCTATATATTTAATGCAATCCCTGTCAAAATCCCATGACATTTTTTACAAAAATAGAAAAAAAAAAAAACACACTAATATTTATATGGGATCTCAAAAGACCCTAAATGGCCAAATCAACCTTGATAAAGAGCAAAGCTGGAGGCATCTCACATCTTGATTTCAAAACTCAATGACATAACTGTAGTAATCAAAACAGTATAGCATTGGCTTAGAAACAGACAAATCAATGGAACAGAATTGAAAACCTAGAAATAAACATATAAGGTCATCTAACAGTTGGTGTGGCAACCAGGACTATTCAGTGGGAAAATGCTCATTCATTCAATAAATGATGTTGGAAAACTGGATAGTCACATGCAAAAGGGTAAAATTAATTAAATCCCTACATATACCACTCAAAAAAATTAAGTTAAAATGGATTAAGGACTTAAACAAGACCTGACAAAAGGAAAATACCGGCTGGTTCTCCCCCTAGGAGGAATGTAAGGGAACCAAATAAGGATCAAGGAAAAGAATAAGAACAACAACAATAATAACACAACAAAAACAAAAAGACAAGGACAAATTGGGGACACTTAAATGGGAGAGGGGAGGGAGAGGGCAGATAAGAACACAAGGGACTGAGGTGATGGTGCACTGGTGAAATGGTAATGGGGAATACATGGCAATTACAATTGATGTCAAATATATATAAATAAAGAAAAAATAAAATTATAAATCCAAATTAAAAAAAAAATAAACATAAGGCCTGAAACTGCAAAAGTCCTGCACAAAAACAGAGGGAAAAAACTCTTTGGTTATGGCAGTGACTTTTTGGATCAAACACCAACAACACAAGCAACACAAATAAAAGTAATTAAGGCAAACTGAATCGGACTGTGAGTTTATGCATAGCAAAAGAAACAGTGAAGGAAATTAAAGGCATCTTATGAAATAGAAAGAAACGTTTGTAAACCATATATCTGATACGGGATTAATATCAAAATATATATGGAATTCATATAACTCAACAGCAACAAAATCCCATTTAAAAAAATCTCATTAAAAAAAATGGGCAAGGAACCAGAATAGACATTTTTCTGAAGAACTCATAAATGGCCAACAGGTCATAAAAGTTGCTCAGCATCAGAAATCATTAGGGAAATACAAGTCAAAACCACAGTGAAATATATTTTATACCAGTTAAAATAGCTAATAGCAAAAAAGACAAGTCATAACAGTTATTAGTGAGGATGTGGAGCAAAGGCAACACTTGTGCACAGCTGATGGGAATATAAATCAATGCATCAGTATGGAAAACAGTATAAGAAGTTCCTCAAGAAATTGCAAAAAAGAACTACCATATCATCCAGCAGTCCATCTTCCAACTATATATCCAAACCAAACCAAAAAGCACTGTCTTAAAGAGATATCTACACTCCTTTGTTCCCTGCAGCGTTATTCATAATAGCCAACCTCATGCCCATCAGTGGATGAGTGGATAAAGAAAATGTGATATACTGAAATATCATCCAACCATAAAAATGAACTAAATTCTGTCATTGTGATTTCACTTATATGTGACATCACATAAATCAATATTCTAAAAATATTGAACTCAGAAACAGGAAAGATGGGAAGATGTTGGTTAAAGTGTAGAAACTTCAGCTGAATATCAAGAAGATACTGGGATCCTCTGTACACCACGATGATTATGGTTAGTAATACTCTGTTGTGTAGTTGAATATTGCTATGAGAATAGATTGTAAATAGTATCACCATAAAAACAGAAAGAAATTGTAATTAAATAACATGAAGGTTATACTACATAAGGTTGAGGAACCTTATATAGCAAAAGTTTTGCTCTGCCTCTGTGTGTTGTGTGTGTGTATATGATTAATCTATTGTTCCCCTTAAATTTACACAAAATGTTATATGTGAACCACATCTTAGCAAAGCTGGGAAGAAAATGGGAAAAATTCAAGCCTCTCTTGAGTACCTAATTTGAAGAAGCCATAACTGTTATCCACATGTTCTCAGATGTAAATAAGTCTGCATGTTTACATATAAATTAGCTTAGTTACTAAATGTTTTCCTTAACTTTTATCTTAGAATGCTGATAATTTAGACTGGAGAGATTTTAATAGAGCATGACTCATTTAAATCTCATTTAAATAACTTTTATATGCCAGCTCTAGACACTTTCTCACAGTCTCCTTATTCTGTACACGGTTGACCAGGCTACACCCGCCTAAGACTCATTTTTTACTATCCATTTGGACTCATTTGGAAGTTTCTCTTTTTCTAATGATAAATGATGAATAGCTAATGTTTTTGATTCTTCAGAGGATGTTTTAAGATCATTTTTATTACCATTACATGGATAAAAATCTTTCAGTAATTTAAATTTATGATTAAAAATGCTAAGTTATAATGGCAGCTACTTTATAGACACAATCTTAATTTTCCCCTTGTAAATCTCTAAAATACCATGGCTAAATAGTTCATTTGTCTTAAAAAGTATGTTTGGTTTTGACATAGCTTTTTTCAATATAAAAATCATGATAGATTTATATTATAGGTTATAGAATACTGACAAGTTGATAGACAGTATGAAAACCACCTACCTATTATTTCACTGCCCAGAGAAAACCATCATGTAAATGCCATGTTCCCTTAAGGGAGTACAGACACAACTTTATCTGTGTGCCTTTGAACACAACTTCATGTGTGTGTCAGATCACACAGGGACAGACCCAAGTATAAAATAACTTATGTCCCATAATAGTTGTGGTTCACATGTCAATTTTACCACCTTTATATATATTTTTTTAATCTTCACTAATTCTGTCAGGAACATCTTTTTTCTCACAGTTTCACACCTGAAAACACAGCCTCCCAGAAACATAGTCACAACATCAGCCGCTGCAACAATTAGCAAATCACAGGGCTACAAGAGAACCAATGCAAACTTGGTTCTCCCAGCATCTCAAATACCAGTATTCTTCCCTCAACAATTCAACTTCCTCATGTATTTGGATTCCTGCTACAATTTGTCCTTTTGACTAAATTAAAAATCATTCTAAAAGTTTGCCTTAAAATACCCCTAGAGTGTTACTAAATTAAGGTTAAATCTCAAGTATAAATTTCCAAACAATTAGTTTTGGTTTTGCCCGAGCAGAACACCCCACAGATGATGACGAATAAAAACTATTTACACAGTACCATAGTGCATTTCTTGTAAAAACGTTGGGTCTGTAGCAGCGATTTGCTAATCAAATTCAGAATTTGATTTGAAATGCCTCCGGCAGGCAGCCAATCCAGTTATGAAAGAACAGAAGCAAAAACCAGAGCCCTGGTGAGTCTCCTCCAGAAGCTAGCTGAGTCCTTTGCTCTAGTTAGCGAACTGATTCCATAGGAAATCACTGCCATTGCCCCTAAAATAAAATATCATAGTTAATTTTTTCAATAAATTATTGGACTCTACTAGACACAAAACATGTACATTTTGGAATCTAGAGTTATAAAATATTCTGACATGTTTTAATATAAACAGGAACATTTCCAATGATTGCTTGGATCTAAAATGTTTTTCCACTTGACATTTGTTTATACTTCCTAGGAAAGAAACTCTATTTATGGATAACTGAATAACACAAATAAACATCTGAGAGAGCTGAAAAATCAGCTTTGATTATGCATGAAAATCTACAATGTCATTGTGTACTCTTATGCCGTATTCTGATTGCCTGTTTATTTTTACAGAACTGCTGGTGAGCCTATGGAAGAGGAGCCAGCCTTGTGAAGTGCCAAGTTTCCCCCACCCCGATATTTCCTGTGTGTGACATCATTGTGTATCCCCCCACCGCAGCACCCTCAGACATGTCTTGTCTGCTGCCTGGGTGGCACAGATTCGATGGAACATAAACACTGGGCACAAAATTCTGAACAGCAGCTTCACTTGTTCTTTGGATGGACTTGAAAGGGCATTAAAGATTCCTTAAATGTAACCGCTGTGATTCTAAAGTTACAGTAAACCACGATTGGAAGAAACTGCTTCCAGCGTTCTTTTAATATTCTGGGTGACCCACTCCCAGGCTCCAAGTATGGACCAGAAACATCCAAAATAGCATTAAATACTGTTAATTGCAGAAGTTATGACAGCCAGCGAAATTTTGGGCAAAACCTGAGAAATACTCATTCCTGACATTTCTGATCAGGTTTTTATTGGGTAATTTTTTGTCAGTCTTAAATTGTTTACAGAATTTATTTTCAGGATGAACAAATAGCAATTCCGGACACACTGCAGGATTTTTGTTTTGTTTTGCTTGTTTTTTGGCCTTTGTTTTAACACACAGTTCAAAACTCTGGCTAGCAGAGTTCAAAATGGAGGAACTGGGATGAGACTTTTTTTAGTGGAATAAACCACTATCTCAAAATCCAAATGCCAAAGGAACCTCACACTGTATATAATGACGCAATATTTTATGTCACATTTTGAGAAAAAATTCCCTATTTCCCCTAACAGACCTCTCTCTGTTATCACATGGAGCTTTGCGATTGGATGTGAGGATGAAACCCCCACCCACCTTCCATAGATCCTTTGTCCTCTTGACAGTAGCCATGAGCATATGTCCCAGGAGGGATTTTCAGTGTCTTTGAAAAGTGCAGGACTTTCAAAGATGGTCTTTATTTGTTCCAAATCTATCAAGAATTTATTCTCACTTTTCTTTTTCTGCCTGCCATCATTTCCTTTCTTCTTAACGTTCATCCTTCCTTCCTATAGAAAAGCTGAAGACTATCCCATATCTCCCCTTTGAGGTTTTTTTTTTTTTTAATTGTCCAGGTTAACATAGTTGCTTGGTCTGATTGTGCTCTTTTAGCTGTGAAACCTTTGAGGTGAACATGGCTTATCCAACGTTAATGTCACTGTTGTTGTTTTTAATCTTTGCAATGTGTTAATGAAGGCATTGCCTGTTTAAAGTCACCTTAAACTGAGTTAAACTTGAAGTTGTGCCTTCATATAAAAAAAAAAAAAAACAAACAGCAAAACACTGACTTTAACCTTTACATATGTTGCCTAAGTGCCAAAGCCTAAAATTAATGGATATTTTTTCTGAGATTAAAAACAATTTACTAAATAGGAGGATAAATACTTACTACAAATTCTATTTCAATGTTAACTCAAACACCTAAAGACATTGGTATAGAATACCTTGCAGTATTTAATATCTGACAATGCTTTGGAAAGGGTTGATGTTTCTTTTTATATATTTTCCTAACTCAAAGGATATATTAAAGCCATAAGTGAAGATTGTCATGCTTTTTATTCAGAAATCTGAAAGAAACCTTAATTAAAACAAGGTTTTAGGGAAGGCCGTGATATGAAAGATATGGAACAATATGGTTTTAGTTAAAGAGGACTCTAACCTGTAAATCAAAGATGAAAGATTTCACTCAAGTAGAATTATATAACTCCTTTTGTTATACAGTCAGACCATATTTTTCATGCATTTGGTTTTTTTAGGATTACCATTTTAATTTTAAAGACTTTTATTATATATACAAGAATGGCTCAAAACTTGTTTTAACATCTTAGAAATTTGAGACACCCTTTGAAATAGGAAATCTGAAATGGAATGTAACTCAGTATTACGTAAAAATTACTTTCATTGCACAAGGGTAAGGTCAGTCTAGATTCACAATATAGATTTTACAAATCTTTAGTTTTACAAAAGAATTCATGATATTTTCAGAGAAATCCACGCCAATTATATTTGCTAGGTCTTGCTATTTTGCTATAATTGCTTGAAGAGATTCACTTAGAAAAACCAAACAGAGGAGCCAAAGATTTAAAAAAAAAAAAGGTTCCCTCTTTTAAAATGAAAAGTTATATCATATTTTAATTGGAAACATAATTTTGATGTTTCAAAATGAACTTCATAATCATAAATCTCGATTATTACTCTTCAGTACTGCCATATTATTTATTTGATGTTGAATAAGAAAATGAAAGGTGTAATACAACTATACAAGTTTTCTGAAGCTTCCTACTATAATTGTACTGCATACTTATGCACAGCCTCAATCTGATAAAGTCAAATCACTAGAACATCTCCATGGTTATTTAGATTTAAAACATGACACATTAATGAGTTAATCACACATCCTTCCATGTGATACCGTACCCAATTGGTTGCAATTCACATTTTTAGGATACATGGAGAGGCAGATAAACTATGGAGAGGATTAATCACAGCTGAATGTAGTTGTAGGAACAGAATGCCAGTGCATTTTGATTATACTGTTATAAGATGTAGTGTAGCCCTCAGGAACAGAACGGAGGCTTTTGGAGAATATCAACACTTCTTTTGAAATAGACCAGCACTTTTTTAAAGGGCAGTCTCATTTGGTACAGTTTTCTTCACTTATATGTTTAATTTTTATTGCTCACAATAGTTTCCAGGAAAGGGCTATTTAGAACTCCTCTGTATGTATTATCAATAATATCTCTTTCTGATCCATACTTTGAAAGATAATCACAGCCCTTTCTTACAATTTCATAATAACTTCTAGAAGATGGATAAATGTATGCTTTGGAGAAACCTATTATTAAACAATTCTAGAAGTTTAACAAGATTTGATAACAGGTACAAAAAAACAAAAAATCTCAGTTATATAGTTAACTCTAGGCTTATATTTTAAATTGAAACCCACAAACAGTAGTGTTGCTAGTGAATAAAATGAACCTCAAATGGTAATAGACCTATTTTATCATTGCTTTGTAAAGGGGAAGAACATTTTGTGATAAAGCATTTTAATAAGTTTATAGCATCAACAGTGAAGACAGAAATCACCTGCTTAGGGGAGAACAGAGACAATTATAAAAAATTACTACAAACCACATTTCCATTACCAGTTCTAGGAACTGAAATCTTTGGTTTTCAGTACAACTCCACACAAAACATACATCTCTCACTGACAACATAGTGCATTTGGAAAAGTAAGACAGCTGACATGATGATTTCAGAAACTATCGGACTATTCGTTCCTAACAATTCAGTACTGTTTTATTTCCAAAGGTCTTTCATAAAGTTTGTGGATCTACTGGATTTTTTTTTACAGACTCCATATGGAAATAAAATCGAATGATCATGTAGAAAAACTCCTGAAGGAAAATTTATTTTCAATCAGCACTTCTATACTTATTTTTTTATTCCAGCATTTATTTTCAGGACAAGGTATTTAAGTATTCCTTACTATTTATCTTTTGTAAGTTTACTCTCAGTTTATCTCAGTGAAAGTATTAAATGTTTAAAATAGCCACAAAACAAACTAGACAAAAGTTTCTGTCTTAAAAGTGATTCATTCTGAGCTTGCAATAAACACTCTGTCAAAGTTTGACATTGTCATTTCTAGCAGCATCTAGCTTAACATTCTTTGCCAGATTTAGGGATGAAATCATCTGACTTGAGAAAATAAGAAAAAAAATAAGCAGTAGGAAACAATGCACCTGTCCAACTAGTCCATAAAGAGGGCATTTCACCTCCCAAAGAAATGGAAACCAGATCATCTGTGCTAAGAAATGAAGGCATTTTATTGTCTTCAAAACTGGTCATTAGCATGGTCATGATTATCATCAAATATTCGTTGTGTTCCCAAAGGACACGTTCTATTTTGATGTCCTGCAGTATTCAGGACTCTTTGCTGCCTTTTGAGTGAAGTATTAAATATCATCAAATTCATCCAAACATCATCATTGAAAAATATAAGTGGCTATGTATGGCTCCCTTGCCTGATCCTGTTTACATTGAAAATCATAGCCCTTGCCTCCTAACAGCTTGCTTTTACTTTGTGAAATGCTTCTTGAAGAATAGCATGGTTGTCATGTTGCCATAGTATATTTTTTTTCAGATGAACATGGTATATACTCCGATAGGACTATGGAACTTGGTTTCTCCAAATCAACTGCAGTCTGTTTTTTTTATGCTATAGCTGACTTTATATAGTGGATTAAGTGACAACTAAGTTATTATGTGCTGGAAATAGCTGCGTCAGGTCACTGAACCTATTGATCTGGGACTGTTTGGACTTGATCTCAATGATAGAGTAATAGATTTGCAACAATCTCTCAACCCAGCCAACTCACAAGCTGGAATATTTAGATCCACGATGAACTCACCATAGAGTACTGTCTTTCTTATTAATGATTTCCTTTCCAACCCTCTTCTCCTTCCTCTGCCCAACTACCAATACCAAGTCCCATATCTAAACAATCAGAATAGTTTCTTAATTCTCTGTTTCCTAAGTAGAAATAAACTTAATGGCTTATTTTTGATATACCACTAGTTATGATTCTTTAATGTCACTTTGTATAAACATTCTCATGGTTACTCTTTATCTTTTTATACTATCTTCCTTTTCAAGAATCACTTGCTTTTTTTATTATTCTTTTCAGAAAAGTTAATTAGGCTTTGGTGTACAATTTTTGACCAGGCATTTTATTTTATTAATACACATTTTTTTCAAATATACTTTTATACCATTCTTGCTACTACCTATTATTTTGTACTGGTTATCCCATAAAGATTAGAGCTATAATTTTTTTTGCCATTAGATGATGTCTTTATGAGACAAACCCACAAACATGAAATTCAACCTGAAGAATAATGACAAAAGAAAAAAATCTAAATCAATATAACTTAGAAACAAGATACTTCCCAACTAGTCAAAGAAAATTGTAGAACAAGATACTTCCCAACTAGTCAAAGAAAATCGTAGAACAAGATACTTCCCAATAAAGGGCAAAGGTTGCAACATTAAATAAATAAGGAGGGTCAATTATTTTGTGGGACATGTTGGTGATATCTGGTAGGCTTTATTGTAGTAGACTTGTGGAGTTGGCACTCTATGTCAATTTATAGAGAACTTGCAGCAATTTTTTGTTACTACTTTTATTAACTTAAAAATGAAATAGACAAGACTATACTTTCAGGGATCATTTCTATAGTTCGTTACTAAAAATGAAATAGAAATTGAGTAATAAAAGATGAATTTAAAAACTAAGAACTTTAAAATTACATACATATGAAAAAGGGCAAAAGTATACTAAATCACATACAGTGTTGTAAACGAATATTACCTCCATACAAAAATAAAAGAACTTCAGAGAACAAACATATATGGAAGAATGACTTGCCCATGTGTATGCAAAGATTGTAGATAAAAACCTTGCAATCTCCCTAAGTTGTAAGATTCTTAGTCTCTTTCTGGATAAACAATGTGAGTGTTTGTCTCCACAGCAGCCAGGTTATAGGAAAACTGTTCAGTGTCTACAAGCATTCTGCTAAAAATGAGTGACCATTTTGTAGATTACAACCGCAACAGTTTGTGTCATTTGGAAGCAAATGTTCTGGTATTTTTAAATAAGATGGGCAAGGCAGGCAGGAAACTAGTATTTATTACTCCTGTGATCGAACATTCTAGATCAGGCTTGTTGACGTGTATGCCAATACTTAGTGAAAATTAAAATGTCTTCTCTATTGTGGTCTTATATCTGTTTCAGTAATAAGATCATTTTGTTGTTCTCTGTGCGCCAGTGGTTTTGCCCTTAATTTCTCTGGCTAGCATTCACCAAGATCTGTCATGCAGAGCTGCTGAAAAAAAAATCCATGTTGCCAAACTCCTTTTCTTGAAATTGTGCTGCCAGTGATGTTTTTCCAAATGTGAAAAATAATTATCTATTAAAGGACTAATACCTAATAACAATACCAACACTGAACATGTTCATGAAATCTTTACCTTCTGATTCCTCTTTTTGTATTTGAAAATATTCTATGGAAAATTCAATGGTGTGTCCCAAATTATTGTTGATGTTATTAATGTCTCGACTCTCCTTCAAAGAGGATGAAAGATTCATCTTAGTCTTGTGTTTTCTACTGAGTTAGAATTTCCTCTAGTCCTAGTATGAATAAAAGCTATTTGAAATAAAAGTGTTCTTATTTTTCTACTTCCTTGGTGCCTACCATTAGTCTCAATACCAGCTATTTTAAAAATATTTATTAAATAAAGGAAATGTAATTATAGAAATTATAAATAAAACATACATAAAATATTAACTATAAATCACCGTGACATACACTTCCACTTTCAAAACACCAAAGGGGTTTTTACAAGTGAATTCCCTTTTAGTATGATATGAGGATTCACAGATAGAGGAAAAGGTAAATTAAAACAGAGTTGCTGTTATGTAATTTGCTGGTCAGTATAAAGGGTAATAGTAGCTAACACTAACTAAGCACCAACCATGTACCTGAACTCTGCTGATAATGACCCATCACGTGAACTCTGCATCCTGCATTATTACTCCCATTTAATGATGAGAACATTGAGCATAGAGAAGGTTAACTCGCTCATTGTTACAGATCATAAGAGTGGTTAAATCCTATGTATGTCTATGTAGCTCTAAAGTCTATTCTCTCTCCCAAAGTCATACACGATATTTCAAAGATGGCATACTGAGACATTCTTTAGCTAGGGGAAAAAAAAAAAAACACAACCTATGACTCACCTTCAAAATAGACAGACTCTCAGTCCCTACTAACCTTACAATTTTATTAAATCATCATTTTAACTGGGCCTGGTGATTGTGGCTAGGTTTGTACAGTAAGTACAAGTTACAAAACAGTTCTGTTTTCCCCCAATTTCGACATCTTTAATCTAGCCAAGAACCCTAAGATGTCTTTGGAATACATATTCCAAAAACTCTTGACATCTATTCCAAAACCAATACTTATTTTTATATTCTATCACCCCCTGCAATGATTAACACTCTAAAACATAGCTCTTTCCAGGGGACAATGGCTTAGGTTCCTTCTGGGAAAAGAGAGCAATATTTTGTCTAACAAAATAAACCTGAGATGGAATGGGTGGGTGGACTCAATTCCAATGATAAACACCTTTGGTTTAATCAGATTTGTCAAATGGCAAATGTTACTTCATAGTTCCTTGTTTCTTTTAAGTTTCCATGGTGAAAAGAGAGCAGTTGAAAGTGGAATATAAGTAAAAAATAAGAACGAGAGTTATATCATTAATGTTAAAAAGTAGTTTGTACTAAAAGTAGAAAACTAAAGAATTTCATTACCTAAGACTTTTAAAGTTGTTTAATTCAAAGTACTTCCAAATATTGCAATTCCTCCTCAGCTTTATACTGTCAGTACCAATTCCTGTGGTGCTCTCACTATAAATGGATTATTCCTCAGATACATCAATAAGTACTTTGGAAATTATTAGTGCAAATGTCATATGAGTAGGAAGTAAGACTCAGGAAAGGAGATGACTGAATTCCTTTTTAAGTTCTTTATAAACCTGGAGATATAAGAAAATAAGAGTGCCTTTAATTTGGAGCAAGTCAAGTTTAAAGTTCTTAGTATATCTAGAAATGGAACTATTAACATCCATATAAGCTCTTGAAACTTAGTACATTTAAAATCTGATATAATCCCACATATATATTTTGGTTTTCTCCAGAAATAATTTTCCACAAAAATTAAGCTTAAAAACTCAAGATGTAATACAGTAAAATAATTTAATAATGATTAAAATTAATATTTTAATAATAAATGGATTATATATTTATAAAAATTTTTTCCTAATTGGTTGTGAAGACTTCATATCCCTGTAAAATAAGACTGTTTCTTTTTAAAATATATATTTGTAGTGCACTATGATCATTTTACTCCTTTGCTAAACATCTGAGTAAAGATACTAGATATTCTAAGAAAAGTAATAGCTATTGGACTTCCACCCTGTGTGTTCATTTAAATATCAAAATATTCCTGTAAGTAATGTAACAAATGAAAAAACTGAGACTCAGAGGCAAAAAAAAAAAAATTCTATCAACTGCTATCCAAACTATTTTACCTAATGTAATTAGCATTTACTGAATGTCTCCTATGTCAGATGTATTCAGTATTTAGTCTCATAGTAACATGATGAATAACAAGAAAATTGGCAGTCTAACTAAATAAAAGAAATTCAAATTTTATTAAAACTCCCTCTTATATAGCTTGAAAATAAATGCCACAGAATAGATTGAGGTTTAGAATTGTGTGATACTATGGCTTTAAAATAATAGTGGCCTGTCTGCTTTCTCCATTGAATTATAACACAGAGGCAGACATAGATTATACTCAAGAAATATTTGTTGTCTAAATGACACATATAGTCACAGGAAGATTTGGGGAGGGGGATCTCTTAAGAGAGTAGATATAATTTAGGCTGTTTATTAATGTTCCTTTCATCCCTAATATCTACCAGATCAACGTTCAGTTAAAGGAATAGAACATCGAGATTTAGAAAGATAGGAGGTTGAGTTTATTTGATATCCACAAAATTCCCTCAGAAATCGCTTCCTAAATGCCAATCATTTGTAATTCTTTCATTATTTCTTTTCTTAATCCACTAATTACAATTTCTGGTGCATCAAGTCTCAGATAATCAAGTTCTTCGATAACCATTCTGCTTTATGTCATTTGCCCTTTAATGAAATTCAATTTCCAACTTCTTTTACTTTTCAAAGCATTGATCTTGATAAGCAGTACTTTCAGTTCTTTCATCAAACCCAAAACCCTGATGAGGCTGTTACACCCTCATCAGATTGTATTTCTAGGCCGTCTCTTTGTCGTTAAAACAAGGCTGTCATTTTGGAGTTATAATTTCTGTAGTTCAGCTCATGCTTAATAAAATACATTCTAACCTCTTTTTAATGGCTAGATCCATGTACATCTCTTCCACTAAACTATTAGATTCAACCCAGTAATCCCACATGGCCAAAAAATGCTTTGTGATTAGTGGCTATTCGCCAAAGGCTTGCTGGTTGGTGTGAGGTAGTCCCTTCTTCTCACCACTCTTTTTGAAAGCAGTGGAAAACCTATGGAGTCCCATTGTATGATCTGTATTACAAGATCATTGTCCTTTCTGTTAGATCAAGCCAAATCAGCTATGTAGAGCTTTAAGAATCAATTTTAAAAGCAGCCAAATACATAAATCTTGTTAAGTCCAAGAATACTCATATTTAGCCAAGGTATTTCTAGAGTATTTCCAGAGAGCACGCAGAACTAAAAATCCGTACTTGCAGTTTTCAGCCCCAGTACCACAATAAAGTAGCTTGTAACATTGGGTATAATCAGTATCATCTCAGAACCTTAATTTCTTGATTTTTCCCCTTAAATTTTTTGAAAGTTAGAGTATCTAATTCTTTTATTTTACAAATGGTATACATTATATTTCTGTTATTTCAGAGGTTGACCTATAACCAATTGTCTTTATCACACGTTTCTATTTTCCCCTTATGGAACAAAGTATTTTATATAACACTGATTCCTATATATCCTGTTTTATCTTATAGCTTGCTATTGACTAGATTTTAGTTTCACCTTGTTTTTAAATTTTAAATTTATGATTATTCTTAGTATGTATTTATGTGTGTGATTATTGATTTTTTCCATTTGTAAAAACATAAATATGTCAATATTGATATTTCATTATTTTTACAATTTTTTTGCTCAATAATTTTCTTTCCTTTCATTTCTCCTTTCTTTTAGGCTTGTGTTAACTTTCACTTTCCCTGTTTGAGAGGAATCTTTTTTTTTTTTTTGGTTGTGTTTTTACTTCACTCTTAATTACTATGTCAACTAGATATACATTCTATTTACCAACTACTTTTTCTCAGTTCTGTAATAATATCATTTCATTGTTCTGTTACCTCTACTATCACTCCCCAAATATCTGTAATTTTCTTATTGTTCCTTTGGAAGTAATCTTTCATTTCTCTCTGAATCTTTTAAGGTCTTCTCTATGGGCAGGTGTGAATTTGTGTTTATCCTAAAAATAATCTGATGTCTTTTCTAAATCTGAAAAATCAATTCTATCTCTATTGTGGATAATTTATGATTGATAAAACTTCTCCCAGTTTTCTATTCCCTCCTTGTCTATCTCATATTAGATACATCTCTTGTTAGACACATGTTGCTAGACCTCACTCTATTTCTTTGTGCATAAACCTGCCTTTTGTATTTTCCATCTCATCTCTTATGCTGCCCTCAGCACCTCAGCATTTTTTCTCTAATCTTTAGGGTCTAATTTCATGCATTCTCTATCCTATGAATTTTAACTTTTAAAGTCCATGTTACTAATTTTTAAAAGTGATACTCTTTTCTTTTTAATACTCAATTTTATCCTTGTGTCTTATTCTCTTATTAATTAAACATCTTATTTCACATCTTAATCTTTTTCTGCATATTTATAGTATCTGGGTTCTCTCTGATCTCAAGAATACAAGTACTTGCTGTTTTCATTTCTTCTTTGAAATTTTTCTGTTGTGAATTCATTTTCAGAGGGTTTTTAACTGTGGGAATTCCATGTTATCTGAATTGAGGACAAATCCTTCTTGAGAAGTTTTGTATTTATTTCTGCTAGGACTCCTAGGAGCTTTTACTACCTAGGATCATTTTAATGCTCATTTTGCTGCTTATGGGTTATTGTTTTTGTTTTTTTTTTTTTTACTATTTGACAATATTTTTAATGTTTATTTCTTCCTCAAATTTTATAATTACCAATCTTTTTATGACTATACAGTTTGGGGGGCACAACTTCATCCCACCATATATGCATATGATTCAACCCCCATCAAAGCTCCAGTCGCCCTCCTTCTTTATCTTCTCTTTGCCTCCCACCATTTCCTCTAATAACCAGTATATTTTTTACAGTCTAAGAATTATTCAACGGTGCCTTGCCAGTTTGCTCTCTTAAGTTATTTATATTCCACACATGAGTTATTTATATTCCACATAGAGACATACAAACAATATTAATTTAAATCACAAACCTATGTCCAAAATTAACAGTTTTCAAGAAAATTTCCCATCCGGTGTCCACAGAGAAGTGCCTGTCATCAGCGGACAGACACACTTTTTTAGCCTACACCTCCACTTAGGGGCAGTCTTTCAAAGACTCTATATTAATTGTAAACATGCATGTGATAGGATAGGTTTTCAGTTTGATGTCGCCTCCTCAACAAGTCCCAAGTGTTCCTCTCCTGCCTCTGTGTAGGTATTTAAGCATAAGCCTGTAGGTTACTTGTACTGGTAACTCCCCAAACAAAAGGCAACATCAACTCTTCCACCTGCCACTCTCACTTTCAGTGCCTTCATCTTTTGAGGTACGTGGAGGTGTTGCTAGTTTGGCTGTAATTATGGATAAATTGAAAAGAAAACCTCATCCAGCATGCTTGATCTTTATGGCAAACGTGTTACAGTTTAATTGCTCCTTGACATTGACAGTACTGGAAGTGGTCTCTCATGAAGCGAGATCATGGGATGTCTAATCTCTTCGACTACCTTTAGCTCTCCTCATTGTCTATGAAGTCCTGATATGTATGAAATTGACACTTTACTTTCTAAAACCATTAGTCATTCTGATGCTTAATAAAGTACTAATAAAGTATTAAAGTAATAAAGTATTACTCTGAGTAATGGGTAGCTGTTGCCATGAGAGTTTCTCACAAACTCAGTATGATGAAAGCATTTGCAGGCTTCTTCAAAAAGAAAATGGGGGCCTCCCTGGTGGCACAAGGGGTTAAGCATTTCACTATGAAGCATCCACAGCAACCACAGCATGAGTTCGATCCCCAGCCAAGGAGCTGACCTCCATGGCACAGCAGACCTCTCCTGTCTCACCCTCTGCTGCTGCCCTCAGCAGTGTATTTCAGTAAATCTGCCCTTTCTGTTCCCCACTCTGTCTCTGGTGAATCCTCTCACCCCCCACACTCCTGACCTGTAACCAGTTCTTGTATGCATACATAAATAAATCTTTAAAAGAAAGAGAGAGAAAATGAAGTTTGATGGCCATCTGCTGACATTTCACTACTTCTAATTATTTGGTGTTTCTGCATCCTATGCAAACTGCCTCTCACAAAGCAGTGCTGGTCATCCTTTTTTATATATGTGTGCTTAATCTCACTGTTTGAAGACAGTGAAAAGAGGGAGAAATAGTAGTGAATGACACTTGTCTAAACCTTAAAAATGAGTATAAGTTTACATGGACATCATTTTCCTCTTTCTCAAAACATGACAGGGAAATGGATACCAATCACATGTCAGAAAGCAAAAGATCGGGTCTAATGCTTGGCAGAAACATACGTAGCTGAGGTTTCCTTATTTCTTTTTTTTTTTTCTCCTCTCTAGTACATACTGTGGCCATGTTAAAGTTCAGGCTTCACATTCCTTTCTGGTGAAAGAGAGATTTAATGAATATGCTACGTGTTCTAGATACTGGATGACATGCATCTTCCTTTCATTTGGCTACCCTTCTTGGCATATCTTAGGTATATTGTACGTGGGTATCATTCCCACTGAAAAATACTTATTGAGAAGTAAGAGGAGTCCTTGCTGTGGGACAAAAACATTTTCCCTCAAAAAAGAATGTACAAGCACACAAAAAAGATGTGGGATTTTTATGAATCATATCCTGTAATTTTTCACTTTTTTCCAGCTACCTCCTTCTTAGAACAGAATCCAAGAAAACCAAAGAAAACTATTTGTGCTGTGAGCAAAAATTTTGCCAAATTGAATTACATAATTCATCTAGCAGATTTGATGAGTTCCTGGATGCAATTTGCAAATTTGCATTTTGGGCACAAGGAAATAATGCATTTGTTATATATGAAAAAATAGTGCTTGTTACAAAACCATATTCTGTAACTGCTCAGGAATGTCTCTGTATATATGAATAGTATATATATTTAGGCATGAAACTTGGCTATTTATCATGTATGTTCATTCTGGGTGTTCGACAGTGAACTATGGAATCAAAGTCTTAAATTGCTAGAAATCAATTTTTTCATAAAATTAATATATTAATTAAACATAGATGATGTAATCAAATGTAAAATGTTATACTAAGAGTTCTGAAGGTAACAATGCAAATATTTTTGGTAGTATAAATGCATGACACGAAACTTTTTATTTCAAAGCTATCCATTTCAAAAGACATCCATCTTGAACAAACATATTGCCAGTTTTATGACACAGCTACTAACAAAACGAGATAAAGAATTAGGTCATCCCCAACCCATGAAGTTTCCTTTTTCAGAAAACCAGATAGCCTAGATAAGTGACCCAGTTTCTCCCTTCTTTTACCCTAATTCTTGCTCTTATGCTTTAAATTAGTCAAGAAAGAGCAAACTAACAAATTCCTTGACTCTGAAATCTTGGACCCTAGTAAAAGTAAAAACGCCAGTCTACACATCTACCTGTGACCTACCTGTATGGCTAAGTAATAAATTTGGTTCCTTAAAGTCCCTCACAGATTTTTCTGAAGTGCATCCTACAATCATAAGAATCACAAGAGCCAGTGCAGTCACATTTTGGCTCTGTAGGGGGAAATGTCTGTCAGGGTTTGCTATGAGTAATATGGGGAAGGGGAACGCTTCAGGCATTCCTATCCATTAGCGTTCAATAGTCTGGGACACCCCAAACAATCTTTATGGAAAAAAATTGGTGTATCTAGTAAGAAGAAGATTAGGTTTCTATTTTCAAATACATCACCGTATTTTTAACCATTTGCTTTGCCTCAGTATTTCTGGACCCAATTTTACCATGGAATCTATTGTGAGAATCAAAAGAGCAAGTCTGATAAACTCGTAGGAATCTCTGCCAAAGCATATCCTAAACTAAACCATTATGCCCTTTGTCCCAAGTTAACCACCACCCCCACAATCATAAAGCAGATGTATTTAACATGAGGAAAGTCTTTAACATGAGGAAAGTCTTTAACTAAGTCTTTAACTTCGTAAGGAACAATACAAATACCGAGGGAAAACAATGCATTAAAGTGAAATGCTTCTATCCACAAGGTAAGGTATGCAAGCCTGCGAACACTTAAAGGAAAAGAATCAAAAGGGCAGAATAAAAGGCTTTAGGAAAGAAGCTAAAATAACAATAAACAGGGCCTCCCTGGTGGCACAAGGGGTTAAGCATTTCACTATGAAGCATCCACAGCATCCACAGCATGAGTTCCATCCCCAGTCAGGGAGGGGACCCACATGGCACAGCAGACCTCTCCTGCCTCGCCCGCTGCTCCCTCAGCAGTGTATTTCATCAATCTGCCTATTCTGTTCCCCACTCTGTCTCTGGTGAATTCTCTCACCCCCCACACCTCTGGTCTGTACCCCAGTTATTTTATGCATTAAATAAATAAACCTTTAAAAAAATAACAATAAACTAACTTCTACTTTATGCCATCATTGTTGAAAAATCTTCAAAAAGAGGAGCTATCTAACATTATTAATAATATTAACATCCCTATGAATTATAATATCTCTTCTAGTAAAAAAAGGAATTTATTTACTTCATCTTTATTTGCACTAAATCAGAAACTTTTAGTAGAAAAAGATTTTCTTATGTCCACCTAATCATACAAGGGAAAAAAAACAAAACATTGCCTATGAAGTGACTTCATTTTAAGCTGGCCACACTGAAAAGAGGCAGTCTTATTTTCCAGGGCTCTAAGAAGTTGTGAAGCCTGTGCAGATTAATATATGATTGATATAATACCCCTGCATATTAGCTAGGGATTCTCTACAGAGTTTCTGCCTTTGGCATCTGTCACAGTGGCATTTTCCTGCCATTAAAAAGGAGTTCTGTCCAGAATGTTAATTCGATAACTAAGATTGTTGTGAGCCTAATCATATTAAGGGAAGTCTAACTGGGCAGCTGCCTGGTAATCCAACTATAAAAGGTACTAAAATATCACTGGAAAAAAAAAAAAGAGTAATATGATGCCAACTAATGCATATTTCCACATGGCACTTCTTATATAACTGGCAAAAGGTCAGTTGGCCCCAATTCTCTGAAATAGATAGCACCCCAGAGTGGAAATAACACACACTCATCACCCACACTGGTCTGTCTTCATTGAAAATTTTTGCCACATATATGTGTACATTAAGTGGTCCATAGGTCTCAATTCCGGAACCAACAAAGTCAGTGTTTCCTAAAGTCAATAGCCTCAGGGCAGGTAGCAGCGGGTGATTTATGTTTTCATTTAAAATGGAAAACATTTCATTTGTGTCTAAAGAAACTATTTAGTTCAGAAAACCATAAAGGAAAGCCTAAAAGAAAAACTTCTAAATGCCTTGTTTATGTGGATGATGGGGTTGGGTAGATGGTAGAAAGATTTAAACACTACCTTTATATTTAGTGAGTGAGGTGTTACATGATGATGAGTTATGGAAAATTTGTGGAACAAAAACAATCCCAAATAATTGATAATGTAATGTTGTATTCTGTCCAGGTAATAGATTCAATTTTAACAATAAAATATATTAACAGAAAAGTGATTTACCTCGAACTTTGCAAAAATGTCTTAAAATAGTTAAATCAAAATATTAAATGAAACAAAAATATTGTATTAAGTAGATCAACTAAAACATTCAATAAGATGTTAAATAACATAAAATATCAAAATATTTTAAACTAGTTTGAGCTGTTCCAAAATCACTGGCCTAAGACACTCATAATGATAATCTAGCCCTGTTTATGAGAATCGATGTTACAAAACATCTTTATTAAATGTATATTAATATAACACTATCTGAGAGTAATTAGAAAAAAGAGTTGTAAACAAATAATTCACATTTTTTTCGAATATTGACTTTCCTATTTTGCTGGAGATTTTGGAAGGTGGAATGAAAACTTTGACCACCAGGGGATCATTTATCCTATTGCTATTTCAAAACTGAATGGTTTTATAAACATATGTTACACAGATAATTCATGTTTAAGCATATAATAATCAAAGGAAAAGGAAAAGAAATTATATAAAACCTCACATATGGAAAACAAGAAAAAAATAAACCAGTACTTATGAATAGGTCAATAAAATTTTTGACAAATTCCTATGCTCTTTGCAGCACTCTTTACAATAACCAAACTATGAAAAAAATCTATATGCCTCACAACGGAGGAATGAATTAAGAAGATATAGTAAATATGCATGTGGAATGCTATTCACAGTTATAAAAAAGATGAACTATAGTTATTTGCCACAACTTGGTTGGATCTGGAAGAGATACGGCTAAGTGAAATAAGGCAGAGGTAAAAAAAAAACAAATATCAGGTGATTCACTCATTTGTGGAAGAAATAAAGAAACAAAACATAGAACCTAGCAAAATTAAACCAAAACAAAGCCTATAAATATGATTACAGAATTGATGCTACAAGACATGGAGAGTGGTGTTGGGAAATAAAGTGGGGAGGGGATGCAATGGTATACAGTAAAGGAACATAGATGCTCCAGTGGTGAGTAGATGCTTGGATACACAACTGAGGATGTGTGAACTTGTTCACCTGAATCATATACAGTGATGTAAACTAAAGTTACTTCAATAAAATAGAAGAGGGGCCTCCCTGGTGGCGCAGTGGGCTAAGCAGTGCACTGTGAAGTAAAACACAGCCACTGCAGCAGGAGTAAGATCCCTGCCATGGGCCCAGGGAGGGGACCCACATGACTCAGCAGACCTCTCCTGCCTCGCCCACTGCTCCCTTCAGCAGTGCATTTCAGTCGATTTGACTGTTCTGCTCCCTACTCTGTCTCTGGTGACTCCTCTCACCCCTGCAGCTCCAGCCTGTACCCCAGCTCTTATATTCATAAATAAATAAATCTTAAAAAAAGAAAAGAAAAGAAAAATTCAGCAAATTAAGTACTATTTAAAAGAGATTAAGTACTTCTTTCTCAGGTTGCATGACTAAGACAAAAGCAGGAACTATTCATGACCACTGTAAACATCCTAGTTACCTCAGAGAAAAGAATTGATGTTGCTATGGGCAGGCTTATCCAACCTGCTCACATCAGACTTTTAGCTTCTCAAGTCGACCACATGCTAACATAAAAGATAGGTATTTGAGGTATTGATCATTAACACTGTTCAGAGAAAAAATAATTGATGTCGTGGTATGATGGTGAAAAGAGGAGGTGAGGGCCTCCCTGGTGGCGCAGTGGGTTAAGCAACGCACTATGAAGCAAACCGCAGCCACAGCAGCACGAGTTCAATCCCTGCTGCCGGCCAGGGAGGGG